>JAJOZX010002257.1:137500-627500 GCA_023014485.1 Bathynomus jamesi
ACCTCACGATGAAAATTACATTTATAGGTTGAATTAAACAATTTGTTGTTACGAAACAATAATAAAAATTAACTTTAACAATAAAAAACATCATTTCCAGAAAAACAAATGTATTTTTATTTTAATAGGCCACGCTGGCCTTCTAGGGCTAATTAGCTAATTATACTCCTTATACCACATAACCTGTAGGCCAAAGCGTTGGCCTTTTTTTTTTAGAGGTAACACCTTAGTTATCCTTATAATTTTTATTATTATTAGTTGTTCTTTCCCACAATTTTTAGCCCATGATACCTTTAAGATTAACATGCAATTAGCAGCTCACGTCTCTAAACAATATTTTAGTATCAATAAAAGCCCTGAAAAGCGTAGTAATATTGATATATGGTAATTTTGCAATAAGTTTTATGCTGTAAATTCCATTTAAGAGTCTATTAGAGCGGAAAAAGAACTTAGGTTTTCGGAGGCTACGTATAGGCTTATCAGGTTGTATAGTCTGTATTTCTTGTTATAAAACCAGACACATTTTCCATTGCAATAAAATTTGAACTTGGAGTTCATCATAGGAAGTCCTATTTTAACCTGACGATATTCTTTGTAAATAATAATCATTTTGGTTCTTGCTTTTTTTTACGATCTTTGAGATCATTAAAAGGATGTTATTACGTTAATAAAATTGCAGTAATTGGAAGGACATTGCGAAGAGATTCCTTTTCGTCAAGGTCTCCTCATCAACGATTCACCTTTTTAAGAGGTAAAAAAAATAATAAAAAAAACTATATAAAAGGAAGACGGCCATGTATGTTCACCTAGCAACATACGCACCATTTTCTTCTTTTGAAAAGTTATGTCACTCCAGATTCAACCTCAGTATGGAAGATGAACAAAGCCCATAAAAATGAAATACCCATTATTGAACAACCATTCCAAATATGAACTGGTAATAAAAATGAACATTAATTTTCGTTCGAAAATGAAATCTGAATAAAATATTTATTTTTTTACTTAAATATATTTATTTATTTATTCTCTAAATATCTATTTACTTATTTATTTATTAATTAAATAGTTATTTATTTATTTTTGCGCCCGAATTAACTATAAACTATAACATTGTACGGAGTTACGAGTATTATTAATAATGTTTGGAGAGTTTTAACCCTCTTCGTAAAGCAAAGTCACGTGATGGTGGGGGCCTACAGCTTTATTTGCGTAGAATCCGAACCCCTACCCCACCAAATAAGACCAAGTGAAACACCTTAATGAAATCTGAGGTCCGAGTCGAGGGTCGAACCCGAGACCTTTAGTTTAACAGTCCAGCGCTTCGCCACTAGGATACCCTGGTGGGGATGGTTTTCATAAAAGTCTCATACAATGTGACTGACTCCCAAAACTGGGAGCATTTTGACTGTTTTTCAGTTTTATTTATTTATTTGTATTTAACTCAGGATAGAGTAACTCAGTAGTATAGTGGCAAAAACTGCAAGTGAGGGAAAAGGAGAAAAGAGCAGAATGTTAATCCCAAAGGGTTGTGAGGGTGATTAGAGGAATGGGATACTGTCCCCCACCCTAAAATAGAAAATTTAATATAGAGTAACCTAACCTACCATCACCTCATTTTCATGTTACCCCAAGAGCAGACATGAGGTTGATTATGATTATAATCACATAATCACACGATTACGCTGTAATCATAATCTAATCAACTATTTTTGAAATGCCATGATCATAATCAAATCACAATCAACATTAGAAAATGCTGTAATCAATGGCATTTATTGATTTGATTTGATTTGAATATTAGTTAAGCTCTGGTAACACTGCTCGCCAGTCGCCTCTCAGTGCTTTGAGAGAGACCGTAGCATACACGTCACCGGTACCGAAAAGCCAGTCTGCTAGCAATTGGAAAATCGTCTGTTTTGGAGCTCAATATCACGTACACCTAATGGCATATGTTAATTATTTTTTCACCAAAATGTGGCTTTGTCTTCTTTCAGTATATGGTCAACTTTTTGTAAGCTACAAAACTACGAACTCTACAAAGAGTTCATCCGTTACCATGGCAACTATCGGAACCTTTCCATTGAGCTTATGGTCGTCTAGTGAAATCTAGCGTAATCTAACAATATCTTTTCGGATGCCATATCTTCGAACGCCATATCTTTTGCACGTGATAATGCAATTTAGTATTATCGTAATGCTATGATAATATTGAGATGAGAGTGTGCCATATACTGATGTTTTCCTAGTTATTCATTGTAGATTGTACAGTTACAATTCAAAATAAAATAGAGTGAATTTGATTAGCGATTTCTTGTTTTTTTTATATCAACACAGCAAATATGGTATAAATAATACAAATATAAGTTGCACAAACTATACACCAATACCATACTCTTATTACTCGTAACTCCATAATCCTAGTCATAATCATAATGAAGCATGGTAATCATAAACAATCATAATCAAGATCTGTTAAGCACCGTAATCATAATTATAATCCTAATCAACACTTTTCAAGGCCCTCAGTCATAATCTAAATCATAATAAAAATTTCGTCAGACTTGTAATCATAACCATAATCATAATAAAATTTTGTTATCAGTCCCATGTCTGCCCAAGAGTAACCTAACCTAAATAGCAAAAATAATTTTTCCACGTTACTTCAAAAGTAATCTAGCCTAACTTAACCTAACCCAACTAAACTTGAAAATATTTTTTGTATATATATATATATATATATTATATATATATATATATATATATATATATATGCCAACTATTCCGTTTTCTCGAAATTTTCTCTATTTTTACTATCAAATTCCGTGTTCCCGCTTTTCACCATAAATTCCAATATCTTAAAATATTTATTTCATTCAAAATAAGCCTTTAATAATGTTTTGTTTGAAATTAAGAATATAAAATACAAGTTAACAACACCTGAAATAGGCCGAGAGAAGGAAGGATGGCCAATTCAGTCTTCGGACGGGGTGTATTAGGCCTAGTTAGGTGGTTTTCGTTTTTAATATGTTATTGTGAATATAAAATAATTGTCTCTCCGCGATAAAATGTTAACGATGGGTCCGCACTCGCTTTACCCGGTTTGTTCAAACTATTTCGGCGTAAATAAAAATCAGTAAATAGTAATAACAGCGAGTAATTTATCCCCGATCCCTTCGTCGCTATTTGAAATTTTAATGGAGGCCACGCTATCCGGCTACCCGTCTGCCCGCGTGTTTATAAGACACAGAGAAAACGAGAGAAAAGAGTGAGAATAGAAGAGAGATAATAAGTAAAAAGTCAAACAAATAATGAAAAAGAAAGGGGTTGTTCACTACATAAGCCTAAATTTATGTTCTCAGTATAATTTATGTAACTTTTCAAATAATATACAATATATCTGTAAAGGATGAATATTGTTGTAAAACGAATTTTGTAACGATATGCAGGAAGGAAGGGCCAAGGACGAACGCCCGCAAAAGTCCCCCCCCCCCTTCATAGAAGAAGAGAGCCAAAAGGAAGGTCCGGGGTTATCGAGATGCCTAGACACCTCTGCGTTCGAAAGATTGGAGGTCATAGACAGGGGGAAACATGGATTGAGGAAGATTGTTCCAGAGTTGACCGGTTGAGTAGATGAAGGACTGGAAATACCGATTAACCCTTGCGTTAGAGATTTGGACAGAAAAGGAATGAGAAAGTTTAGAAAATCTGATGCTGCGTGCTCTCCTTAAAGGAGGAGGCATGCAGTTAGAGAGTTCAGAAGAGCAGTGTCCGTTACAATAGCGATAGTAAAGAGAGTGAGGCAACATTGCGGCGAAGAGAGGGAAAGATTGAAAACAGTGAGTAAGAGGCGGGGAATTGATGAGACGAAAAGCCTTTGATTCCACCTTGTCAAGTACGGCTGTGTGGGTTGAGCCAACCCATACATGAGAAGCATACTCCATATAGGGGCGGACAAGACCCCCGTACAGAGACAGCAACTGAGTGGGGGTGAAGAAACTGCGGAGGCGGTACACCATACCTAACCTCTTAGAGACTGTTTTGGAAAGAGAGTATATGTGGTCTTTCCAGGAAAGCTCACGAGAAAAGGAAACGCCAAGAATGTTAAGAGAAGATGAAGGATTGAGTTGTGTGTTGCTGAAGGTAAGGGGATAGTCGTGTGGAAGATTGTGACGAGTAGACTGATGGAGGAACTGAGTTTTTGAGGCATTGAAAGCCACAAGGTTTTCTCTGCCCCAATCAGAGATAGAAAGATCAGAGGTCAGGTACTCCATAGCCGTACTACGCGAATCATGGAGTGACTGTTGATAGGGACGCTTTGGGAAGCGGGTGGAGAAGTGAAGAGTGAAATCATCGGCATAGGGGTGAATAGAACAGGAAGTGCGAAATAAAAGATCATTAATAAATAAAAGGAAAAGAGTGGGTGACAGGACAGAACCCTGAGGAATAGCACTGTTGATAGCTTTAGAAGAACGGTGGCCATCTACAACTGTAGCTATAGATCAGCCAGAAAGGAAATAGAGATGAAGGCACAGATAGAAAGATAGCAGTTTGGAAATTAAAGATTTGTGCCAGATTCTTATCAAAAGCTTTCGATATGTCTAGCGCAATAGCAAAAGTTTCACCAAAATCCCGAAAGGAGGATGACCAAGAGTCGGCGAGATATGCAAGATCGCCAGTATAGCGTCCCTTGCGGAACCCATACTGACGATCTGAAAGAAGATTGTGAGAAGAGGTGTTTAAGAATCTTCCTGTTAAGGATAGATTCAAAAACGTTAGAAAGGCAAGAAATCAAAACAATTGGACGATATTTGGAGGGTTGAGAGCGGTTACCTTTCTTTGTGACAGGCTGAATGAAAGCAAATTTCCAGCAGGAAGGAAAAGTACCAGATGAGAGACAAAGACGAAAGAGTTTGCCTTGGCAGGGTGTTAGCACAGAAGCATAGTTCTTAACAACAGGAGGTACACCATCAGGACCGTACGCCTTCCTAGAGTTGAACCCACCCAGATAGGGCAGAAAGAACATCTTTAGAAAAGATTCTAATTTCAGACATAACAAAGTCAGAGGGAGGAGGAGATGAAGGAACAGCACCGGAATCGTCCAGGGTTGAGTTGGAAGCGAAAGTTTGAGCGAAGAGTTCAGCTTTGTCAGAAGAAGAGACGGTAACTGACTTAAACTGAGCCGTCGGAATGGAAAAGAGGAGGGAAAGAACAGGAAACAAAGTTGTTGAAGAGGTCCTTAGCTAGATGCCAGAAAGAGCGAGAAGAATTATAATTGGATAGATTTTCACAATTTTGTCGGGTGAAGGAATTTTTGACGAGTCGCAGAACAGATTTTGCACGATTCCGGGCAGATATATAAGCTGAGTAAGAGTCAGGAGTTCGATGGCGACCGTACCTTCTGAAAGCATTTTCTCTGTTGCGGATAGCAGCAGAACAAGTAAAGTTAAACCAAGGTTTTTTTTGCATTAGTAGTAGGAATTCTTTTTCGTCTCCTTTTTGTTTTGTTTTTTCCAAAAATTTCTCTTTTTAATTTTTATTTTTTAAAATTGTTTTTTCTATGTATTTTTGTGAAATTCAGTATCACTTTAAAAAAAGCCAGTTGCATTGTATTATTTGCTACATTTTTTGTAAAATGTTATATTTAATTTTGTGTAATAAATATTGAAAAAAAGTTTGAAAAATTGAATCAAGGAGAGCGTTGGAAAGACTATGGGGATGGAGGAGAACGTTAAAAACCAACATAGGGTAAAAAATGAAGATGTGACTTTATTGTATGGTAAATAAAAGGAGAGAACGCAGTTTTCAATATGTATTGTATACTTTTGTCAAAATGCGTCTGATTTTGGAAGAAAATATGGTCGGGGGTGGGGCTAGGGGCAGTACTAAATATTGCCTAATTTTTATGCAACTTTGCCTGTGATGTTTTCTCACCAAATGACAGTATTTAAAAGGGTAGGATGAAATTGCAAAGCTGTGGAAAAACCACTATTCTAACATTCTTAACAGTGTGAGTAGGGATAATCTTAAGATAGATTGCAGCGAAACGATTGTGGGAGGGACAAGTGAAAATACTTTGATATCATTTTCTGAAGTAAAGAGGTTAATTAAAGAGTTAAAGACTGGTTCTGCGTCAGGGGTAGATGACTTATCGAATGAGCACTTAAAATATGCAAATGACGTAGTATGTCTGCATATATCATTGCTCCTATCAGCCACGCTTGCTCATAGTTATATCCCTGCAGAGTTCATGAGGGTATATATCTTGCCCCCGGTCAAAAATAAGTACGGAGACATTCTGTCCAGCAATAATTACAGGCCTATTGCTGTCGCTTCCTGCTTCTCGAAACTATTATAAAAAGTCTTGTTATTCCGATTAAATGATTTCCTATGGACATCTAATCAGTTTGGCTTTAAAAGGTCCCACTCAACTGACCTGTGTATCTATGTACTTAAAGAAACAATATCTAAATACATTGACAGTAATAAAACTATTTATAGCTGTTTCCTAGATATAAGTAAGGCATATGATAGGGTGAACCACAATATTTTATTTGCAAAACTAGAAGACAGGAAGGTTCCCATGTAGCCTACATATTAAATTTATTGAGATTTTGGTATTCCCACCAATCTTTCACTGTTAGGTGGGGCAATGTACTATCCGAGTGTTTTGGCTCCTCTTGCGGGGTGAGACAAGGCTCCTTGTTCTCCCCTATGCTGTTTAATGTGTATATTGACGGATTAATTGCTTCACTTAATGAGGCAACAGTGGGATGTTGTATAGATAACACAAGGATAA
The DNA here is from genome assembly GCA_023014485.1 of Bathynomus jamesi. Lineage (NCBI taxonomy): Eukaryota > Metazoa > Arthropoda > Malacostraca > Isopoda > Cirolanidae > Bathynomus > Bathynomus jamesi. The sequence continues at coordinate 144,297 of JAJOZX010002257.1, forward strand.
ATAACTTAGTTTATGCCGATGATATGGTGTTAATAAGTCCCTCTGTTAAAGGTCTGGATCGGCTACTAAAGTCTGCGAAGTGTATTCGCAGAAACATGATATTCTTTTTAATGTTACAAAAACTAAGGTTATGCAATTTCATCCTAAAAGCTGTAATCAGCCAGCTGATATAAGGTTTAAAATGAATGGTGAAGTAATTGAGGAAGTACAAGAGTGATGACTCGGATATAAGAAAACAATCTCGAAGCCTATGTGCTAAAGCGAATATGACCATAAGGAACTTTCGATTCTGTACAAGTGAAGCTAAAGACACTCTCTTTCGTACTTTCTGCAGTAATATATACGGACAGCAACTGTAGGTGAATTATAAAAAAGGTTCTGGCAGAACCCTAAATTTGCTGTACAACAGGTCTTTTAGACTCTTACATAAATTACCCCCGAGATGCTTAGCTTCGCAAATGTTTGCTACCCTCAATGTCCCGAGCTTCCCGGAGGTAACAAGACGTGCTCAATACAGTCTAATGCAAAGAATTAAAAAATCAACCAACCCGATCATCCAAGCTATCCATGAGTCCTGCCATTTATCCTCTAAGCTATGGACTTCTTGGTACGAAAACGTCTGTCTGTAGCTCCACTTAACTTCGACATTAAAGTATTATTTCTAATCAATTGTATATATTTCTATCCTTAGTATATGAACTGTCATTGTATTAATAATATTTGTCATATGGACTATAGTCTGCCAATAAACCTTTTCATTTTTATTTCATTTCATTTTCAAAAGAAGGCTCGTGGCTGAGGGGCTAAATGGGAGGGTAGCAGTCTCCAAACCACTTCTAAGGCCTCAGAATAAGGCTAAACGCTTAGCATGGGCGAAAAAATACAAAAAATTCACTGCTGAAGATTGGAAAAACGTTTTATTTAGAGATGAATCAAAGTTTGAGCTTTCTGATAATCATCGAAGGTCCTATGTTAGACGTAGAAGTGGTGAGAGATTGCTTAAGCAGTGCATAAAACCTTCAGTTAAGCATGGTGCGATGGTGGTGGAAATATCCAAGTCTGGGGTTGCTTCAGTTACAATGGAGTTGGTGACCTCCACAGAATAAATTATATCCTCACCAAAGAGAAATGTCACTCTATCATTCAAAGACACGTCATAGCATCTGGTTTGAGATTGTGTGGTCAAGACTGCTCGTTTCAACAAGACAATGAGCCTAAGCACATATCCAAACTTTGTAAGGACTATTTAAAAAATAAGGAAGAAGAAAGTGTCCTGATCATTATGGATTTTCCAGCCCAATCCCCAGATCTCAATCCCATCGAACATTTATGAGAACATTTGAAAAAGAAAAAAGCAAAACACGAAATAACAAGCCAGAATATCCTCTGGGATGCTCTTCAGCTGTGTTGGGACAACTTGGAACCTCATACCATCCATAAGCTTGTCTAATCTATGCCTGATAGAGTACAAGCAGTTCTCAAGGCTAAAGGAGGTCACACAAAATATTAAAGCATTTTCATTATTTTGAATGTTTTTGTGTACTTTGATCAGAGCTGGGCACTGCAAACTCAAAATCACTTCCGCAATCGCAAATCCGCAAACTCAAACCTTACCTTCCGCAACCGCAAATCCGCAAACTGCTTGCCATTTTTGGTGCCGCAAACGCAAATCCGCAAACGCAAACCATATTTCCAATTTTTACAGTGCTGGGCACTTCCGCAAACACTTCCGCAAACCGCAAATTCCGCAATCGCAATTTTAACTATAAAAAGTATCCAAAACATTAAAGAGGTATAAAAAGTTTTTATATCTTTTTAATGTTTAATGTTTTAGCCTTGTTTTTATTAAAAACAAGGCTAAATAATTTATTACAATAAATCACTATTGTAGAAGAAATAAAAATACTACATATATTGATATATTATATTGAACAAAAACACCTCCTGCAAGTAAATAGTAAATAAATTAAATAATAAATTTAATCATTTGAATTTCATAAATTTTGAGACTTAGACACGTTGGCGGCCAGTGACAGCAGCGTCACAGCACTAGCGGGCTTGGCCAGTGGCCACGTGGGAAATTTGCGGAAAGATTTGCGTTTGCGGTCTTAGTTCCGCAACGCAAATTCACTAATTTGCGATGACTTTGCCGCAAACGCAAATCCGCAAACGAAAAACATACTTCCGCAATTGCGGAATTTGCGGTTTGCGGAAGTGTTTGCGGAAGTGCCCAGCTCTGACTTTGATAACATTTATTCATTAGTAAAACTTTTTTGCACCTAATGAGACCCTATTTTAATGTAGTGTTTGTAACTCCTTTCGTTTTATAAGCAAAATATATATTTTGTCGTGGTGGACTCATAGTTTTGATCCCTAATATATATATATGTATACACGTATGTATTGAGGCTCCGCCCACATTCAATTATTATGAAAAACAACGCATTTCTTTGTCACTCCATTCTTTCGCAGACAGATTTTGGATCTTTTCCGTTTCATATACTGTTTTCGATTTTGTTGAAAATAAGATATTTAATGTAGATTTTTACGCTGATTTAAAAAATGTAAGTTTTTTCGGAGAAATGAGCGGTTCAAAAGTTAGGTTAGGTCAACTGAATGCCCGGTTAGGTCAACTGAATTCCCGGTTAGGTCAACTGAATGCCCAGTTAGGTTAATTGAATACCCGGTTAGGTCAACTGTATGCCCTTGACGATTGGTTAGGTTAAGTTGTGATATTTTCGTTAAAACTAACGAAAATATCACGACTTAACCTAACCAATCATCAAGGGCGTACAGGTGACCTAACCGGCTATTCAGTTGACCTAACCGGGCATACAGTTAACCTAACCGGGTATTTAGTTGACCTAATTGGGCATTCAATTAACTTAACCGGACAGAAAAATAACGGTCGAAATCTATTCACACAAATACTTAGTGACATAAGCCAATATTACTAAAGAATACAATAACGCTTGTATTAGTTTTCAGTTGTATTATAGTTTTTGACCTAATACAAAATTACAATAACAAACATAACGTGTGAACCGCTCATTTTTCCAAAAAATGACTTACATTTTTTAAATCAGCGTAAAAATCTACATTAAATATCTTATTTTCAACAAAATCGGAAACAGTACATGAAACGGAAAAGATCCCAGCTTTTAGTGGTGGCCGCTAAAGTTCATAGTATGACGTCACTCTCTCTCTCTCTCTCTCTCTCTCTCTCTATATATATATATATATATATATATATATATATATATAACACGTATGTATTTAGGCTCCGGCCACATTTAATTATTATGAAAAAACAACGCATTTCTTTATCACCATTCTTTCGCGGACAGATTTTAGTAGTGGCCGCTAAAGTTCATAGTATGACGTCACCTCTCTCTCTCTCTCTCTCTCTCTATATATATATATATATATATATATATATAAATATATATATAATTTTTATTTCTCTTTTAAAATGTTTGTCACTAAAGTTCATAGTATGACGTCACACACACACACACACATCTATATATACTAGCTGAAGTACCCGGCGTTGCCCGGGATAAATTTCACATTAGATCCCCAGTTTAAATAAAATAAAGTTTAAGACAAAAGGCTGAATTTGATTAAAATGATTTATCTTATCCCGTGCCAAATTTGGTAGCTCTAGGTCAAACGGTTTGAAGTCGTCCTAAAAAATAATTATATGTGAAGCTCAAGATTTTCATGACTGTTCTTTTCTATAGTTTTATTGACCAAATAATAAAAATTTTCACGGCTGCGTTCTTTTCTGTAGTTTAATCGCGGTGCTGGGGCCTTCGGGCCCAGTAATTTTAATTATTTAATTTATTACCACCCAGGTGCACAACTTGGGGACCTAATCAATATGTGTGTAAAGTTTCATGTTTGTAACTGCTTCCATTTTGGAGTTATGGCTGGAACACACACACACACACACACACACGTCCTTTTGAGGTACCCGGCGTTGCCCGGGATAAATTTCACAAACATACAAACAGACAGGCTGACCGACTCTGTGTTGACATTCTTCATCCCATAAGAGGTTCCCGTGCCAAATTTGGTAGTTCTAGGTCAAACGGTTTGCGCTTGCATAAAGAACAGACAAACAAACAAACAGACAGGCGAAAATATATATAAGATATATGAAGAAAGAGTTTCCAAATAAACGATGGACGATACCTAGGCTTCAATATCTCAAAGAAAATCGATATCACAGGATTGACCAAACAAAAAGGCAGTGGAAGGCCAAAAGCATCACGTACTGAGGAAAATATTGACACGGTTTCATCCATGATATGCAGTCAAGAAGAACGGCCCAACACCCACAAGACCGTTAGAGAAATTTTAAAAACTACTGGTATTTCTCGCTCTAGTGTTCGTCGCATAGTAAAAGATGATCTGGGTCTTAAATGTTTTAAAAGAGTCGAAGTTCATAAGCTCTCTGCATCAAATAAGCAGATCGATTACCAGAGAGAGAAGTGTCGAAAATATGGTTCAGCGACGAGAAGACCTTTACGGTTGCTTCAACAATAAACACACAAAATGACTGTGTTTATGGAAGACAGGACAAAAAATCTATCAGTCTAGATCGACTTTGCAGGGAACGTCCGCATTTTTCTGAAAAAGTCATGGTTTCCATCTTTATTTCAAAGTTAGGGAAATCAGAGATTGTTTCTGTTGATCAAAATGTCAAAATCACTGCTGTTTATTACCAAGAAAAAATCCTTGATGCAGGTACTGCTGTCGATAAGGGAGAAGTCAAGGTTGCAAGCGTAGGGCACATTCCGCATAATCTTGGACTCAGTTAGGTAACTGTATAAAAACAAAGTTTTTCTACCCGTGTCTGTATAACAGCGAATTATAAAATAATGGTTACAGTTAGCAAAAATTCAACTTCACCACGAGATAGACCATGAAATTCTATACAGGACACATATATTGATTGTAAAAATAACATTTGATAAAGGTAAAATTATATTGTTCAAAATCAGGGTAATAGTTTTTTTTGGACCACCCTGTATATATATATATATATATATATATATATATATATATATATATATATATATATATATATATATATATTATTTTTTTTCCCCTACGTCAAAATCTGAATCTGATTCAAATCCACAATCCGTTAAAATTTGAACATACCATCTAGCGGCAATCATTGTTAATGAAGTTAACTGTATAAGCACTGTTTCGAAAAAAGGTTCACCGAGAAACATAATTTCAAGAAAGCCCCCAAAAATAGTAATTCGTAATAACGGTTTCTTTTTATGAAATGTTATTAGTTATTACTGTCACGAAAAAGAAGAAAATATCCCCTTCCAAAAAATAATCTGTATATTATACCAATTAGTAATTTTTGTATATAGAAATTTCGTTCGTGTAGGACACTGTAGGTGAATAATAAAACAATCATCGTATAAATTAAATTTGAATCTTATTTTCGTGTACTATAATTATTTGCTCTACTTTGCTATTTTATTGCTACTTTGTCACTACCCTTTTTAAGTCTAAAAATATTGTCATTTGTTTCGTACTAAATTTCGTAAATGTCTTTTTATCAGACAACTGACGCGCATTACAATCTTTTCCTTTGATGAGATTAACGTGTCACCTGGCATGGAATTGAAAAAAATTAAATACTCCTATAATCCATAATTTCTGTTATGTATGAGCGAGCGAATAGGGTGATAGGAATGTGTTTGTTATTGGAAGAGGTACATTTGTGTCGCGCAACGTTGGGAGAAAACGCAAACTCGCGCTGCATCTCGCTCTTGAAGAATCACGCACTTGGTACCGTAAAGACGGGAGTGCCCGCAATGCCGTCTAACGACATAGGCACGAAAATGGATATGAATCGGAATGCTTAAGATAATGTAGCATTGTTGCTTCTAGTGCTGATGAGCCACGTACGGGAGCCTCGTTAGTACATTAACTTTCTATATACGATTGGCAATGATGCTACGAGCTACCCGTACCCTGAATGGGTGTATAAGGCGGAGCGGTGCTTTGTGTAAAGCAGTGAAGCTTTTCCTCCCACTCACACTTAAACTACTGAATGCGTGTCTCGTGCATTGAAAAAAAAATATATATATATATTTATATAAAACATTTTTGCTTAATTTTTTAAGGCCCTTTTTTTTCAAAGGACTTCACAACCCAAAATGAGAAACACCCCAACTTATCATTAAATAATTCGACCACGTTTTACAAAGTTCATCAACCACCACCCCCTCAGAGAAAAAAAAAGAAAGCTGAATCTGTTCTGTGTGTGTGTGTGTGTGTGTGTGCAACTGGGCATAAATGTGGTGGAATGTGTAATAAGCGACAGATGTAGTTGAGTAATATTTTTTGCGTGTGTGTGTGAAGTAACACTTTTAATACTTTGGAACATAAAAAAAAATTATATGAAAAAATTTAGAATTATTTTTACTGTCGGAAAAAAAGGTATGTTACTCCTGATTAAGTTTTGTTACGCTAGGTTAGGTTAGGTAAAATTAGCGAGTACCTCACTACTTAATGATTTAACAGAAATCACCCTTGGGATCCCCAGTTGTGGCCGAAACACTTATCATGCCCTTCTCCGTTGGATGGCACTGCGGTTAGGTTAGCTTTTTAAATATATAGATTTATATAAGTCGGTACCTCATTTATGCGGAGATGCGCACATGTGTGTGTGTGTGTGTGTGTGTGTGCCAGCACCCGCCATGCCCGCTCACATTCATGAGTATTGATTGAGCATACCCATACAGTAAACGCGTTAGTCTTCATGCTCAGGGCATCTTTCCCATTATGTACAGTTTCATAAAAAAGTTCGCCTAGAAATATAAAATTTAAAAAACCACAAAAAATTACTAATTAATAATGGTATTGGTTGTTCTTAAAATTTTATTAGTGTTCCAAAAAGAAATATCCAAAGAAAAACTCAGTATTACCAATTAGTAATTTTTTTACGCTTTTTGAAAATTTTCTCGGCGAACTTTCTTCCGGAACTGAATGTCGTGATCCTTACAAATACTATTTATAAGCCATTATTCACAAATAATTTGACAATAGCCGTTCCAATTTTGAAATTAACCTTCGCTTGGTAACTGTCCATTGATGAATAAGGTTTTGTGAGAATTTGTGCCAGTCATGCTCACATTTTATACTGGCGCAGACTCGTAATACAGTGGCTGCTCACTTTACATGAACAACATGTGCATTTATGTGTTTATCTATTGTTAATTTCGCAGCCATCCCCTACCTAAAAGAAAGAAAATAATATACAGGGTGTACATAAAGTCAGGATCTATTTTTGTGAAATAATTATTTTTTTGTTTTTCTTTTCAGAAGCCCTTAGAATGAATACAGAAGAGCGTGTGGCAATAGTAATTTGGCGAATCGAGGGAAAGAAATACAATGACATCAGAGAGAAGTTTAGAAGGAGATTTCATAAGCCGGGGCCAATAGACAAGACAATACGAAAATTGGTGAACAAATTTAAACGAACGGGATCTGTAAATGATGAAGCAAGATCAGGACGACCGTGTATGTCAGATCTTACCGTGAATGCAGTACGCGGAATTATCACTGAGGAGCCACGTACGTCCGTTCGTGCTGCATCACACAGACTCGGCCTCCCGACGTCATCTGTGCACAAAATTCTGAAAGTTAATTCGCAGAAGAAAAGCTATCATTTGCAGGTTTTACACGATTTACATGAGGAAGATTTCCCTCGACGAAGTGCTGTGTGTGCTGATCTCGTAGAACAAATCTGGAGTGATAATTTAATGGACAACATTCTCTTTAATGATGAAGCCACTTTCCATACGTGTGGAAAAGTAAATCGCCATAACTGTCGAATTTGGGCAGATGAAAGACCGAATGATTTCGTCCAAAATTGGGAAAGAGACTCACCTAAAGTTAATGTCTGGATGGGTTTAACAAAATCTAAGGTTTATGGTCCGTTTTTCTTTGCTGAAGCTACAGTTACGGGGCTTATTTATCTGGATATGTTGCAGCAATTCCTTGAACCTCAGCTGATTGGGGATAGGATTGTTAGTACCGTCGTCTATCAACATGATGGTGCGCCTTGTCACTATGCCAAAATAGTTCAAGATTATCTAAATGGACGTTTTCCAAATCGCTGGATCGGACGCGGAAGCAACAGACCTTGGCCAGCGAGATCACCAGATTTAACCCCTTTAGATTTCTTTGCATGGGGCTTTATCAAATCGCACGTCTATCAGACGAAGATTACGAGTCTTGAAAACTTACGTACACGTATACGAACTGCTGCAGATAACATAACCCCGCAAATGCTCCAGAATGTGTTTAGAAATGCTGCGGAACGATTTGAGCTGTGCAGGGATACTGATGGGCGTCACGTCGAATCCTACTCTTAATTATTTAATAAATGTTACCACTTTATCATTTTATGATTGAATTCCATATAATTTCCAAGTGCTTCACAAAAATAGATCCTGACTTTATGTACACCCTGTATTATAATCAACACTGAAAATTCCTATGATGCGCAACTTTTGCGCCACCCTATATATACATATATATATATATATATATATATATATATACAGGGTGTTATCAAATTATGTTTCATAAATTAGTATACATATTCAGGATGTCAAAGTGAACAACAACGTTCCTATGAACATATATCCGCAATCGCTTCGTTTCCGAGATACATTACGTTTTTTGCCGAGGACGATCTAATTAAAATGAAAGTCATTAATTAAAGTTTATCAAAGTTTATTCATAGCAAGTGCTCAAAATGGTTTCCCTGCATCAGAGTACATGTTTCAACGCGTCGTTGAAAATTTTGTCGCGTACGTTCGAAAACGCCTACGTGGTTGCGTATTGTTTCTGAACAATCTCGAACACGCCATAATTCACCCATGTTATATTACCTCTCTCGCGTAAACAAGATTTTTGAAATAACCACAAGATTAGGCGAGAGTGACACATGAAATGAAGGAAATAATTTTGGTTTCTAAAATGCCAACTAACAAAATACTATCAAAACAAAAGAAAAATAGCTACAGTATCTAAACAACAAGATAACTACGACTTTGATAAACTTTAATGACTCATTTTAATTGGATCGTCCTCGGCAAAAAAGTAACGTATCTCGGAAACGAAGCGATAGCGGATTTATGTTCATAGGAACTTTGTTGTTCACTTTGACATCCTGAATATGTATACTAATTTATGAAACATAATTTGATAACACCCTGTGTATGTGTATATATATATATATATATATATATATGTAAAGAACGACGCTTGTGTAGAAGAGCGTTCCGCACAAGATGAGGAGGGAGAACGAGCAAATGAAAAATGAGGTACCTCCCAGGAATCGAACCCGGGATCATCCAATCGCCGGTCAGACATGTAGTGGATAGCATGTCCGACCGGTAATTGGATGATCCCGGGTTCGATTCCCGGGTGGTACCTCATTTTTCATTTGTTCGTTCTCCCTCCTCATCTTGTGCGGAACGCTCTTCTACACAAGCGTCGTTCTTTACATTAATTATACCGTGTGTTGTTTGCAGTTAAAATGTACAGTGTATATATATATATATATATATATATATATATATAGGGTGAACCAAATGTAGGTGGACAGTAAATGATAACGTTTATTTTGAGAATACATATTTAATTTTTTTGTATACTATAATAAAAAATAAAATTTAAATAAATTTAGTTATAATATTTAATATAATATAACACAAACACCATAGTTATAATGAACACCATAGTTATAATATAATATAACACAAACCGTATTCAACCTACTGTCCACCTACTTTTGGTTCACCGTGTATATATATGGGATGTTCGGTACGTGGGGCCGTTGCCCCACCATACCCGATGGTAAGGGTTGGGGTAAGTATAATAAATATTTTTGATCATGCGATGAAGCGGTTGGAATAAGCTTCCATACGCGTTCAAACATACTGGACGAGCTTTATCACTGTCAGTAGACACGAGGAAGAATCTAAAAGTCCATTATAATTTCAAATAAGTACCCCTGGGTATGAACTAAGTAATAACCATATTTTAAGGGGAATGCGATGTTGCTGGAGACCTTATATGTAGAGAGAGACGAGATCTTGAATATGATCTCGCATCAACTAAAACTAACGGAGCGCACGAAAGAGTTTTAACTTTTGCAACTAGGCGCGATATTCTCTTGACCACAGCTTTCTCTCGGACTTTCTTCATAATAAACAGTTTACGGAACTGCTTTGCTTTTTTCTGGATGGACTGAACTTTTTGATGAAGGTAAATCAATAATATTATAACCATCCGAAAGTGTCATTATGTATGAAATTTTATATTCAATACGTTTCATGTACGCTATTTCTGTAAATTATAAACCTTTGAGAATGGTATAAGCGAGAATTTTGCCCGTTTACTCGGTTGATTGATGCGATAATCAGCATTTTAATTGTGTAAAATTTATCATAATTCAGTATTGTGCCATATATAGGGCTTCCAAGATTAAAAATTCCTATGCTCCTAAACTCAAGTATCTCATATCAAATTAAATGTATCTACGTTGATATATTCTCTATGAAACTTAATAACAGCTACTCGTTAGGCCTATGCACTTGGAATCTAGTGTGTGTGTGTGTGTATATATATATATATATATATATATATATATACATTCAACTGCAAAGAACACGCAGTATAAATAACGTAAAGAACGACGCTTGTATAGGAGATATTCCGCGCAAGACGAGAAAGAGAAAACAACAAATGAAAAAATGAAGTACCACCTGGGAATCGAACCCGGGATCTTCCGATTGCCGGTCAGACGCGATACCACTACACCATGGTCTTCACTCTTCCAAATGCCGTAATTCCTCTACATACTCGCAGAAACCAATGCCCCAAGGGGGCACCTCCCGCATGCCGTAACAATATATACATTCAACTGCAAAGAACACGCAGTATAAATAACGTAAAGAACGACGCTTGTATAGGAATATCTCCTATACAAGCGTCGTTCTTTACGATATATATATATATATATATATATATATATGTATATATATGGGATGAATTTCACAATAAAACACGTGAAATTAATGAATGCTGACGAGGTGTAGCTCTGAATACACGAAAGACCTTGGAATCGTTTTTCTTTTTCCTTGTGGTTTGCAGCATATATATATATATATATATATATATATATATATATATATAGGGGTTGGACAGAATAATGGAAACACTCGGATTTTCGGTGTTGTATTTTCTGATATCATTAATGGCGTTATGTACTTTATTAAATTAATATGTAACTGCGTATAATATTGAAAACATCTTCTATTTTAATATGTTCATATTGGTTTTTCATGTTCTTTTAAAATAAATAAAAATATAGCGCTTGGAAAAGATGTGACTGACTGTGAAAGGGGCATGATAGGAGCCCGTTTGGTTGGTGTCTCAATATTAACAGTCGCGTGATTGTTCCTGCACCTTGAGGAATAGTCCAACAGGTATGAATACATGGAAAGAAATTTAAAAAAAACTACACCACGTAAGCACAGAATTGTTCCCATTGTTCTCCCCAACTCCAAAATCATTAGAACTTTGGTACTGGTTGGCGTTAAAATAGGTTTTATTACAGTTCCCATAACATAGTTATGACTGACACTGGTCTTTGCGGACTATTGTTAAATTTTGAACAAAAAAGTTTTGATGCAACAGTCTTTGATTGATTCTTCACAGCTCATAATCATCATGTAATGTTCTTCTGTCGCATTCTGTCAGTGTTGCTTTACGCTCACTATATTCCTTATTTGATGTTTTTTATTATTTTTGCACGTATTCATAACCTTGAGGACTGTTTCTCGAGATACAGGAGCAATTATGTGACTTTTATTACTGAAACACTAACCAAACGGGCTCCTACTATCATATCCCTTTCACAGGCAGTAACATCTTTTCCAAGCGCTATATTTTTATTTATTTTAAAAGAACATGAAAAACCAATATGAACATATTAAAATAGATGATGTTTTCAATATTATACGCAGTTACATATTACTTTAATAAAGTACATAACGCCATTAATGATATCAGAAAATACAGCACCGAAAATCCGAGTGTTTCCATTATTCTGTCCAACCCCCCCCCCGTGTGTGTGTGTGTGTGTGTGTGTATATATATATATATATATATATATATATATATATATATATATATATATAGGGTGTCCAGAAAAAGTGTGTCGCTTAAAACCCAGATTTTACCACACACACACACTGATAGATATAACCTTAGCGATGAGGTTAAAAGGTGTTGGGTTTGTTTTGTAATTGGATGTGTGACCGTCATTTCAGTTCAAATAATGTAGCGACCCGTGGTTCGAATCCCACGTAAAGCTGTAGGTTCCTCCGTCATAGGACTTTACATGCTGCGAAGGCGGTTAATTGAACATCCCCATCAAACGACAACCTAATATTTCAGACGCACAATCTCGGGGGAAAAAGTTATACAAGGCTAGACTACCTTGGCTAGACTAAAAAGACTCGGTTATCATCGAAACGTTATTTCCATATAAAGAATTGTAGAAAGAGGAACGTGATTCTAAAGCACAATTTGGAGTAAAGAGAAGCTCCCCGAAACGTATCTGCGATAAAGAGGCTAATGAAGAAATTCCAAGATGCTGGAAATGTATAGGACAATTTGAAAAGCCGCCCCAATCGAAAGAAAACTGCGCAATACGCCATCTTGTATCGTAAATTCGATGATAACCCGAGCCTGGTTAGGCTATATAACAAGAGAACAAATTAAAGATTTAAAAAAATCCAAACTTTTGGGGAAATATTGATGCGTTCCAGATATTTATGTCAAATACTTCGTAACATGAATTAACCATATATATATATATATATATATTATAACAAAAGCAAAACACACCAACCTTTTGTCCTGACGAGAAGAGAGATGAAAATAATGGAGACAAAACCGAGTATTGTTCTGAATTTGATTTTCACTCTAAAATTGGAGCCCATCAAAACTGAAATTTTTTTGTATTATTCTTTAGCGCAGAAGAAATAATTAACTTTTAAGCAAATTAGAACGAGTCATTTAAAGAATGAAAGTTACAGTATTGTCATTACAGAGCCATTTCACTTCCATATAAAGTTAAATTTTTACGGTTTATTTGATATTTTTCTTTTTTCTTTTTATTTCGACAAACTATGAACCCGCGAAACTGTGGAAATAATAAAATAAATAAAGTAGTTTTTAGTTTAAATATCGATTAAATGGCAAACGGTTCAAAATCTATTTATAATTCAGTTAATCTCTCTATAGTTCCGAAAGTAAAACTATAGCTGCAGAGGGTTGACAAAAATAAATAGACACTTTCGTTTTTTTTTTTTTTTTCCCCCCACCCCATAGTGTTTTATTTAATACGAAAAGTGAACAAATAATAAGAGATTTATTGAATAAATATATTTAGAATCGTGTTGCTTTTCCCTTTCCGTTACGTAAAGCTGACGCGCGTTCCGGCATTACATTGATGGAAGTTTACTATTCGTTCTCGAGGAAAATCATCGTTGTGTCTAGTTAATTTTGTCAACCGTCCGTAGAATATAGATCTTCAAAGGCGATAGAAATAATTGTTATTCCCTATACAGGGCGATCGAAAAATCAGCGTGCCCCGCGACAAATACGTAAGTAGTTGTGGCGCACTCTGACTTTTCGAATCACACTGTACGATTGGGGTCTTCCTAGAATAAGTACTTCTTATATATTTTCTAATGGAAGTGAGAACAAACTAATTTTTTTAAGAGAATCTTTCAACAACAACGGGTATATCGACGGATATAAATGGATATAATTTAGTTAGACGTGACATTTTTATATAAAAGATGCCATTTTGTTGCTATTCCTTCTTTTTAACATAATCAGTACAGAGAGAGAAATTTCTTTTTTGTACTAAAAATTTAAAATTTAATATATATATATATATATTTTTTTTTTAGGTCCTAATACAGCATAGCCTTGGCAAAGAGGCAAATTATTCAGATGTTTTTACATAAACAGATATCATTGCTATGCCCTTTTTTATTAATATTATTATTATTATATGACCACTATACTTTCTTACATAACAGTATACCCGTCAACCATCCATCCGGGCATGAAAATAACGGTAAAGCTACTCTCTTCGTGAAATTTTAAGTTGCGCGAAAGGGCAAACCAAACTCTATATATATATATAATTATATATATATATATTAGCGAAAATCCAAATTGAATTTGTGAAGGCAACTATTATAACGAAAGATAAATTACACAAATCTACTTTTTTGTATGACGAAATAAAATTTTAAAATAGGAAATTCAGTTTAATCACTTCAAATAAATTGTATGTAACCTACATTTATACTACACACACACACACACCACACACACACACTTCAGTCGTTTGTTCAGGCAGGCCTGTATAATTCAAAATAAACCGCTAACATTAGGATTTCAACCGTATTTACGGGTCCTTCTCGTATACAGGGAAAACAATGGCATTTTACAGTTCATGTTACATTGCAGTTACGTTTACAGTTTAATGTTGACGGAGGGAAAACGACACTTCGATATGACTTTTAATAAAGAAAGCATCACGAGTTATTCGAGGAAGAACACACTCAACGGATGCATTTTTTTTTTTTTTTTTGCCGACGAAAGCACACAGCCTGGAAGTAGGCTTTGTACAACCTAACTCGAACGCATCCAGCCGCATACTGACTGAGTCAGTGCGTTTCGAAGGCTTACATGACAGGGTATATATTATTTACTGTATATATAATTTTGTATTCCGAAGCGAAGATACAGAAAATTAGACTTCCAGAGTTCTTTTTTAGAAGTGTAATCAAATTGAAATTTGGCCGTTACTCTACAGGCTTTTTACTCTTCCCGGACTCTGATTGGTTCCAGTGTATACAAAATATTAGGCATATCGCCAAAAACCGCAATCTACCTTATATATATAAGGTGGATTGCGGTCATTGGCTATATAAATATATATATATATATATATATATATATATATATATATATATATTATAGAGAGAGAGAGAGAGAGAGAGAGAGAGAGAGAGATGGTAGGATTGGTAAAGACTGGATAATTGAGTTATCGAAGTTTTGGATTTTTGTAACATTCGGCCTCTCTTCTTCTGAGGGAAACTCGGCACTCTGCGAGTGGCAAACATTTGCAATGCCAAACATCTTGGAAGTAATCAAAGTCGTATCATAAATGCTCTCTTGAACAAACAAACAAAATCGTTTTTTCTTTCGCAATAACAAAATATTACAATCTGAAGTCATACGTAAAGTGTCAAAAAAAAGAAGAATTTATGCGTAATAAATTGATGAATTCGTAATAGAATAAAACACATATATATATATATATATATATATATATATATATATATATATATATATATATACAGGGTGTCCTATAAGTCAGGTCTCGGAGGAAAATTTATTTTAAATTAAATATATAAAAGGAAATACATTAGAACTAAAACAACTGTTCAGACTGATCTTTTTTTTGGGACCTTTTTTTTTAAAGTTAAAAAGGCGGAGACCTTTTCCTCACGAATGTAACTCACTACCACATTAGACATTGCGCGTTATTCTACCCGCAACAACCTAAAAAAAATGGTCCCAAAACGAGACATCAGTTTGAACATTTGTTTTAATTCAAATGTATTAATTTTGTAAATTTAATTTGAAATAAATTTTCCTACGAGACCGGACTTACGGGACACCCTGTATATTACTAAACGGCAACTTTTCCACAAATGCTTCTACGTGTTTACTTAATATAGATTTAATTTAGTCGTTGGGAAAGGAACCCAAACTGCGTGTAACGTAAATGACTATTTACTCAAGTATATTTGGTTTTCAATAATGAATAAATCGTATACTTTTTGCGTTAAACAAAAAATATTCGTAAACAAAATGGTTTTAAACGTTATACAAAAAATGTTTTGGGGGAAATTTGGTAGGGAAACATTAGGTAAAGTTAATAAGGTACTTGTGGGTTATCTGTCGCCACTTTTTAATATTTTTTTTATTTATTTATTTTTATATATTAAGAGAAGAGGATTCTTTATACTGTACGGCATTGACGATTGGTTAGGTTAAGTCGTGCTAGTTTGGTTAAATACCGTTTTATTTAACCAAACTAGCACGACTTAACCTAACCAATCGTCAATGCCGTACAGTATAAAGAATCCTCTTCTCTTAAATATAAAAATAAATAAATAAAAAAATATTAAAAAGTGGCGACAGATAACCCACAAGTACCGTTAATAATATCAGAATAGGTTTCAAATTTAGTATAAATTTCAATTAACATTAAACACGGTTCGATTTTAAAATTAAATAATAGCGATTTTAAGTAAATATTATTACACATCTGTATGGCAACGCTACGTATCCAATTCCAAATACTTATTTATATATATATATTATATATATATATATATATATATATATATAATATATATATATATATGCTTTAAAATTACATTGTATCACTGAACTGGTTACACGATTAACGAAGATTATGTAACATTGTCAGAACTGAAGATCGTGCTGATGCTGTTTCAGAATTCAGGAATGTCTGATTGTCTGTGCATGATGCGGTGCCGAGATTATCAAAATGGCTTTTTAAGTGAGATTTGAAATTGGAATGGGATCCTCGTTTGATTAGAGTAGGGAGGTTATTCCATAGTGAGGTAGCAACTTGTGATACTGTCATTCTACCAGCGTGAGATCGTCTTATGCTTGATTGCGGGTCGTCATTATTTCTGAGACTCGTGTCAGGATGACGTTGATGGTTTGAAGGAAACTGTAACATCCATTGAAGAAAGTAGTTGTCCGTAACTTTGTATGCAAATGTGCAGTTATGAAGCCGCAGTTTTGAATTTATATTTATTTAGCCAGCCTAACTTTTCTGTAAAAGGAGTTGCGTGATCGTTTTTCTTTCTATATCCACATGCCACTTTGAGTGCGAACCTTCGCACATTTTGAACCTCCTTTAGTCAAGTTAAGGAACATCTACTCCAAATGAGAGGACAGTAGGATATGTAACTCATTACCAGACTATTTACAATCAATGTTCTCGTCGCTATAATGAAGTTCTATTGCAGTTTTTGCCAATAAATTAAGGTGCCCTTCGCGTTTCTACACGCTATATGTACAGTATATAATCTTCAAAACACTATTTATCAAGGATGATACCTAGATTTTTGACTGGTTTACAAACTGGTATGTTACGAGTATCAGATTTTATTTGAGTTTCTTGATTTATCTTATTCATGTATCGTTTTGATCCTATGAATATGCACCACATTTTATTTGGATTTATTTTCAAACCTGTATTGTTATACTGTCGTTTCAGAGTAGATAAGTCTTTTTCTGATCTCATTTACTTTAGCCAGTGCTTCGGTGAAGTGGCTGAACATCGTTAGTGTACGTGACGATCGTACATCCTCCCGTAAACTTGATAATATCATTAATAAAAACAAGGAAAAGGATAGGGCCCAAAACTGAACCTTGTGGGACTCCATGTTTGACTAGTTTACTGATGGAGATGGATTTTTTTATTCTGACGGATTGGCATCTTTCAGTAAGATAGTCTTCGAACCAAAATTTATTTACATTAACTGCATTCAGTTTTGTATGTAATTTATCATAACTTACCGTGTCATAAGCTTTGGCGAAGTCTATAGAGAGACAGGGGTGGGTGGGGATGCTACGGGGGCTTCAGCCTCCCCCGAAATAAAATCATAGGTTTGATATTTCTATGCATTACTTATGAGTAAGTACGCCATGCCAAGTACCTTCAGCACTAGGGCATGGTTAATTAATCATTTTTAGGAAAAAGTGATGAATGATGAAATTTTCCGATTAATCAATGATTAACTGATTAAAAATGAAATACTTCTGAAATGAGTAAGAAAGAGCTCTATTGTTTCTGTTGCGTGAGGTAAGACCGAAAAAAACATTTTGTTCAAACATTTAGTTTGCTTTAGTTCAAGAAATCAGGCATGGGCGGATTAGGCAGTTTATACATGCAAAAAGGTGCCAAATTCCATTGATACATTACAGAATTTAAGGTAAAAATGATGCTGAAATTATGAAGAAAATTAATCATTTCCCATCATTTTCTAAAAATATTTTTTGATTAATTAATGATTAACTCATTAATCGGAACCATGCCCTATTCAGCACATGTTTAATTATTGTAATACACTTATGAATGTGTTTTTACTCATTTACAAACTTTAATATATATAGTATATATATATATATATATATATATATATATGGGATGAATTTCACAATTAAACACGTGAAACAAATAAATGATACAAACCCACAAGGTAAAAGAAAAAAGATTCGAAGACCTTTCGTGTATTCAGAAGTACGTTCCCTGACGAGGTGTACTTCTGAATACACGAAAGACCTTGGAATCATTTTTCTTTTTCCTTGTGGGGTTGTATCATTCATATATATATATATATATATATATATATATATTTTAGCCCCTCCCGAAAAGAAATTCTGGCTACGCCCCTGTAGAGAGAGTATTATTATTTCATTGTTCTCCAGTACCGCATAGATTTCTCTCTTTATTATTAAAAATGACGCGTCTCAGAAGATTTTTAGAAATTTTCTGTATCTTTTATGAAACCGTGGAAATAGGTTATTATTTTATTCAAAATGATCTATTAACTGGTTCGCTATACGGCTTTTTCACAAATTGTAGACAGAATTGGTAGGAGAGAAATCGTTCTGAAGTTTGTAGAATCATCATTTTTCCCCGTTTTTTTCTGTATTGGTGTTACAGTTGCATATTTCTACTGTTTAGGAAATATATCGGTAACTATCAAAGTATCGATAGACGTTAATAGATATAGAGAAGTTACTCTTAGAGAATCCTTTACGTAATACAGAGATATTTTATCGATTCCCACTGAATGGATTCTAACTATGTTTAGGAGTTCTGCGTATGTGATGGGTTCTGGTCGAAAGAATTTTTCTTCCCAAGTCTATTATTCTTCGTTTTCAATTAAACACTTTTTTTTTCCTACTTCTTCTTCTTCTTACCGCTGCCGTTCTTCCTTTTACCTCTTCAGTAGTATAGCCGCAAAAGGGTAGAGTGCAGGAATGTTGCAATGTTGCAAAGGGGGTTGTTGCAAAGAGGGGTGGGGTGCTGCAAATGGGGGGTGGGGGGTTGCAGAAAAAATTCCCTGCAAAGGGGGGTGGGGGATGCTGCAGGTGCAACAAGGGGTCATGAAACTTGGAGGCGGCGTTATCCCCCAAGAGAAAGGAGAGAAAAGAGGAGAGGTGTTCACCTGGCAGGAGCCAAGTGCATATTAAGACTTCAGCCGAGTAGGCGTTGTCTTATAGGCTCCTAATCAGCCAGTTGGCTTAGAAGGAGCCAAGGGGGGGAGAGAGAGAGAGAGAGTATCGGCCTTTGTTGCCGATTGCAAGGGCATGCAACTTGGAGGCAGAGTTCTCCCCCAAGCTATTTTCGTATACCTAACCTAAGAGGCCTCTAAGGGGTTTTCCCAAAGGGCCAGAAAGAGAAAGGACCAGAGGTCCTTGCTCGGCTGGGAGCCGAGCTTGAATGACTCCGTCATCAGCCTCTCGCTTTTATAGACCTCTAATCCGGCTGAGTTGCCAGATAGCGCCATGTATTTAATAGAAGGCTGAGTTGCCAGATAGCAATATTTATTAAATTAAACCATATATTAATCAAAATACCACAATATATTTATATGATGGTAGTTAAACAATACAGAATTTCTTTTAATTGTTGGAATTAAGAAGATTCATCTGTTTATTAAATAAATAATTTAAACACACTCTTTACACAATAAATCACTTAATTCCTATTTTATTATAAATACCACAATTGAATAACAGTGGGAAAAACGAAAGGAAAAGAAACCTTACGAAGAAAGTTGAAATAAACCAAAACACACGGTCGTCCATTCCCCCCAAACCTCTCACCCCATCTGTGTTTGTATATATAAACGAATGAACAACTCGTGCACACACACACACACACACGCACACGCACACGCCTCTGTACATATCATGTGAATGAAAATCAGAAAAAAGTACAACGTTATTTTGTCATTCCTTATATATATATATATATATATATATATAAATTGAATTTCTCCTTAAAGTGAATTAAAACATTAACTTTATCACACGCTCTTTACACAATAAATCACTTAATTCCTATTTTATTATAAATACCACAATTGAATAACAGTGGGAAAAACGAAAGGAAAAGAAACCTTACGAAGAAAGTTGAAATAAACCAAAACACACGGTTGTCCTCCCTCATTCCCCCAAACCTCTCACCCCATCTGTGTTTATAATATATATATATATATATATATATATATATATAATAGAAAGAATCATAATAACCGTGTCTATTTAATTTTGTCATTCCTTATATATATATATATATATATATATATATATATATATATATATATATATAAATGGATTTTCACCTTAAAGTGAATTAAAACATTAAAAAATCACTAAACAATTAAAAGAAACCTTACGAAGATAGGTGATTCTATATATAATAAACGAGTGAACAAATCGTGCACACACACACACGCACACGAGGAAACGCTCCCCGACTCGAGTCACACCTGTTTGCCCAGAGGCCTTTTGAAATAACCACAATTTGACCTTTCTTCCAGTCTACTCGAGTAAAATCTCTCTTCACTCCGATTCTTATTTTTGCTGTTGTATTTTTATTTACGCGTAATTTGTATGGTGTCATATTCTTAGATAACATCTCTGTTATTGAAAGATATACACACAATTATATTAAATAATAATCAGCGAAAGAAATAAGGTGAGCAAGCCTGAAAGTACTAATAATTATATATATATATATATATATATATATATATATATATATAGAAAGAGAGAGAGAGTTTTGTTCATTCTTTTAAAATAAATAAAGGAATGGATATTATCTATATATAGGGTGGTACAAATTACAGTAGTAATAATAATTAACTCTTTCTCGCCGAATTGGAAAGCTTTTCACCCGACCTTAGACCTACAGTTTAAGGTGGATTCAGAAATACATCTCGTCAGGGTATGATTGCTCACTATTTCATCGAGATAATTAAAGCTCACCTGAACGTACTAATAATTATATATATATATATATATATATTAATATATATATATATATATATAATATATATATATATAAAGAAAGAGAGAGAGTTTTGTTCATTCTTTTAAAATAAATAAAGGAATGGATATATATATATATATATATATTATATATATAGAGGGTGGTACAAATTACAGTAGTAATAATAATAATAATTAACTCTCGCCGAATTGGAAGGCTTTTCACTCCACCTTAGACCCACAGTTTAACGTGGATTCAGAAATACATCTCGTCAGGGAATGATTGCTCACTATTTCATCGAGATAATTAAAGCTCATATACAGGACCTGCATTGTCTAAGATCTGTGGCGCGTGCAGCCTTCAGAAGCTGTGAACATCTGTTCTGTGGATCAGTTCAAGAAATACATCTCGTCAGGGAGTCGTTGCTCATCATAATTTCAACATAACAGGAACATTTTATTATTGAACCGGATTTAAAATAACAGGATCATTTGATCCGTGGGTAGTATGACCGCAAAACATGCACGATTTTTCTCTTTAGTAATAATAACAACTAGCTCTTCCCCGAATTGTAACAACGGATAAGGTTTTCACTCCACCTTAGACCCACAGTTTAACGTGGAAACCGAATGCTCTTTTTTTTTTAAAATATAATTAAAGGAATGGATATATTTATAATTTCTTATTATAAAATGTGGAACATGCAGTCTTCAGAAGATGTGAACAGCTGTTCTGTGGATCAGTTGAAGAAATACATCTCGTCAGGGAGTCGTTGCTCACTCTTCCACATTTCAACATAACAGGAACATTTGATTATTAGCCAGTTGGCTTAGAAGGTGTAAATGGCTTGTTCAGGTTGAGTTGCCAGATACCACTTTTTAACATTATTATGGAGAGGTGCCAGATACCATTGTATACATTATTATGGAGAGTTGCCAGATACCATTGCTCAGGTACACAGTTGCCAGAGTGTACCATTTATTTTCTTAAAAGTTCGTTTAGAATTCCGCTAGTAGGTTTAGAAGGCGTAACATGATATAATTAACCAAAAGAATTAAGTAAAACAACATTGCATCATTCTGTTTATTATAAATATATAGAAAATAAATATACATTTGATTGATCATAATAATAGAAATGAGGAATATGCATATAATCCGTCAATATAACAGTACAGGAGAAATATACACACACACACACACACACACAATTATGGAAATATATAGAAAATAAATATACATTTGAATGATCAATAATAATAGAAATATGAACGAAGAATATGCATATAATCAAAAAAATATACACACACACACACACACACAATTATGGAGATATATAGAAATAAATATACATTTGAATGATCAATAATAATTGAAATATGAACGAGGAATATGCATATAATCCTTCAATATAACAGTACAGGAGAAATATCACACAAATATGTTAAATATATAAATACATTTCACTTTTTTTTCAAAATACTAAACTCGCACTTAATCGAGTTTACAATTACATCATTATTGCTCTGCATTACGCAGTATATGCGGTTTAATAATATTTCACCGCTTTAAGTATAGGGAAACCTGTACTCGATATGAAGGGCTTTCATATCGTTCAGTACTATTTTTGTTCCCACTTTACAACCGGTTGGAAAGTCATCTTTAAATACGTCTAGAATACAATCAAAAGCACGCCTCGCACTTAATCGAGTTTACAATTACATCATTATTGCTCTGCATTACGCAGTATATGCGGTTTAATAATATTTCACCGCTTTAAGTATAGGGAAACCTGTACTCGATATGAAGGGCTTTCATATCGTTCAGTACTATTTTTGTTCCCACTTTACAACCGGTTGGAAAGTCATCTTTAAATACGTCTAGAATACAATCAAAAGCACGCACAAAGAGTTCATCGTTAGCTACATTATTAAACACAAGTTTATAAACGCTTTTCCAATCGAGGGTTTATTTCTACCGACCCGAGCTTTTCAATTGTGAACTCGTCTTCACTCAACATAGCGGCAATTGAAATAATCTTCTAAATCGTTACGACAACCGCGTTATATAAAGAAATAGTTCTTCAGGGTGAACGGTGTAGGTGAGCTCAGCCTTGTACCGATCAATTGCTTTGTACCAAAGTTCATGGTATTTCAAAGAGTCTAAACTTTTTAAATAAACGTCCAGCTCTAGACCATTCTCACCTTGTTCAGCCTTACACTCGGTAAACCCATCGAGCAGAGCGGTGTATGCGTATTCAAGTACTGTATCAAATAAAGCATATCCGTAACACGCGCGTCTAATATAGGTTTCAGCTTGCGGAATCCGACGATTTCAAACATTCTGTCGAGGATGAAACGGTATCGCGTAGGAACAAGAGCGTTATTATCAGAAGCATTCTTCCACATCAGCCGTATATCAATGCACGGCCGATCGTTATTTATACACAACGTACATACAACGGCGTATGAGGGTGCGTCACTAATCTGCTCTCTTCTTGTACCTACGTTAGCAGGTATTTTATAATGATCTTCACTCCACTTCTCAACTATCACGAAGATTCTATTCATCTCCTCGACACTTAAATAAACCCGTTTGTTTGTTTGTCTACCATTCCGTTTCCAGTACATAGCTAACGGTACCGGATTTACGCCTGAACACGCGCAACGATTTCGTCACGGACACATCGTACGAGGCGTTGAGAATGCTGCTCAAAGGAAGTTCCATCGTATTCGAGGAGCGCACGTCCACTCGGTTCAAGCTCTGAGATAACTATGAGCCGTGTGAGGCACGCAGGTAGGCAGGAACGGTTCGATGGGCGGCTGACTCGATGATACGTGAATGGGCTTGTTCGAACTCGTATGATCCGCGAGTCGCACCATAATCGTGCGGCGAATTGTTGTACATATTGGGTAGGTGTTTTTCTGCTAGAAGAATTAATTTCGGTTTTATCACTACCAGACTACGCACCAGACAGTTTCCCTCAGGATAATTTTCACGAACTAGGCACATTTTATAATGTTTTACTAAACATCTTCACACTCCGGCTCACTATTTGAGAGGAACATATGCTCATATTTTTCCTTTCTGCCCATCAAACGATACTCGTCTCTAAAGTTCTAAAGTCTGTTAAAAACTCACGCAGGGAACTAGCCACAACCTCACTACGAACCTCATCATGATATACATTAATATAGTGATAAAAATACTTAAGATTGTCCATGATCACGAGATTCACATTTTCAGTCGTAGGGTATGAGTAATCGACATGGTGTAACATGACGTAATACCGCTTGTCACACCACCCATCCACAAGACTCATTATCCATACCTGCTGCTTCTCTTCTGCACGCGTTGTTTCTTTTACTTCACGGTATATGTGAGACTATAAAGTTTAGCTCTACAGCATACTTCAGCACATCGTCTGTGCAACGAAAGCCTTCAACGGTCTCACCAGAACATCCGTAGAGTATTTGTACATCTTGCAACTTCGCACAATCCAATGTGGTTTTAAAAGAGGCATAGGAGGGGGGAATATGAAGTTTTTCGGTATCCACCATCCTGGCACTTTGCTGAATACCATTTCATAAACGTTGTACAAGCAATATTAAAGGTAGCCATTCGAATACACGTCAGATCTCCTTTTTTTCTTCTACGCTGGCGAATACACGTCTGATCTCAAGGGCTTACTGCAGTCGACTGACCACGCAGGGAATCACAGATAGTAGCATGACTCACGTTGCTGGTCTTACAGTGGGCGGAGCTTAGAACTTTCACCTGTGCACACACACACAACAGTGGGCGGAGCTTAGAACTTTCACCTGTGCACACAAAGGAGAAAGTGAAACGCTAATTGAAACATGATTTATTTAATAAACTAGATATTCAAGTTATATATATTTACAAATACGATTTAATAAACGAGATATTCAAGTTATATATATATTTACAAATACGTGTAATAAATAAGTTAACAATAGACACATCAATGATTATATTCAAGACATATATATTTAAAAACACGTGATAAATAAGTTAATTGAAATTATGTTAACACAAGAAATAACAGAAAACACAAGAAAAAACAAATGCATAGATTTGGTGATCACAAACAACAGTAACCTAATACTTTAAAGAAAACATTCTATTAAATACTTTTAGCCTATGTTCACGAATTAATACCGGTTTTAAAATAGATTCGAGACGAAGACCGTCTGGACTGATTTTATAGAAATTCAAGGATTCCAAGTTGATCACGAGAGAAGTTATGTAGTCATCTTCCATGCTGAAAAATCTCGTCGTTTGCCTGTCTGCTCAGAACACCGACAAGAGGTAAGATCGAATCCACATCAACACAAAATTTTAGTCGCTAAAATAACAGCCTGAGCATTGTTCATGTTCTAAATTATCTTTGATTCGTTTTGGTAAAATTGAGTAAACTGCAGCCTTTGTTTCCTGATCAGAACTCTCCGTCTTTTTCTGGTATGGTGCAAGGTTTCGTTGCAACCATATTCACTGCTCGAGTCTACTTCACAGTCGTTGTCTTCTAATCTAGATTTACACTCTTCACTAATGCATTCAATGGGTGAATAATCATCTTGGTTGATATTATTGACACCACAATCGAGAGGGCTCACTGGGTAACGGACACTTCAGGTAATGGTGCGGGCGCTTGAGGTGGGTCGGGACAATCTCCTCAGGTTGCCCTTGTGGCGGGGAAAATATTGTGCGGAGGTAATTATGTGCTGCTTCTAAGTAAACAAAACGGGTTTTATGTAACACAGTGGCAACTAATAATGATTTATGCAAAGATGCACCAGCTCTTCTGGAACGTCTGGATGCAATTTTACCGAGCGATATATTTATTAACTTGTGTGCTTCAAACCCGTTTGGAACGTCAGATATCATGTTCACCACCTAGGAATTGGTCAAGGCACAGAGGGCTAACTAACACGAATCTATCCTCTATTTCCAATCGTGTAATGAGTTAAAGTGAAGAAGAAGAAAGGTCAAATTGTGGTCATTTCAAAAAGGCCTCTGGGCAAACAGGTGTGATTCGAGTCGGGGAGCGTTTCCTCGTGTGCGTGTGTGTGAGTGTGTGTGTGTGTGTGTGTGCACACACACGATTTGTTCACTCGTTTATTATATATACAATCACCTATCTTCGTAAGGTTTCTTTTAATTGTTTAGTGGATTTTTTAATGTTTTAATTCACTTTAAGGTGAAAATCCATTTATATATATATATAAGGAATGACAAAATTAAATAGACACGGTTATTATGATTCTTTCTATATATATATATATATATACAAACACAGATGGGGTGAGAGGTTTGGGGGGAATGAGGGAGGACGACCGTGTGTTTTGGTTTATTTCAACTTTCTTCGTAAGGTTTCTTTTCCTTTCGTTTTTCCCACTGTTATTCAATTGTGGTATTTATAATAAAATAGGAATTAAGTGATTTATTGTGTAAAGAGCGTGTGATAAAGTTAGTTTTAATTCACTTTAAGGAGAAATTCAATTTATATATATATATATATATATATATATATATATATATATATATATATATATATATAAGGAATGACAAAATATACGTTTGGTATTTTTTTTCTGATTTTCATTCACATGGTATGTACAGAGGCGTGTGTGTGTGCGTGTGTGTGTATGTGTGTGTGTGCACGAGTTGTTCATTCGTTTATATATACAAACACAGATGGGGTGAGGAGTTTGGGGGAATGGACGACCGTGTGTTTTGGTTAATTTTCACCAATCTTCGCAAGGTTTCTTTTCCTTTCCCACTGTTATTCAATTGTGATATTTATAATAAAAATAGGAATTAAGTAATAAAGTTAATGTTTTAATTCACTTTAAGGTGAAAATCCATTTATATATATATATATATATATATTATATATATATATATATATAATATATATTATATATATAAGAAATGACAAAATTAAATAGACACGGTTATTATGATTTTCATTCACATGATTTGTACAGAGGCGTGTGTGTGTGCGTGTGCGTGTGTGTGTGTGCACGAGTTGTTCATTCGTTTATATATACAAACACAGATGGGGTGAGAGGTTTGGGGGGAATGGACGACCGTGTGTTTTGGTTTATTTCAACATTCTTCGTAGGTTTCTTTTCCTTTCGTTTTTCCCACTGTTATTCAATTGTGGTATTTATAATAAAATAGGAATTAAGTGATTTATTGTGTAAAGAGCGTGTGATAAAGTTAATGTTTTAATTCACTTTAAGGAGAAATTCAATTTATATATATATATATATATATATATATATATATATATAATATATATATAAGGAATGACAAAATTAAATAGACACGGTTATTATGATTTTCATTCACATGATATGTACAGAGGCGTGTGTGTGTGTGCGTGTGCGTGTGTGTGTGTGTGTGCACGAGTTGTTCATTCGTTTATATATACAAACACAGATGGGGTGAGAGGTTTGGGGGGAATGGACGACCGTGTGTTTTGGTTTATTTCAACTTTCTTCGTAAGGTTTTTTTCCTTTCGTTTTTCCCACTGTTATTCAATTGTGGTATTTATAATAAAATAGGAATTAAGTGATTTATTGTGTAAAGAGTGTGTTTAAATTATTTATTTAAACAGATGAATCTTCTTAATTCCAACAATTAATAGAAATTCTGTATTGATTAACTACCATCATATAAATATATTGTGGTATTTTGATAAATATATCGTTTAATTTAATAAATATTGCTATCTGGCAACTCAGCCTTCTATTAAATACATGGCGCTATCTGGCAACTCAGCCGGATTAGAGGTCTATAAAAGCGAGAGGCTGATGACGGAGTCATTCAAGCTCGCTCCCAGCTGAGCAAGGACCTCTGGTCCTTTCTCTTTCTGGCCCTTTGGGAAAACCCCTTAGAGGCCTCTTAGGTTAGGTATACGAAAATAGCTTGGGGGAGAACGCCTCCAAGTTGCATGCCCTTGGAATCGGCAACAAAGGCCGATACTCTCTCTCTCCCCCCCCCTTGGCTCCTTCTAAGCCAACTGGCTGATTAGGAGCCTATAAGACAACGCCTACTCGGCTGAAGTCTTAATATGCACTTGGCTCCTGCCAGGTGAACACCTCTCCTCCTTTCTCTCCTTTCTCTTGGGGGATAACGCCGCCTCCAAGTTTCATGACCCCTTGTTGCACCTGCAGCATCCCCCACCCCCCTTTGCAGGGATTTTTTTGCAACACCCCACCCCCTTCACAGCGACCCACCCCTTTGCAACATGTGGCATAACACCCCCACCCCCATTGCAACATTACGTAATAAATTGCAACATTCCTGCACTCTACCCCTTTTGCGGCTATACTACTCTCTTCAAATGTTCTATTTCCAACTGACGATAAAAAGTCGTTGAATCGTTCCGCAGTTTTTGGGATGTCACATATAGTACTGGAGTGTATATGAGGGGTCGCGCGTCTCTTGAGGTGCCTAAGCGCCACCACAGGCGAAAACGTGTTTTTGATGGATTTCACTATTTTCACCCTTCCTCTATCGCGTGGTTTGGGTTATAATGACCTTACGACACTAGAACTATGGTTGAAAACCTTATGAAGCGAACTACTTTTTTCACCTCTATCGCCAGTAGTCCAGGCAATCTAGAGCAAAAATAGCTTCAACCTGGGCAAAATTGCTTCAGAAGCTTTCTAAACTGTTTCCAGCTCAGGAACCATTGCAGAATAACATATCCAAAATCCGACAAAATTGGACCCCGGGAACACCCCCAAAAATGAAATTCAAAATGGCGGACTGGCAGTTTCCTACGAAATACAATAAATTTTAATTTCGCTTTGTAGAGAGAGTTATGACGTTTTTCTTGATCAGTAAAATGTTTTAAAACACATTTTCGTTTCTAAATTAACCTATATGACACTAAAAATTGTATTAGGCGGCTAGTATTAAACTATGACGTCACGTAATGTAAATAAAATATACTGTATGGAGTGTATGTGAGAATGGACATTGCTACATCTTTATAAACTTATATTATATACAACTCTTTAATTCCTACTACCCACTATCAAATCTGCGTATTTGTGCTTGTCATTTTCTTTAAAACTGTTATTATGTACTCCTTTTAAATACTGCAACACAGTTTATTAATTTGTGTTTTCTGTTTCAGACTGACTCGGTGTACGGCTGACTCGGTGTGCGTCCGCCTTCAAGAATGCAGACCCCTGAAGAATTGTGCGTGATTTGTAAGGAGAAATTGGACAGCGGACAGGAAGTGGTTCACATCTCGCAAAAAGGAGCAGATGGTATAAATGCATCCAGCCGCAGCCGTGGAAGCGATGTTGTTGCAACAGCTGGAATAAGTGTTCACGTTGTATGTAGGAAAAGGTTTACGGATAAAAAGACCATTGAAATAAAGAAGCGACAGACCGCAGCCGAGGCAATACCAAGGAAAAGTGCTCGTTTTCATGAATACGCATTTTCCAGTGCTACTCACTGTTTGTTTTGTGATACCTTTGTGGACTTTTTTTCCAAACACAGACCAAAATCAGAGCATGTCAAAATAAGAACTACAGAGTTCTCCGAAACCATAAAAAGGTGCTGTGAAAGCCGCTGCGATGAGTTGTCGTTTAATGTAAAAGGCCGTCTGGAGTATTATCTTCGTGATCTTCCTGCTGCAGATTGTGTCTACCATCACACCTGCAGCGTAAATTTTCGAAGTGGAAAAAACATTCCTCGCGCATACTCCTCCGACGATCATGATTCGAAGAAAGGGAGACCAACTAATGAAGAGCAACACCAAGCATTCCTTCAGACCTGTGCTTACCTGGAAGAGAATGATGATGAACAACTGTTGATTGGAGACCTAATTTCCAAAATGGAGGAATATCTTCAAGGAAGTCAGAGCTCTGTCTACGAACGCAGGCACATGAAGAGAAAGCTTTTAGAACGTTACGGAGACAAGATCATAATATCAGGTGAAAGTGGGAAGGTAGATGTAGTAACACTAGAGGATTACTATGTCCACTACAGATCGGTTTGTCGGTTCAGCTACACCACAACTTTAGGTCAAGGTACCTTATTGACGTTCTCCATCAGCTGGGTTACTGTTCGTCGTATGCAGAAGTAACAAGATTCGAAAGAAACGCGGCGCTGGCAAGTGGGTCTGGCTCTTTTACTGTTGATGAAAACACTGCAGTCCTTCTAGCAGCAGATAACGTCGATCATGATGGCTGCACTTTGGATGGGAAGAATACCTTTCATGGAATGGGTATGATTGCCGCAATAACTCCGAAGATCAAGATCCACCCTTCTATTCACAGGCGTAATGTTGGTGACAATGACATTAAGAAGATTGCAACCGTTGACATTAGGGAATATAGACACGCGAGAAGCATGTTGAGGGACATCTCATTCCGCAAACTTCCAGTACCCACTGCCACCATAAGTAGTGATGTTAAAAAACGGTTTTTTTTATGTCCATGTTGTTTTTTTTGTTTTTTTTTGTCGTTTTTTTGTTTTTTATTGTTTTTTTTTTGTTTTTTTTGTTTTTTTTAATAATTAATATAGATATTGCCAATTTAATTATAAGGTATACTTTTGCAATGATATATATTATAAAAATAAATAAATAAATAATAAAATAGGCCATATGGTACCAGTATAGAATGTCCTTTTCAGCCTATTTACAGAAAAAAACTGGCCTCCTTCTTGCAATGAAAGTCTCGTATCTTGAGATCCGTTAAACTTGCGAGAACACTAGCTGGGAGCTGACTGCCCATTGTCCAACCTTTCCAGGACTCTCCCATCCATGCCTCGGATTTTGAATCTCCCACTTAACTATCCTTTAGACCCACGATGACATTTCCCCCCCGAGACCATCCATATATATACATACACATACACCCATATACATATATACCAATATATACATAAATACTTATATACACATATTTATATCTTTTATATACCCCATACACACGCATACATCCAGAATTCCAGATACATACGCAAGCATACTCACATATATACCTACACAAACTCATACACCTCTATTTCGCCCTTTCATTACCTCCGAGATCATTTAGCACATACAGTAATATCCATACAGCCAAAAGAAACCGATTAAGCACAGACAGAGCAGCAAAGCTAGTATTTATATCCCAAAATGCAAAATTCCAAGAAAGTGAAGTAAAACATGGTGCTACATTGGCTTCGTCAACATCCAAATCTGCAATAAGTACCAGTACTTGTGATATTGAAACTATATGCTCTAATCAATCTAGTGATAATGATTCTTCAATGGAAATAGAATCAGATAATGAAAGTTAAACAGCATTAGGTTAACACAAAGGTTAAAGAAAGAGATGAATATTTTAATTTTTTTTATTTTTCTATTTGGAATATATATATATATATATATATATATATATATATATATATATATATATATAATATATACACACACACACACACTGGTATTCTTGCCAATCACAATTATATATATTGTTTTATACCAGTATTATGTATTTTTTATTATGTATATTATACCAGTACCTGTGATATTGAAACTAGCATATATGCTCTACCCAATCTAGTGATGATTCTTCCATGGAAATGAAGGTTAACAACATTAGGTTAACAAAAAGGTGAATATTTTTTTTCTATCTGGAATATATATACTGGTACTCTTGCCAATCACAATTATGTATATTGTTTGAAACGAGGAAGAATGTTTCATGTTCTAGTTAAAAAAATATATACATAGGAAAAACAAACCCTCACTTTTTATTTCTATTATATACTTTTTGTGTGATTCACTTTTTCTAAATGATGACTATATATACTAGGTATAACCGTATAAGCATGGTAGTATAGTAAATTATAGCTAATACTAATATACTTATTAGATTAAAGGAAGAAAATATGGAATAAGTTTAAAACAATAAAAAACAAAAAAAAACAAAAAAACAGACTATCTTCGTTTTCAACAAAAAAAACGACAAAAAAAAAACAAAAAACGACACAATAAAAACGACTCACATCACTAACCATAAGTCGACTTAGTCTTCTCTGGCAGATATCTTCAGCAGAAAGATCAGGTCCAAGTTGGTCCGGAACAATGCAGGCAATTCACGGTGGATCAAGTGTCTCACATCCAGGTGTGGCGTCGATCACGTTCCTTCCCATCATAGATATGTCGCCAACTGACATGACCTGCATATTTTTCGACATTACTATATTTGAGCAAGATAGCACGCGATCAAAAAGTCCATGCCTTATTACCTTTGATCAGCCTTTGTTCTGGAAAGCTTCCCAAACATCAATGAACAGAGAGACCTGCAGGACATTGTTTTAATGCTGGGATCATTTCACACTCTGATGAATCTTTTGGGAGCAGTCGGTACTCTTATGAATGGTTCAGGATTGTCTGAAGTACTTCAAGAAATATACGGACCAAATGCCGTGCAACACATGATGTCTGGAAAAGCTGTTTCAAGAGCGATACGTGGTCATATGATAGTAGATGCAGCTCTTAGTACCTTACTAGTCGCAGACGTTTTCCCTCGTAATGAAGATGGAACTCCTCATGACCTCCATAAGGAAGCTTGTGACCTGCTCGACGATGTTATGACCGCCAAACAATCAGTTGAGGATGTGGAATCTTCGAATGCATTGTCTCAGATTGCTACCACTTTGGATGCGAAGAAAACTGACCTACAATCTACTTCGCAAACAAGTCAACTCTGGTTGGAATATCAGCGAATGATCAACATTGCACGTTCCTTGATAACAGCAGACAGAACCGGCTCGTGGGATTGGCACTTGCAAGCTATGCTGGAGACCATCCCCATAATTGCAGCAGCCGGACATCACAATTACCTGAAATCGATATACCTGTACCTGCAGAAAATGTTAAGTTTGCCTTCTGAAAATCCAGCCGTTAACAAAATGTTCCAGGAAGGTAAGTTTGTGGTAAGAAGAAGCGACAGATTATGGGCCGGACTCGGCACAGACCTGGTGATAGAACAAGTACTAATGCGTTCCCTGAAAAGCAGAGGCGGCTGACACGCGGAAGTGGATTTACAGATATCCAAAGGACAACGTGGCTCTTTTCTATGCCTCTGTGTTCCACTTATAACTTAGCAATGCAGGAATACACCAGAGTTTTGTTGGAAAGTAGTGAACAGCACAAGGAAATGAGGGAAGTAGACAAATCAGGGACAGTAATGACATGAAGAAAGTACTTGAACGTCTGGAATCATTATCCCCATTCCATTCTACCTCGGGTCTCTGCAACATTGTAACAGGGCTAACTGCTGATCCTGGAGTTAACGTTCATCAATTGCATTCAATCGGTACGAACATTGTCGTAAAAATGATTGGGAAACAAGCCTTTACATATTCTGCCAAAAGATCTGACAAAGTGAAAACACTAGGATCTGCTTCTGCCGTTGTGATCACTGATGCTTCAGATATAGAAGTAGATCCTGCACTACTGTTTCAGAGAATGATGACTGTTGCCACTGGCGGAGACATGAATCTTGAAGATGTCATGTGTTACGAACTGTGTGCATATCCTCCTGCATTGTTCGAATCACGAAGTATCTTGAGGAAACCCGATAAGTCTCAGCTAGCTCATGCAATAATCAAATACACTGACACTTTACGCATGGAAGAAGTTCAAGAAATTCAGTGCACAGACCAGTACGTATTGGATGGTGGATCTCTACTACATCGTGTTTCCTGGCGTCAAGATGAAACATATGACAGCATCGCCAACTCATATGCCGATTTCACTCTGAAAACATATGGAAAAGCAATCATTGTTTTTGATGGCTACAGCAGCTCTCCTACGATCAAGGACATGACCCACAGAAGACGCAGCACCAAGACAAGCAGAAATGTGAATCTCAGTCCAAGCATGAAGTTTGTTGGCCAGAAGGAACACTTCTTGGCTAATGAAAACACAAGCAAGCATTTATTTCCCTCGTAGGTGAGATGTTGAAGAAGCACGGTGTACTGTTCACAACGCAGATGGGATGCTGATGTGGACATCGTTCGTGCAGCAGTTTCCTCATCAGAAAATGCAACTACAACAGTAATAGGGAAGACACCGACTTGCTGATTCTCCTTCTGTACCATGCCAAGGACAGTGGTTTCAAGTTGTACTATCGCAGCGATATAAGACGGGGACCATCTCCTAATCCTGTGTATGATATTCTCAGCATTCAATCATTGTTAGGCAATGACATCTGCAAGTATCTCCTGTTTGTGCATGCTTTCACGGGCTGTGATAGCACATCCAGAATTTTTTCGATCGGTAAGCCAAAGCATTCGACACACTGATGAAGGTGGCTGAACTCCGTTCAGTTGCAAATACATTCTGTTCTGATTGTTGCCAACACTCTGACATTGAAGCCGCTGGAAGAAAGGCAATGCTTCTGTTGTATGGCTGCAAAACACTTGAATCCACTAACGCACTACGTCATCGAATGTTAGTTGAAAAGGTAGCTACAGCTAAATCTTTTGTTACACCCGAACGTTTGCCACCTACCGATGCGTCCACAAAGTACCACAGCTTTCGCACATACTTTCAAATACTAATCTGGAAGTCTACAGAAGAGAAGATCGATGCAGAACAGTGGGGTTGGTATGTAAAGAATAATTCCTACTACCCTACAGCCTGCGACAAGCCACCAGCTCCAAATTATCTACTCAACATGATCCGCTGCTCCTGCAAGACGAAATGTGCTACTTCAAGATGTGGATGCAAGCGTAATGGAATGCCCTGTTCAGCCGCTTGTGGCGAGTGCCAAATCAGTGGTTGCGATAACAACCCAAGTACCGGTAATCTATCCGATGATAGTGATGAAGAGGATTAATTTCTGTATGTTTGTGACCAGGTATCACTTCTTCTGTAATGAACATAACTTGAAACTGGGAAAAAAATAATTGTTGTATTATTGATTATAAAAATCTGTAAAAAGCTATATATAGTGATGTTAAAAAACGGTTTTTTTTATGTCCATGTTGTTGTTTTTGTTTTTTTTGTCGTTTTTTTTTTTATTGTTTTTTTTTTTTGTTTTTTTTTTTTAATAATTAATATAGATATTGCCAATTTAATTATAAGGTATACTTTTGCAATGATATATATTATAAAAATAAATAAATAAATAATAAAATAGGCCATATGGTACCAGTATAGAATGTCCTTTTCAGCCTATTTACAGAAAAAAACTGGCCTCCTTCTTGCAATGAAAGTCTCGTATCTTGAGATCCGTTAAACTTGCGAGAACACTAGCTGGGAGCTGACTGCCCTTGTCCAACCTTTCCAGGACTCTCCCATCCATGCCTCGGATTTTGAATCTCCCACTTAACTATCCTTTAGACCCACGATGACATTTCCCCCCGAGACCATCCATATATATACATACACATACACCCATATACATATATACCAATATATACATAAATACTTATATACACATATTTATATCTTTTATATACCCCATACACACGCATACATCCAGAATTCCAGATACATACGCAAGCATACTCACATATATACCTACACAAACTCATACACCTCTATTTCGCCCTTTCATTACCTCCGAGATCATTTAGCACATACAGTATATCCATACAGACAAAAGAAACCGATTAAGCACAGACAGAGCAGCAAAGCTAGTATTATATCCCAAAATGCAAAATTCCAAGAAGTGAAGTAAAACATGGTGCTACATTGGCTTCGTCAACATCCAAATCTGCAATAAGTACCAGTACCTGTGATATTGAAACTATATGCTCTAATCAATCTAGTGATAATGATTCTTCAATGGAAATAGAATCAGATAATGAAAGTTAAACAGCATTAGGTTAACACAAAGGTTAAAGAAAGAGATGAATATTTTAATTTTTTTATTTTTCTATTTGGAATATATATATATATATATATATATATATATATATATATATACACACACACACACACTGGTATTCTTGCCAATCACAATTATATATATTGTTTTATACCAGTATTATGTATTTTTTATTATGTATATTATACCAGTACCTGTGATATTGAAACTAGCATATATGCTCTACCCAATCTAGTGATGATTCTTCCATGGAAATGAAGGTTAAACAACATTAGGTTAACAAAAAGGTGAATATTTTTTTTTCTATCTGGAATATATATACTGGTACTCTTGCCAATCACAATTATGTATATTGTTTGAAACGAGGAAGAATGTTTCATGTTCTAGTTAAAAAATATATATACATAGGAAAAACAAACCCTCACTTTTATTTCTATTATATACTTTTTGTGTGATTCACTTTTCTAATGATGACTATATATACTAGGTATAACCGTATAAGCATGGTAGTATAGTAAATTATAGCTAATACTAATATACTTATTAGATTAAAGGAAGAAAAATATGGAATAAGTTTAAAACAATAAAAAACAAAAAAAACAAAAAAAACAGACTATCTTCGTTTTCAACAAAAAAAACGACAAAAAAAAACAAAAAAAACGACACAATAAAAAACGACTCACATCACTAACCATAAGTCGACTTAGTCTTCTCTGGCAGATATCTTCAGCAGAAAGATCAGGTCCAAGTTG
The DNA here is from genome assembly GCA_023014485.1 of Bathynomus jamesi. Lineage (NCBI taxonomy): Eukaryota > Metazoa > Arthropoda > Malacostraca > Isopoda > Cirolanidae > Bathynomus > Bathynomus jamesi. The sequence continues at coordinate 181,195 of JAJOZX010002257.1, forward strand.
GTCCGGAACAATGCAGGCAATTCACGGTGGATCAAGTGTCTCACATCCAGGTGTGGCGTCGATCACGTTCCTTCCCATCATAGATATGTCGCCAACTGACATGACCTGCATATTTTCGACATTACTATATTTGAGCAAGATAGCACGCGATCAAAAAGTCCCATGCATTATTACCTTTGATCAGCCTTTGTTCTGGAAAGCTTCCCAAATCATCAATGAACAGAGAGACCTGCAGGACATTGTTTTAATGCTGGGATCATTTCACACTCTGATGAATCTTTTGGGAGCAGTCCGGTACTCTTATGAATGGTTCAGGATTGTCTGAAGTACTTCAAGAAATATACGGACCAAATGCCGTGCAACACATGATGTCTGGAAAAGCTGTTTCAAGAGCGATACGTGGTCATATGATAGTAGATGCAGCTCTTAGTACCTTACTAGTCGCAGACGTTTTTCCTCGTAATGAAGATGGAACTCCTCATGACCTCCATAAGGAAGCTTGTGACCTGCTCGACGATGTTATGACCGCCAAACAATCAGTGAGGATGTGGAATCTTCGAATGCATTGTCTCAGATTGCTACCACTTTGGATGCGAAGAAAACTGACCTACAATCTACTTCGCAAACAAGTCACTCTGGTTGGAATATCAGCGAATGATCACATTGCACGTTCCTTGATAACAGCAGACAGAACCGGCTCGTGGATTGGCACTTGCAAGCTATGCTGGAGACCATCCCCATAATTGCAGCAGCCGGACATCACAATTACCTGAAATCGTATACCTGTACCTGCAGAAAAATGTTAAGTTTGCCTTCTGAAAATCCAGCCGTTAACAATGTTCCAGGAAGGTAAGTTTGTGTAAGAAGAAGCGACAGATTATGGCCGGACTCGGCACAGACCTGGTGATAGAACAAGTACTAATGCGTTCCCTGAAAAGCAGAGGCGGACTGACACGCGGAAGTGATTTACAGATATCCAAAGGACAACGTGGCTCTTTTCTATGCCTCTGTGTTCCACTTATACTTAGCAATGCAGGAATACACCAGAGTTTTGTTGGAAAGTGTGAACAGCACAAGGAAATGAGGGGAAGTAGACAATCAGGGACAGTAATGACATGAAGAAAGTACTTGAACGTCTGGAATCATTATCCCCATTCCATTCTACCTCGGGTCTCTGCAACATTGTAACAGGGCTAACTGCGATCCTGGAGTTAACGTTCATCAATTGCATTCAATCGTACGAACATTGTCGTAAAAATGATTGGGAAACAAGCCTTTACAATTCTGCCAAAAGATCTGACAAAGTGAAAACACTAGGATCTGCTTCTCCGTTGTGATCACTGATGCTTCAGATATAGAAGTAGATCCTGCACTACTGTTTCAGAGAATGATGACTGTTGCCACTGGCGGAGACATGAATCTTGAAGATGTCATGTGTTACGAACTGTGTGCATATCCTCCTGCATTGTTCGAATCACGAAGTATCTTGAGGAACCCGATAAGTCTCAGCTAGCTCATGCAATAATCAAATACACTGACACTTTACGCATGGAAGAAGTTCAAGAAATTCAGTGCACAGACCAGTACGTATTGGATGGTGGATCTCTACTACATCGTGTTTCCTGGCGTCAAGATGAAACATATGACAGCATCGCCAACTCATATGCCGATTTCACTCTGAAAACATATGGAAAAGCAATCATTGTTTTGATGGCTACAGCAGCTCTCCTACGATCAAGGACATGACCCACAGAAGACGCAGCACCAAGACAAGCAGAAATGTGAATCTCAGTCCAAGCATGAAGTTGTTGGCCAGAAGGAACACTTCTTGGCTAATGAAAACAACAAGCAAGCATTTATTTCCCTCGTAGGTGAGATGTTGAAGAAGCACGGGTGTACTGTCACAACGCAGATGGGGATGCTGATGTGGACTCGTTCGTGCAGCAGTTTCCTCATCAGAAAATGCAACTACAACAGTAATAGGGGAAGACACCGACTTGCTGATTCTCCTTCTGTACCATGCCAAGGACAGTGGTTTCAAGTTGTACTATCGCAGCGATATAAGACGGGGACCATCTCCTATCCTGTGTATGATATTCTCAGCATTCAATCATTGTTAGGCAATGACATCTGCAAGTATCTCCTGTTTGTGCATGCTTTCACGGCTGTGATAGCACATCCAGAATTTTTTCGATCGGTAAAGCCAAAGCATTCGACACACTGATGAAGGTGGCTGAACTCCGTTCAGTTGCAAATACATTCTGTTCTGATTGTTGCAACACTTGACATTGAAGCCGCTGGAAGAAAGGCAATGCTTCTGTTGTATGGCTGCAAAACACTTGAATCCACTAAGCACTACGTCATCGAATGTTAGTTGAAAAGGTAGCTACAGCTAAATCTTTTGTTACACCCGAACGTTTGCCACCTACCGATGCGTCCACAAAGTACCACAGCTTTCGCACATACTTTCAAATACTAATCTGGAAGTCTACAGAAGAGAAGATCGATGCAGAACAGTGGGGTTGGTATGTAAAGAATAATTCTACTACCCTACAGCCTGCGACAAGCCACCAGCTCCAAATTATCTACTCAACATGATCCGCTGCTCCTGCAAGACGAAATGTGCTACTTCAAGATGTGGATGCAAGCGTAATGGAATGCCTGTTCAGCCGCTTGTGGCGAGTGCCAATCAGTGGTTGCGATAACAACCCAAGTACCGGTAATCTATCGATGATAGTGATGAGAGGATTAATTTCTGTATGTTTGTGACCAGGTATCACTTTCTTCTGTAATGAAACATAACTGAAACTGGGAAAAAATAATTGTTGTATTATTGATTATAAAAATCTGTAAAAAGCTATATATAGTGATTGTTAAAAACGGTTTTTTTTTATGTCATGTTGTTGTTTTTGTTTTTTTTGTCGTTTTTTTTTTTTTTTTATTGTTTTTTTTTTTTTGTTTTTTTTTTTTTAATAATTAATATAGATATTGCCAATTTAATTATAAGGTATACTTTTGCAATGATATATATTATAAAAATAATAAATAATAATAAAATAGGCCATATGGTACCAGTATAGAATGTCCTTTTCAGCCTATTTACAGAAAAAAACTGGCCTCCTTCTTGCAATGAAAGTCTCGTATCTTGAGATCCGTTAAACTTGCGAGACACTAGCTGGGAGCTGACTGCCTTGTCCAACCTTTCCAGGACTCTCCCATCCATGCCTCGGATTTTGAATCTCCCACTTAACTATCCTTTAGACCCACGATGACATTTCCCCCCCGAGACCATCCATATATATACATACACATACACCCATATACATATATACCAATATATACATAAATACTTATATACACATATTTATATCTTTTATATACCCATACACACGCATACATCCAGAATTCCAGATACATACGCAAGCATACTCACATATATACCTACACAAACTCATACACCTCTATTTCGCCCCTTTCATTACCTCCGAGATCATTTAGCACATACAGTAATATCCATACAGACAAAAGAAAACCGATTAAGCACAGACAGAGCAGCAAAGCTAGTATTTATATCCCAAAATGCAAAATTCCAAGAAAGTGAAGTAAAACATGGTGCTACATTGGCTTCGTCAACATCCAAATCTATCTGCAATAAGTACCAGTACCTGTGATATTGAAACATATGCTCTAATCAATCTAGTGATAATGATTCTTCAATGGAAATAGAATCAGATAATGAAAGTTAAACAGCATTAGGTTAACACAAAGGTTAAAGAAAGAGATGAATATTTTAATTTTTTTTATTTTTCTATTTGGAATATATATAATATTATATATATATAATATATATATATATATACACACACACACACACTGGTATTCTTGCCAATCACAATTATATATATTTTTTATACCAGTATTATGTATTTTTTATTATGTATATTATACCAGTACTGTGATATTGAAACTAGCATATATGCTCTACCCAATCTAGTGATGATTCTTCCATGGAAATGAAGGTTAAACAACATTAGGTTAACAAAAAGGTGATATTTTTTTTCTATCTGGAATATATACTGGTACTCTTGCAATCACAATTATGTATATTGTTTGAAACGAGGAAGAATGTTTCATGTTCTAGTTAAAAATATATATACATAGGAAAAACAAACCCTCACTTTTATTTCTATTATATACTTTTTGTGTGATTCACTTTTTCTAAATGATGACTATATATACTAGGTATAACCGTATAAGCATGGTAGTATAGTAAATTAGCTAATACTAATATACTTATTAGATTAAAGGAAGAAAAATATGGAATAAGTTTAAAACAATAAAAACAAAAAAACAAAAAAACAACACTATCTTCGTTTTCAACAAAAAAAACGACAAAAAAAAACAAAAAAAAACGACACAATAAAAAACGACTCACATCACTAACCATAAGTCGACTTAGTCTTCTCTGCAGATATCTTCAGCAAAAGATCAGGTCCAAGTTTGGTCCGGAACAATGCAGGCAATTCACGGTGGATCAAGTGTCTCACATCCAGGTGTGGTCGATCACGTTCCTTCCCATCATAGATATGTCGCCAACTGACATGACCTGCATATTTTCGACATTACTATATTTGAGCAAGATAGCACGCGATCAAAAGTCCCATGCATTATTACCTTTGATCAGCCTTTGTTCTGGAAAGCTTCCAAATCATCAATGAACAGAGAGACCTGCAGGACATTGTTTTAATGCTGGATCATTTCACACTCTGATGAATCTTTTTGGGAGCAGTCGGTACTCTTATGAATGGTTCAGGATTGTCTGAAGTACTTCAAGAAATATACGGACCAAATGCCGTGCAACACATGATGTCTGGAAAAGCTGTTTCAAGAGCGATACGTGGTCATATGATAGTAGATGCAGCTCTTAGTACCTTACTAGTCGCAGACGTTTTCCTCGTAATGAAGATGGAACTCCTCATGACCTCCATAGAAGCTTGTGACCTGCTCGACGATGTTATGACCGCCAACAATCAGTTGAGGATGTGGAATCTTCGAATGCATTGTCTCAGATTGCTACCACTTTGGATGCGAAGAAAACTGACCTACAATCTACTTCGCAAACAAGTCATCTGGTTGGAATATCAGCGAATGATCACATTGCACGTTCCTTGATAACAGCAGACAGAACCGGCTCGTGGATTGGCACTTGCAAGCTATGCTGGAGACCATCCCCATAATTGCAGCAGCCGCATCACAATTACCTGAATCGATATACCTGTACCTGCAGAAAATGTTAAGTTTGCCTTCTGAAAATCCAGCCGTTAACAAAATGTTCCAGGAAGGTAAGTTTGTGGTAAGAAGAAGCGACAGATTATGGGCCGGACTCGGCACAGACCTGGTGATAGAACAAGTACTAATGCGTTCCCTGAAAGCAGAGGCGGACTGACACGCGGAAGTGGATTTACAGATATCCAAGGACAACGTGGCTCTTTTCTATGCCTCTTGTTTCCACTTATAACTTAGCAATGCAGGAATAACACCAGAGTTTTTGTTGGAAAGTAGTGAACAGCACAGGAAATGAGGGGAAGTAGACAAATCAGGGACAGTAATGACATGAAGAAAGTACTTGAACGTCTGGAATCATTATCCCCATTCCATTCTACCTCGGTCTCTGCAACATTGTAACAGGGCTAACTGCTGATCCTGAGTTTAACGTTCATCAATTGCATTCAATCGGTACGAACATTGTCGTAAAAATGATTGGGAAACAGCCTTTACATATTCTGCCAAAAGATCTGACAAAGTGAAACACTAGGATCTGCTTCTGCCGTTGTGATCACTGATGCTTCAGATATAGAAGTAGATCCTGCACTACTGTTTCGAGAATGATGACTGTTGCCACTGGCGGAGACATGAATCTTGAAGATGTCATGTGTTACGAACTGTGTGCATATCCTCCTGCATTGTTCGAATCACGAAGTATCTTGAGGAAACCCGATAAGTTCAGCTAGCTCATGCATAATCAAATACACTGACACTTTACGCATGGAAGAAGTTCAAGAAATTCAGTGCACAGACCAGTACGTATTGGATGGTGGATCTCTACTACATCGTGTTTCCTGGCGTCAAGATGAAACATATGACAGCATCGCCAACTCATATGCCGATTTCACTCTGAAAACATATGGAAAAGCAATCATTGTTTTTGATGGCTACAGCAGCTCTCTCCTACGATCAAGGACATGACCCACAGAAGACGCAGCACCAAGACAAGCAGAAATGTGAATCTCAGTCCAGCATGAAGTTTGTTGGCCAGAAGGAACACTTCTTGGCTAATGAAACAACAAGCAAGCATTTATTTCCCTCGTAGGTGAGATGTTTGAAGAAGCACGGTGTACTGTTCACACGCAGATGGGGATGCTGATGTGGACATCGTTCGTGCAGCAGTTTCCCTCATCAGAAAATGCAACTACACAGTAATAGGGGAAGACACCGACTTGCTGATTCTCCTTCTGTACCATGCCAAGGACAGTGGTTTCAAGTTGTACTATCGCAGCGATATAAGACGGGGACCATCTCCTAATCCTGTGTATATATTCTCAGCATTCAATCATTTGTTAGGCAATGACATCTGCAAGTATCTCCTGTTTGTGCATGCTTTCACGGGCTGTGATAGCACATCCAGAATTTTTCGATCGTAAGCCAAAGCATTCGACACACTGATGAAGGTGGCTGAACTCCGTTCAGTTGCAAATACATTCTGTTCTGATTGTTGCCAACACTCTGACATTGAAGCCGCTGGAAGAAAGGCAATGCTTCTGTTGTATGGCTGCAAAACACTGAATCCACTAACGCACTACGTCATCGAATGTTAGTTGAAAAGGTAGCTACAGCTAAATCTTTTGTTACACCCGAACGTTTGCCACCTACCGATGCGTCCACAAAGTACCACAGCTTTCGCACATACTTTCAAATACTAATCTGGAAGTCTACAGAAGAGAAGTCGATGCAGAACAGTGGGGTTGGTATGTAAAGAATATTCCTACTACCCTACAGCCTGCGACAAGCCACCAGCTCCAAATTATCTACTCAACATGATCCGCTGCTCCTGCAAGACGAATGTGCTACTTCAAGATGTGGATGCAAGCGTAATGGAATGCCCTGTTCAGCCGCTTGTGGCGAGTGCCAAATCAGTGGTTGCGATAACAACCCAAGTACCGGTAATCTATCCGATGATAGTGATGAAGAGGATTAATTTCTGTATGTTTGTGACCAGGTATCACTTCTTCTGTAATGAACATAACTTGAAACTGGGAAAAAAATAATTGTTGTATTATTGATTATAAAATCTGTAAAAAGCTATTATAGTGATGTTAAAAAACGGTTTTTTTTTATGTCCATGTTGTTGTTTTTGTTTTTTTTGTCGTTTTTTTTTTTTTTATTGTTTTTGGGTTTTTTTTTTTTAATAATTAATATAGATATTGCCAATTTAATTATAAGGTATACTTTTGCAATGATATATATTATAAAAATAAATAAATAAATAATAAATAGGCCATATGGTACCAGTATAGAATGTCCTTTTCAGCCTATTTACAGAAAAAAACTGGCCTCCTTCTTGCAATGAAAGTCTCGTATCTTGAGATCCGTTAAACTTGCGAGAACACTAGCTGGAGCTGACTGCCCATTGTCCCAACCTTTTCCAGGACTCTCCCATCCATGCCTCGTATTTGAATCTCCCACTTAACTATCCTTTAGACCCACGATGACATTTCCCCCCCGAGACCATCCATATATATACATACATACACCCATATACATATATACCATATATACATAAATACTTATATACACATATTTATATCTTTTATATACCCCATACACACGCATACATCCAGAATTCCAGATACATACGCAAGCATACTCACATATATACCTACACAACTCATACACCTCTATTTCGCCCTTTCATTACCTCCGAGATCATTTAGCACATACAGTAATATCCATACAGACAAAAGAAACCGATTAAGCACAGACAGAGCAGCAAAGCTAGTATTTATATCCCAAAATGCAAATTCCAAGAAAGTGAAGTAAAACATGGTGCTACATTGGCTTCGTCAACATCCAAATCTGCAATAAGTACCAGTACCTGTGATATTGAAACTATATGCTCTAATCAATCTAGTGATAATGATTCTTCAATGGAAATAGAATCAGATAATGAAAGTTAAACAGCATTAGGTTAACACAAAGGTTAAAGAAAGAGATGAATATTTTAATTTTTTTTTATTTTTCTATTTGGAATATATATATATATATATATATATATATATATATATATATACACACACACACACACTGGTATTCTTGCCAATCACAATTATATATATTGTTTTATACCAGTATTATGTATTTTTTATTATGTATATTATACCAGTACCTGTGATATTGAAACTAGCATATATGCTCTACCCAATCTAGTGATGATTCTTCCATGGAAATGAAGGTTAAACAACATTAGGTTAACAAAAAGGTGAATATTTTTTTTTCTATCTGGAATATATATACTGGTACTCTTGCCAATCACAATTATGTATATTGTTTGAAACGAGGAAGAATGTTTCATGTTCTAGTTAAAAAATATATATACATAGGAAAAACAAACCCTCACTTTTTATTTCTATTATATACTTTTTGTGTGATTCACTTTTTCTAAATGATGACTATATATACTAGGTATAACCGTATAAGCATGGTAGTATAGTAAATTATAGCTAATACTAATATACTTATTAGATTAAAGGAAGAAAAATATGGAATAAGTTTAAAACAATAAAAAACAAAAAAACAAAAAAACAGACTATCTTCGTTTTAAACAAAAAAAAACGACAAAAAAAACAAAAAAAAAACGACACAATAAAAAACGACTCACATCACTAGCTATATAACATATTTGCGTAATAACTGGTTGTGTTGTATATTGTTTGAATTATTTAAAACATTACAACTGAAAGAAAAAGCATCAAATGTATCTCTATAAATAAAAGCGTAAATTATATATATTTTTTTTTCGTAGGAACATCCAGTCCGCCATTTTGAATTTCATTTTTGGGGGTGTTCCCGGGGTCCAATTTTGTCGGATTTTGGATATGTTATTCGGCAATGGTTCCTGAGCTGGAAACAGTTTAGAAAGCTTCTGAAGCAATTTTGCCCAGGTCTAACTACAAATTGCCTGGACTACAGCCAAAGTTCACCCAAAGTTCGGCATAATAAGAAAATAAAAAAATAAAAAAATATATACTGTATATAAAATATAAAATATGAAAATCTATTCCAAAAACTCATCAACATCTTCATTAGCATACTTAGAACTATAATTTAGCCAAAAATGAACGTTCTAGTTCAATTAATAACAGATACTATTGCGAGAATATTGCTGAACTTTGGAGGCGATTTCTGGCGAATTTTAATTTTGGCGCCGAGGTACCTTAAGACGCGGGACCCCTCATAATTATTCATGTGGGATTTCTTTTCCATCTTCCCAAGTGTAATTTTCCAGGTGTCTTATGTTTTTTTTATTAATTAATTTAGTAGTGTAAGTACTGAGACTGAGTTCGTGTGATTGCTCCGTTTAGGTCGGCACGCAGGATCGTCTCGCGACTTACGACTGACGACTCGAGTCGCGCGTGGTTTTATATTGACCCGAATCGTCAGTCGTCAGTCGCGAGACGATCTTGCGTACGGCCGGTCTTACTCGCTTCTTCATTCGTTCGTATTTCTCTCTCCTCTCGACTGGAATCTTTTTTTCTTTCATTCTTTTAGTAGTATGTCCGTATCTCAAATTTTTCTCTCTTATCCGTTCCATAAGCCATGGGGAAGGTCTTTATAGTTCTTTTAGTTACGTAAGAAGAAGCGCACTTAACAACACCACGGAAGGTCGACGTAAATATTCGTACTTGGTTGTTGACGCCGTCTGTCCTCAGTATTCCGCTAAATGATTCAATCATTAATGAAAAGGTGTGACAAAAGTTTTCTTCTCCAGAATTAGCTTTACTCGTGAAAATTTTAACGATAGGCTGTTGTTTATTTTTTTATGTTGATACGCGACGATATTAATTTAGGATCGGTTAAATGGCACGATAATGAAGTACATTTTACCACATTTTATTTTATTTTTATTTTTTTATTATTTTATCAATTGAATTATCAGTGAATCACTTTAGTTTTTACGAGCTGATATAGTAGTCCAGTGGTCTCCAAAGTGGGGTGCGCGCCTGCCGACCTAGGGGGTGCGCGAAGAAAAGTTGATGATTCTGATTTATCATTGTTTTTTCGTAGAAAGTTTTTGAATTTCAAGAAGATGACCGAGAAAGAAAATACTCGCTAACACAGTCATTCCTAGGAATTTGCGAGATAGTATCCGCGATATCGCTTACTCGCGATTAAAATTTAGCAAACTAAATATCACAATTCGAGATCGCCGCATTATTTTATAAAATAACAATTGATTGACATCAGGGAAGATACAAGTTTACAAACCGAATTTCAACAGAAAACTGTGCACAATTGGTGGATTGGATTAAAAAATGAGTACCCAGATTTAGTAAGCGCAGCGAACGATGCGCTCCTTCCATTTGGATCTACATATCTGTGTGAGGTGCCTTTTTCTGCTATGATAGGTATTAAAACCAAGAATCGAAATAAACTGAACTTGGAACCGGACCTTCGAATCGCTGTATCACAAAGTGTCAAACCAAGATTTTCAGAAATTATGAAGCACAGTCAGCCACATTGTTCTCAATAAATTATATTGGTAAATATATCTTCATCCTATCATATTTCTGTTGTATACTATTAACTTACTAGTAAATAATTAAAGGATATATATATATATATACTCTTCATGTTCATTAGGGGTGCGTGTTATTTATTTTTGCTGATTAAAGGGTGCGTGATCAAAAAAGTTTGGAGACCACTGTAGTAGTCCATTTGAAGCCTCGGCCGTTCTTATAATAATTAGGTCCTAATTACTATTATTGTCCACGGATGGTAATAAATAAAGGTACGATAAAGAATATTCTCCACTCGTACACAATCTGAAATTTGTGCAAAGTTTAAGGGCAAATTAAATAAAATAAATAGTCCAATTTCACAATTATTTAGTTTATGTTAAAATTATAGTAACGACGCAAATTTTAAAATTGTATTTTTTTTATAAATAATGAATTATTAACCCATTAGTGCCCATTGGTTGAATTTCCTACCGACAAAATTGTCATTATTGCGTCACTTTTTCTCGTATTCGGGTGATCTTCGGTATGTCATTGATATAACGCGATCTTTTATATTGCTTCATATCAATGACTCGTACCGAAGATCACGTGAATACGAAAAAAAGTGATGCGATAATGACAAACAATTTTGTCGGTAGGAAATTCTACCACTGGGCACTAATGGGTTAATCCAGTCATTCATTCGTACAAACGTAGTGAAACAGAATTTAGTTGGACGGAAGATGCGTGGAAAGATCCGTGGGAAGAGCCAGAAACTGGGACGGCTCTCAGGCCAGCTAATGCGGCCCATTGCGCTACCGCTCGGATTAGTATCACCAGCACCATCGGGAATCGAACCCCCGACGTCAGTGTCTTTACCTCACTTTAGGGTAATGATGTTACTCACGAACTACGGGCTCTGGTCGGAGTACCCTCATATCTTAACTGTTTTTTTGTATAGTTAATACGAGTATATCCCCGCAATCTTATCATTAAAGGTAACACTGGATCCCTGCATGAGGATGGGGGGGGGGACTTTATTCCCGACTTCAAGCGTCGTGCCTACCCCATAGAAAATAGGAAATAGGTTTTTAGATAATGTATATACGTAATAAATGATTGTGAAAAATGCTCTGTATGAATTGGTCTCCAATTAACCCACCCCTAATATCTCCAGTCTAACTGTAGAGTAGGTTAAGCCTATCCTTGTAGGAGTCAGCCCAGAGATTCCGGAAATGGCCCAGAGCGGGTAGAGTAAATTGAGGTCCATAGTAGGATTCCTCACCAAATTAGGTTAGGGTAATTTACCTTATCCTTTGTTAAGCTATGAGTTGCTTGCCAACGTTCTGAAATACAATTCCGGGAGATATATATATACAGGCCATAAAGGGGGGTGGGGGCGAGCGATCCAGCTGGCGGGTTCGGGGGGGCGCTGTAAGCCCCCCGAGAAATGTTTTAAATATGACCAATTTCAAGAGCATTTTGAGGCCATGTGCAGGTAGTATAAAGACATATTCTAAGGTCAATTAAGTCAATCGACGCCCCTGTGTGTATATATATTATATATATATATAATATATATATATATATATATATATATATATGAGTTATTCATATCAATAGTAAAAAAAAAACTAGATTATTTAAAGGCTAATAATATGCAAATGATAAGGTGATACCAAATTATGTATTTAAAGAAAACTATTCTCAAATTGTAAGATATCCGGGAGATTAGGATAACGTTCCGGGAGCCGGGAGAACACACACGATTCCGGGAGTCTCCCGACGAATCCGGGAGGGTTAGGAAGCCTAGTTGATGCTAGGTCTTAGACCACAATGTAGACCTAATTTAGCTGGACCTAGTTTAAACGTTATCACTAAATTGGGGTTTAGAAATACAATTGTTCACTTACTGAGTGTTATTAGATAAGTCCTGGTCTCCTTAATCAGGCCTGATCTTCTTCTTGGCGTCTTTCTTCTCGTTGCTTAATTTAGGTGAGCGCACTTGCTGGTGGTGATGGTTTTCCGTTTCAAGCCCCTTCGCTCGCCATGCCGCTCTTGATGCAAGTCCTTTGTTCCGGCTTTTTCCACCAGCGTCTTTTTTGTTTGTTCGTTGATTGGTAGTGTGTATCAATACTACCAAGCACGCTCTATCACACAATATATAAATACTAGTGTGGTGAATAACTCTGGTGAGCAACCAATTGGTTTCATCCACCCAGCCATTGACATAAAAGGAGTTTAATAACACTATGTAACTGTTTATATAGAATTTTTTATGTTTTTATATGCATTTGTGGGCGCTGAGTCCAAATCTGGCCTTGGTTTGTGTGTATCATCAATGGTTTCAGAGATAATCCATTTTTCATGTTTTACCAGTATAATGTTATTATGGGCGCAGCAATATCAGAATAATCAGGAATTGTTCAGAACAATCCGAATGTTCGTTGACAGTTTCTTGCTCTAGAAATTGCCCGAAACTTCCACTGTGCTATATAAAGAAGAGCGCAGAATCTGAGAAGTTAGTAAGTGTGAGCACACAAAGAAAGCAGGTTGTTTGTCTGATGGTTATCAGCACTGAGGTACTGTGTTTCTGTGCTTCTCTCTGCTGACGATTTGAGTGTTATCGATCCTTTTTTATTGCGAACATTATTTCAGTGTTGTGAATACATCTTTTTTCTGGAATCTGTAATCTGTTGCAGATTTAATAGCTCTTCTCTCTATATCTGCAGGTTATGATTAATGTAATACAGTTTGGTAAAGAGAATGGCAACTAGAGCTTGTAAACACTCGCCGGATATATTCTGCTACGTTTGTGGGTATTACATAGGCCCCAAGCAAGTATCGCACAAGATTGTGAAAGGCACCAAGTTCTGGATCGTGTATCGGCTCTATTTTGGCATGCCTATGGGTGACCAAGATAAGCCCTGGGCACCCCATGTGATCTGTGGAAGTTGCCGCTCCACACTTGAAGGGTGGCTGCGGGGAGTACGCAAGGCAATGCCCTTTGCGGTACCCAGAATATGGAGAGAACCAAAGAGCCACCACGACGATTGCTACTACTACATAGTAGATGTTTCTAAGTACAGGAAAGTTAAAGGAAGGCAGACTCTTCAGTATCCAAGCATAGCGTCGTCCATAACTCCTGTACCACATGGCGAAGGTCTTCCAATACCACGTCCACCAGAACAGGTATATATCCATTACTTTACCTTCTGTATTTACAGACTGTGGGTCATTATGTGTCGATTTTTCTTAGTGCTGATGCTCTTCTACTTATATAGCTATGCCTATATTTTGTTTCTTTGCTTTGCAGGTTGAAAATGAGGATGCAGCTAGCTCATCTAAGATGTCGGCTGGTGAGGACAGTCATGAGGAAGAATATACAGTAACTTTCAGTACAAACCCTCACTTTCCAAATCGGAGGGAATTGGACGACTTAATTAGAGATTTGGGTCTGACGAAATCAGGGTCTGATCTTCTGACCTCCAGACTCAAAGAGTGGAATTTGCTTGGAGAAGACTGCAAGAGCACTGTATACCGAAAGCGGCATGAAGAGTTTGCTTTGCAAGGTTCTACGATGTCAATGGCTCGCTCTGTTATTGCAGCGAGGTTAATGGTCTATTCACAGCTATTGGGTTAACACATATACCCTCAGAGTGGCGCCTGTTTATTGACAGTTCAACTCGGAGTTTAAAAACTGTTCTACTCCACAATGGGAACAAATATCCATCTATACCAGTTGCACATTCTGTTCAAATGAAAGAGGACTATGAAAATGTCAAACCAACTCTCACTCAAATCAGGTATGAACAGTATAACTGGGACGTGTGTGGTGATTTCAAAATGATTGGTTTCCTGTTAGGTTTACAAGGAGGGTTTACTAAATATTCATGTTTTCTTTGCCTGTGGGGTAGCAGGGCTTCAACTGAGCACTATAAAACAGTTCAGTGGCCTCCACGTGAAGGACTGCAATCAGGAAAGTACAATGTACTCAGGGAACCTCTTGTGAAGCCTGACATAGTTCTGCTACCACCTCCCATATTAAGTTGGGTCTAATTAAGCAGTTTGTAACTGCGTTAGATTTTGGAGGGGAAGTTTTTCCAACAGATTCGGGTCATGTTCCCTAAACTCTCCGAGGCCAAAGTCAAGGCTGGCATCTTTGTAGGACCACAAGTCAAGGCGCTGTTGAATTCAAAGAACCTTGAAGCCAAGATGACTCCGATCGAAAAAGAGGCTTGGTGTGCTTTCCGTGATGTGGTTCGTGGGTTTTTAGGCAACCATAAAGCACCAAACTATAAGGAGTTAGTGTCAAACTTGATTAAGTGCTATGGCCGTATGTCTTTAAAATTACACTATCTGCATTCACATCTAGACTTTTTTCGTGATAACCTGGGCGATGTGTGAAGAACATGGCGAAAGATTCCATCAAGATATTCAAACGATGGAGAAAAGGTACCAGGGCCATTGGGATGCTTCCATGATGGGAGACTACGTATGGTCGCTGATCAGAAAGGATAAGACTGTTCATACGCGGAAGTCGCGTTCTTCAGTGCATTTTTAAGGAACGCACACTGCATAACGAGGCTTGTTATTCTCTTATCGGTTCTCCTCATGATATACTGTATATTATATCCTTTGCACCATTTTGGGTTTGTCAAACAATTTTGGCTCAATAAACATTAATTTCCAATATTGTTTTTATTTTCAGAAAATATTTATGTTAGCCTTCTTTATATACTTTGCCATATGCAAAGTGTGATAACCTATATTTTTGAAACGGTTGATGATAGGGCAAAACCAGTATCATTTTTGGAACCAGCGCCCCGAAATCACTAAAGAAACGACAGAAAAATCACAATAAACAGAAAATTTTTCAAATTTTGTTACCCAGTCTAATTGTTAGATTAACTACCTACCTATTCAGTGGACCATTTTCGTTACCTCCCAACTACCCACACGTATCAGTTTTCCATCGTGATTTTTTTCTTATAATATGTCTTACAGTCCCAAACTGGGATATTTCCAGGAAGGAAATTTTGCATTTGGCAGACATTCATAAAAGCTGATGATAATAATAATGTTTGGGGCTGTTTAACCTCATTGGTAACTTTTGTTGTTGTTGTTTAGCCGATCAGCCCACCCTGATCGAGCAAGCCGGCGGCACTCAGGTAACCGATCGCCCTCTCCGGAGTGGACCAGAGGTTCAGCGCACTAGTGATGTTGTGTTGTGTTCGTTGTTGTGCTAGAGCGGTGCAGTCTGTCATAATGTGTTCAATTGTTTGTGGTGTGTCCTGGCACAGGTGGCAGGTGTCGTCTATGGAGTTGTCTAGTCTGTGTTTATATGTCCGTAAGTTGGGGTGATGTCCACATCGGAATCGTGCTAAGTTAACTCGATCCGATCTGCTCAGGTTGATCTCTGACCTGTTAATGGGTGGCGGCTTCGCACCTAGACCGCATTCGGACCGAGTCGTGTCAGTGCTTTGTGGGTTAGGTGTGTGTGTATGTGTTTTCTGTACTGTGTGATGTCTGTGGGGCGTGGTATGGAATGGAGTATTTGGTTATAATGTCTCTCTGGTTTACCTTAATGGTGCGAGGTGTTGGTGCATGATTGTACATGTAGTGGCAAGGGTGTTGTGGGTTAGTTGTCGCTGCTGCCATGAATGTGTTCCCTCATGTCTAAATGTTCCCTAACTTTTAGTATTTTTGTTTCTGTGTGCAGGTGTTCTATTGGTGTTGTTTGAGTGCATCCTGTAATGATACGAAGTGCGTTGTTTTGTATTGTTTGTAAGGTGTTTATGTGTGTGTTTGAGATAATGGGTGCCCAGCATGGGCTAGCATAGTCCATAACTGAGCGAATATATTGTTTGTATATGAGTGATGTTGTTTCCTGCTGGTGTCCAAGAAACAACATCACTCATATACAAACAATATATTCGCTCAGTTATGGACTATGCTAGCCCATGCTGGGCACCCATTATCTCAAACACACACATAAAACCTTACAAACAATACAAAACAACGCACTTCGTATCATTATCACTTCATTGTTGTTGTTGTTGTCGTTTAACCTCTATCGTGGCGGCATGCAGCAGTGGTCATATGACGGAAGGGACCTACGGCTTTACGTGGGAACCGAATTCATCTACGGGTCAATACATCATCTGAAGGCAGAGGAGGACGGTCACTCACCCATCCAACCACTGAACAGACTGAACGTCACTTAATCTCGCTGATTTAAAGAGAAGCAGTGTTGTGACCGCCATGATATATATATATATATATATATATATATTATATATATATATATATATATATATAATATATATACACCGTATTTGACGGCTTACAAGACGCTGCGCCGTGAAAGACGCACCTTAATTTTTGAAAGGTAATTCAAGAAAAAAGTTTTTGGCACTTTATTGTTAATACAATGGATATGTAAAATTCATAAAAAGAAAACCCAAAAGCCAATAAAGAAAGCTAATATGATTATTACTCTTATTATTTGTTATTAATCAACTTCAGATTTATTACTGACATTATCATCATTATCCCCATCATCATCTTCACTTGTATCACTGTCACTCTCATACAATAAATGATCTTCAGTGCCATCCATTGCATTACTTATACCACATTTTTTAAAGGACTTGACCATAATTTCAGTCCTAACATCATGCCATGACTTCAGCACCCATTCACACACTTGTGCTATTGATGTGCTGTATTGCCACTTTCGGCTTCTAAGACGCAGGGCGATTTTTTAAGGTATTTATAAGGAAAAAAAGTGCGTCTTATAAGCCGACAAATACGGTATATATATATATATATATATATATATATATATATATATATATATATATATATATATATATATTATATATAGCTCTCACCTCACACCTTATAAAGTGTTTTGAACGCATAATTAGAGGCAAACTACCTGCTACCTGCAAGAAAAAGACTTATACAACCCAAATCAACATGGCTTCAGGGCGGGAAGATTATGCCTGTCACAGCTACTAGACCACCAGGAGAAAATATTAGAAACATTGTGTCGAGGACAAAACATTGATGTAATATATATGGACTTTGCTAAAGCCTTCGATAAATGTGACCATGGAATCATAGCACACAAACTTAAGAATATAGGAATTACTGGGAAGCTAGGAAGGTGGATATTTAGTTTCTTGACGCAAAGAACGCAAAGAGTGGTGGTATCGGAAGTCTCGGAAGTCTTGAGCTCTGTCCCACAAGGGACAGTATTAGTTCCCTTGCTGTTCATAATAATGATTGCAGATATTAAGGACAGTGTTGTATCATGCTTCGCAGATGACACAAAGATATAAAAGGAAATATTGAACGAAGATGACATAAGAAAATTGCAAAACGACATTGAAACATTATTCCAGTGGGCAAAGACAACAATATGAAGTTCAACGAAGAAAAATTCCAACTTCTAAGATATGGTAATAACAAAGAGTTACAGAAAAAAGTGTATAAAACTCTGCAAGCCAAACAGATAACACCAAATCCACAAGTCAGGGATCTTGGAGTAATAATGTCGTCGGATGCAGAATTCAGAGAGCACTATAAAATCAAAATCACAGCGGCAAGAAAAATAATGGGAATCATCTGGAGGAGATTCCGCAGCAGAAAAGCAAACATCATGTTGAAATTATGGAAGAGGCTAGTCCTACCAATAATTGAGTATTGCTCAGTACTCACAAGCCCACACAGAAAAAGAGATATTGCGAACACTGAAGCCATACAAAGGACTTTTACGTCTAAGATAGAGGAAACGGAGGTGAAGACTATTGGTCTCAGCTACAATCCCTGGAACTCGACTCTCTTGAAAGAAGGCGCGAGCGGTACACAATAATATACATTTGAAAAATACTTGAGGGCTCTGTCCCTAACCTCAGAAATGAAATAGAAACAAACTGGAATGAGAGAAGAGGCAGATTTTTACGGTCCCAGCTGCTGTGGGACTAGTGGCCATGAAAACGAGGATGGAAAATACCCTCAGAATACGGGGCCCAAAGCTTTTCAATGTCCTTCCAAAAAGATGAGGACTCTCCAGCACACCGACCTGAATAACTTCAAGAACCAGCTGGACAGATTCTTATGCAAAATCCCTGATCAGCCATGCGTGGCTGGCTACGAGGGCAGGAGATCAGACAGCAATTCCCTCCACCAAATCCCGCAAATGAGACGGGATGCTGCAGAGGGGTCGACCGCAGGTCGATCCTGAACCGTCGTTCAAACTCCACAAAAGTAACAAAAGTTTTATATATATATATATATATTATATATTATATATATATATATATATATATATATATATATATATGTGTGTTGTGTGTGTGTGTGTGTGAAAATTACAAAACGACATTGAAACATTATTCCAGTGGGCAGAAGACAACAATATGAACTTCAATGAAGAAAAATTCCAACTTCTAAGATAGAGTAATAACAGGGAGCTGCAGAATAAAAGGTACAAAACTCTGCAAGACAACAGATAACACCAAATCCACAATTCAGGGATCTTGCAGTAATAATGTTGTCGAATGGATACAGAATTCAGAGAGCACAATAACATCAAACTTACAACGGCTAGAAAAATAATGGGAATCATCTGGAGGAGCTTCCGCAGCAGAAAAGCAAACATCATGCTCAAATTATGGAAGAGTCTAGTCCTACCAATAACTGAGTATTGCTCAGTACTCACAAGCCAATACAGAAAACGAGACATTGTGA
Organism: Bathynomus jamesi; assembly: GCA_023014485.1. Classification (NCBI taxonomy): domain Eukaryota; kingdom Metazoa; phylum Arthropoda; class Malacostraca; order Isopoda; family Cirolanidae; genus Bathynomus; species Bathynomus jamesi. Next base: position 200,730 of record JAJOZX010002257.1, read on the forward strand.
ACATTGAAGCTATACAAAGGACTTTTACGTCTAAGACAGAGGAAACGGAAGGTGAAGATTACTGGTCTCGACTACAATCACTGGAACTCTACTCTCTCGAAAAGAGGCGCGAGCGGTACACAATAACATATGGAAAATACTTGAGGGCTTTGTCCCTAACCTTAGAAATGAAATAGAAACAAACTGGAATGAGAGAAGAGGCAGATTTTGTACAGTCCCAGCTGCTGTGGGAAAGGGGGTCATGAAAACGAGGATGGAAAATACCCTCAAAATATGAGGCCCAAAGCTTTTCAATGCCTTACCAAAAAGTAAGGAATCTCCAGCACACCGACCTGAATAACTTCAAGAACCAGCTGGACAGAGTCCTGTGCAAAGTCCCTGACCAGCCATGCGTGGCTGGCTACGAGGGCAGGAGGAGATCAGACGGCAATTCCCTCCTTCACCAAATTCCGCAAATGAGGCTGGATGTTGCAGAGGGGTCAACCGCAGATCGATCCTGAACCGTTGTTCGAACTCACGCAAAGTAACATAAAGTAAGTAAGTAAGTATATATATATATATATATATATATTATATATATATAATATATATCCCCTCCTGAAAAGAAATTCTGGCTACGCCCCTGTATATATATATATATATATATTAAAAGTGTGTAAATGAGTAAAACACATTCATAAATGTATTACAATAATTAAACATGTGCTGAAGGGACTTGGCATGGCGTACTTACTTATAATTTCAAAAAATGCACAGAAATATCAAACTTATGATTTTATTTCAGGAAAGGGAGGCTGAAGCCCCCGTAGCCCCCTATCTACGTCCCTTTATATATATATATAAACTAGTTTTAAACTAGAAGACAGGAAGTTTCGCATGTACATACTAAATTTATTAAAATTTTGGTATTCCCACCAATCTTTTACCGTTAGGGTGGGGCAATGTACTATCCGAATGTTTTGGCTCCACTTGCTGGGTGAGACAAAGTTCCGTGCTCTCCCCTATGCTGTTTAATGTGTATATTGACGGATTAATTGCTTCACTTAATGAGGCAACAGTGGGATGTTGTATAGATAACACAAGGATAAATAACTTAATTTATGCCGATGATATGGTGTTAATAAGCCCCTCTGTTAAAGGTCTGGATCGGCTACTAAAAGTCTGCGAAGTGTATTCGCAGAAACATGATATTCTTTTTAATGTTACAAAAACTAAGTTTATGCAATTTCATCCTAAAAGCTATACTCAGCCAGCTAACATTAGGTTTACAATGAAAGGTGAAGTAATTGAGGAAGTACAAGAGTTTTAAGTATTTGAGTCAAATTATTACCAGCTCCTTGAGTGATGACTCGGATATAAGAAAACAATCTCGAAGCCCTTGTGCTAAAGCGAATATGACTACAAGGAACTTCCGGTTCTGTACAAGTGAAGCTAAAGACACTCTCTTTCGTACTTTCTGCAGTAATATATACGGACAGCAACTCTGGGTGAATTATAAAAAAGGTTTTAGCAGAACTCTAAATTTGCTGTACAACAGGTCTTTTAGACTCTTACATAAATTACCCCCGAGATGCTCAGCTTAGCAAATGTTTGCTACCCTCAATGTCCCGAGCTTCCCGGAGGTAACAAGACGTGCTCAATACAGTCTAATGCAAAAAATTAAAAAAATCAACCAACCCGATTATCCAAGCTATCCATGAGTCCTGCCGTTTATCCTCTAAGGCGCTATGGACTTCTTGGTAAGAAAAACGTCTGTCTGTAGCTCCACATAACTTGGACATTACTGTATTATTCCTAATCAGTTGTAAATATTTCTATCCTTAGTATGTGAACTGTCATTGTATTAATAATATTTGTCATATGGACTAGAGAGAGAGAGAGAGAGAGAGAGAGAGAGAGAGAGAGAGAGAGAGAGAGAGAGAGAGAGAGAGAGAGAGAGAGAGAGAAGTACCTCAAAAGGCCTTGCGGCCCATACCGAGGAGGTACCAATGGCAACGGGTGCCACGGAAAATTTTCTACACCCTCAAATAGTGTGCAAGATTTGGTCTAACCTTTTCTTGAACTGATCCACAGAGGAACTGTTCACAACTTCTGAAGGTAACCTGTTCCACGTGTCACAGATCTTATACGTAAAGTAATTCCCACACACACTAGCCCTAAACCGTTTCAAATCCAACTTCCAACCATTGTTGCGAGTTGGGTTATCATTTAAACTAAACATGCTTCTAAAATCGACATCGTTGAACCCACGTAAGAGCTTGAAAACCTCGATCAGTTGACCGCGCAGCCTCCGAGTTTCCAGCGAAAACAAGTTCAGGGCGCGTAACCATCGATTGTAGCCCATATGCCTAACGGAAGGGATTAACTTTGTGGCCCTCGCCTGCACTCGCTCCAGCCTCTCAATGTCTTTCCTGAGGGTGGGCGACCAGAACTGCACAGCATACTCCAGGTGCGGCCGAACCAGGGAATTGTACAGAGAGAGCACAATCTCCTTGTTCCGAAACTGAAATTGCCTCCTGATATAACCCAACAGCTTCTGGGCTTTCTTTTCCACCTCTACGCACTGTTTGGTAAACTTAAGGTCGCTGCTAATTAGCACACCCAAGTCCTTTTCCAAATCAGTCACCTCGATATTACTCCCCAACATCGAGTAGTCCGACTTGGGATTGGCGTAGCCAATGTGCATCACCTTGCATTTACCCAAGTTAAACGGCATTTGCCATTTTTCGGACCACTGTCCTATCCTACCTAGGTCCGCACGCAGTTGCTCGATCGTCTCCGGCGTCCCAACAGTGGCCCCAAGCTTGGTGTCATCAGCGAATTTGGCGATCCGACTGACGATGCCACCGTCTATATCATTTATGTAAATGATAAACAACAGCGGCCCCAAAACGGAACCCTGAGGAACCCCGCTAGTGACCGAGGCCCAACCCGAACTAGCCACTTTAATTACAACCCTCTGCCGCCTATTCTTCAGCCGGTTTTCAATCCACCTACCAACTTCCCCACCGATACCCAGCGCGCGCACTTTCGCCATTAGCCGGCAGTGAGGTACCTTATCAAAGGCTTTCTGAAAGTCGAGATAAAGTATATCAATCGCCCAACTCTTATCATACTCACTCAACATGACGTGAAAAAACTCGAGCAAGTTGGTGAGACACGACCTATGCCGTCTAAACCCATGTTGGGAGTCCCCAAGCAGTTTGTACGAATCCAAATGGTCAACGATCCATTGACCTTGAGACATCAATCAGAGAACGACAGAATGAACAAGAATGACGGGATTAAAAAAAAAATAATGAACGTTATACAACTGTATTTTCATTTCGTGTCAAGGGTTCCTCTAAACCTTTATAATTATTTGTTAATTATGTTAATCTTATATCCCATCTTACTTCAAGTCTTCTAAAAAACATTTATTATTTCTATATTTTGATAGATTCCCTCCGCAATGAAGATACGCTCTTTACTGTGGCAATTGTAAAAAAAAAAAGTATAAAAAAGTTTTTGAAGTTTTTTTAAAAAGAGTGACTGAAAATTGGTTTTGGAATGCATTCTATTCATTTTTTTTTTCAGTGATTTCTAATTTGATTCCACACCCTTCGTGCTCTGCCTCCTTTCCCCGCGAAAACAAATAAACTGCTTCTCTCTCTCTCTCTGCACACACACACACACACACACACACACCACACACACACACACACACACACAGAGGGTGAGTCACGACGAAATGTCATAACTTCGGAGCTTATAGCTGAGGTCATTCCCAATCAAAAACATCATATGAACATAGGTCTGATTCTTAACGGTTATGGAGCTATGGGATGTTTGAATTTCAAGCATGCGCATGCGTGACCTTGAACTGAATTGACAGTTACTTACCGAACCGAACTAACTACGCAGTAGAGTGTTGTGTTTCACAACGTGCAGTTGATGTTTTGTGCATTCAGTATGCCTTTTACGTTTTCAAATGCCGAATATGCCGATATGGTGTATGTTTATGGATTTTGCGATGGAAATACTACTGCTGCTGTCGCTAAGTACCAGCGACGTTTTCCAAATCGAAGAATTCCGGATCGACGAGTGTTTAGCAACGTTTTCTGGAGATTGCGAGAGAGCGGGCGGTTCATTTCCTAGCGTTACTGTTTTATTTGAGTGTCCGGTACAACAAGATGTGGCTGAACAAAAAAACATTATTCAGATGGTACAGCGGAGTCCTCATGTTAGTACACGAAGGATTTCCACACGTCTTAGAGTTCCTCAAACGAGAGTATGTAGAACGTTACACGAAGAAGGCATGCATTCATACCACGTACAGTGCGTTCAGCACCTCCAACCTGGGGATCGTGCCCAACGGCTGGAATTTTGTAATTGGCTCAATGTCGATCGACAATTACATCAATACGTCTTGTTCTGTGATGAGGCTCAATTTACCCGCGACGGTGTCAACAACACTCGCAATTCACATATGTGATCAGAAATGAATCCTCATGCCATTGTGGAATTTGTGGAAAGTAATTTTCAACATCGGTTCAGTGTCACTGTGTGGTGTGGTATTCTCTATGGTCAGCTGATTGGTCCGTTTATCTTCGAAGGTGGTCGCAGGGGGGTACCTAAAGTATTTGGCACCACCCATAAATAATGTTAAAATTTAAACACACAGAAAAATATATTATGTTTGCAAGTAGATTTTTAACAGTACAGTACTGTCATAAGTAAATTGGAAATAAGAAAAATGCAGGACATTAAAAATTCAGTGAACAGGTAATACTGCATTTTATTTTATACAAAAAACACAGGAAATCCAGTCTCAACGCTCAGCCTATTCTTCAAAGGTAAATAGAGAGGATTCACAGTCTCTGCTTTCGAGCCTTAATTTCTGCAAATTGATCAATGGCCTCATCAAAATTCACCTTCTTTGCATATTCATGTTCAATTGAAAGTAAAGCCAGATTTGTCAATCTTGTCTGACTCATGGTCGAGCGAAAGAAATTTTTTATCAATTTCAATTTGGAAAAACTTCTTTCACATTAAGCAATAGACACACAGACAGTCAAAAAGAATCTCAAACACAGTGACAAGCCTGGCAAAGATTCACAAAAATCCCATTTCACAATAAACTCCAGAAATTGCAATGCTATCCATTTCTTTGCCTCTTCAACGCTGATTTTGGCAACTTCCAAATGCCTCCGAAGTCGTCCAATTTCCACACTGATATCTTCATCAGAGAATTCATCGAAAATCTGAGTCAAATTTGGAATATACTTTCGAAGTTCTTCTTCTGTTGCAACAACCAAAGTGTTTGGCTGAATAACAGCGAAGATTGACAGAATTTGATCCATTGCCTTAGAACGAATCTCCAATTCTTGATGAAAGCGATCAAGACATTCAAACACAGCCCTTTTTACTTCCTCTGGCAATGTGAGACCAGCATCCTTTGCCATCTTTCCTGGCATCCTTTTTCGGAGCTTCACTCTCCCTCTTCTCTCCATAGAAATGTCCATTTCCTCACACTTTGTAGTTGCATAATAAGTGGCCCTCTCCACAATTTCATTGCGCTGATCTTCAAGAAACAGTTTTAGAGCTTGGAGCTTCATAATGCACTTTTCAAGGCTGATTCCAACTGTTTGCAAATACTTTTGTGTGAGATTAATTTCTTCCAGGACTTCACACCAGAAAGAAAGAAAGGTAACTCAAAAAAGAGAAATCACACACACAGCAGACAGCAAAATCTAAGCTGATCCTCTTGTGTCCACATTTTCTTTGGGATCGCACAGTACCCAGTGACAAAGCTGGATGTTCCAATTCCTTTGTCATCAAGAGCAAACAGTCTGCAGCAAAAACAAAACAAACTTTCTTTTGATGGAGAGTAAACCATCCATGTTCTCAAAACTTTCTCGCCATTTGGCAGAGCCTTATAGAACCATGCAGTGGTCAGCTGTCGACTCTTCCCTTTGGATTTCTCTCCTTGTCTTTGAACTGCACTGAAAGCTCCATCCCTATTTTGGAAGGGTTCACTTCCCCTCTTAATAAGATCAACTCTCAATTCATTTGGAACCGGGATTGGCTAAGCAGCGACATCAGAATAAATTGAAAATCTATCCGTCTCCTCTTCTTCATCAGAGTCTTCATTCTGTTGGTGTGGACTTCTGCCGGCGTCTCCTTCCTCTTCATCAGTTTCACTGCTTTTAGAAGATGAATTGCCATCCTCCAATCCTTGCTCTCTCTCATTTGAATCCTCTTGTGAAGATGCTTCTTGTATTTGCCCTTCAGATTCACCAGGCTGAATATCTTCAGGACTTTCTCCAATTGCACTTGATGTTGAAGGCGTCACATACTTCAAAATTGATCCGGACATTGCCTGAGCCACCTCTTTCTTCTCTTGCCTTCTTCATTTTTCTTTGTTGGAATCCACTGGGTCGATTTCGCTTCATAGTGGATGTTTTCTGCAAAATTTTAAAATCCAAAGGTTTAAAGCATGAACATGCATAACAAGCATGAATTATTATGACTTGAAATACATTAACTGAACAAATTGTCTGTGACTATTATTATTATTATTTTGGGGGTGGGGGTTAAGTGCAAATATGACTCCTAAAAAAGCAGAAAACTATGAGCATTACTCACAAATAACCAGACAACTGACAAAATGAAAATTAACAGTATATCCAGTAAATAAAGAAGTAAAAAAAATTTATTACATCAGAAAAGCTTCAAACAACGACGATGCATTTATTATAACATCACGACGATGCATTTACGGGTATTATAACATCACGACGATGCATTTATAAACACTTAAATATCACGATGATACCACATTATCAAAAATTACTGGACACTGGTAAAAGTACCATGATATTGTTATAAACACCAGCACTTTATGCTTTATCATAATTATTTAATGAAACATACCTCATGTATGTGGAGTTACAGTGTCAAGTGAACAAGACTTGGAATGTTAGTTGCAGCCAGCTGGCTATGCTCAACAAACTGATGACTAAAACGTCGACAAACGTTCGCCTTTCGATGTAATTTTTATCAAATATTTAATTTTTCGATTGTAAATTTTGTATTGCCAATAAAAATAAAAATTTATTTTATAGTGGAAATTAACATTAAGCTGTTGTAATAGTTTGAACATTTTTAAATTTTTTTTCTTACTTTGGCGAATTTTTCATATGGTTTGAAAACTTGCACTGGTATTTCAACTCTCCCGATGGCACCCCCCTCCTGGCTGTCACCCGGGGCGGACCGGCCACCTCGCACCCCCTTTAGTACGCCACTGGACCGTGGTCGTACAGGTCACATTTACCTACGATTTCTGCAAGACGAACTGCCGCCACTGTTAGAAGATGTACCTTTGGCAACACGATTGCGTATGTACTTCCAACAAGACAGAGGTCCTCCCCATTTTAGCCATGCAGTGAGAACGCATCTCGATGATCGCTTCCCTGGTCGATGTGGTGGTGCGCAATATTGGCCACCCAGGTCTCTGGACCTAACCCTCTAGATTTTTATCTGTGGGGGCGCATGAAATTCTGGTGTACCAGAGAAAAGTGGAAACACGAAATGCATTACTCCGTCGCATTTTGGATGCTGCAGCCCTCATAAAGGACAATCGTAATGAACTAATGCGAGCTACACGCGCGATTCACAGACGAGCCGCGATGTGTATTGAGGCCGAGGGCAGTCATTTTGAACAGTTATTGTAAATTCACGAATAAAAACTTTAGCAGCTATTTGTTCTCTTATTCTTAAACATTCAAACATCCATAGCTCCATAACCGTTAAGAATCGAACCTATGTTCATATGAAGTTTTTGACTGGAAATGACCTCAGGTATAAACTCCCGAAGTTGACATTTCGTCGTGACTCACCCTGTATACGGTATTTGCCACAGGCTTTTACAACTGTCCTTCTTTTTATATATATATATATATATATATATATTATATATATATATATATATATATTCTCATATGAAAAATACTGAAATATTTGCAGGCTAAAGTCTTTTAATTTAAATTCCCTCTATTGTCAATTAAATGTCGTTTTTTTAAATATATATTGGTTGACATTTTCAGGAAACGTTGGTAAAACGAAGTCTGTAACTCAACAGCAACGTTTCGAATCGAATTTAATATGCGGCTTCCTTTCACAATGTTTTATTAATGAAAATATTTTTTGGGCATTTTACCAACTCTTAGTTCTCTCTCTCTCTCTCTCTCTGCCAGTATATATATATTGGTGGTGTACTGATTAATCGGAATCGGCCATTTTGGAAGTATCGGCATCAGCCAAATTTAGCCGATTTTCTAATCGATTCTTTGAATTTTTAAAATTTTCGTTACAAAACGAAACATATTTATAAAAAAACTGAACATATAAAACACTCTTTATGGTAATTTATACTCATTTCAAAGTGTAACTGTATTAAAATATTTTATATTCACGAAAAAGGCAAAGCTTAATAAGTTAAGTTGCCCATAAATTTGCATTTTCTCTAACTAGCTAATCTCTAAATATCACAAAATATTGTAATCTCCTACTCTACATTAATAATAAATCTATGTTAATTTGTATTTTATAATTTATATATTAAACCATCTTATTATGTTTACTATATTTTAAGTATTTTAATAATTTTATAAACCCAAACTTTATATCCACTTTTATATTTAAATTGGCCACGAGAGACTCGAAATTTTAATAAAAAATTTGCCGTTGTTAACACTGTTGAAGAAAGAAAATACCTTGAACAGAAGGAAAAATAATTACTTTAAATATTGGTATTCAGTTTATGAAACTAAAATAAAATTATTTTATCATTTTACTGAGTAATAAAACTTTTTATCATCATTTTAGCTACGGTATAGGAGTAACAAATTCTGGTGGTGTGTATATTGTGGTGTGAGGTAAGGAAAAGCATTTAAACAAATCTGTAATGTAAAAATATGAAAATTGAAAGTTTTCACATTAGATTAGTAAAATTTATGAAGGGAATTGATTTTTTTAAATATAGGCAAAGAATCGGCATCGGCTAAATGTTGGAATCGGTACATCAAACAAAATTGATCATGCAAACAGAATGAACTGTATGTATAAATACCAAACGGAAAGCTAAGCGAAGCTCCAATAAAGAATTAAAGAATTATTGTTCGTCAAAATGGCAGGGCATTTCTGTAGAGTTTCGGGTGTAAACGAAACGACGTTTATAAATTCTTACGCACATGAAATTAAAACATATACATATGAAATACTCATGTAATTTAGGGAAAAAGACATGAATTCAATTGTCTATTCTATTTAATTCTAAATAAGTTCAGATGAGAATCATCTGGAGGAGCTTCCGCAGCAGAAAAGCAAACATCATGCTCAAATTATAGAAGAGTCTAGTCCTACCAATAATTAAGTATTGCTCAGTATTCACAAGCCCATACAGAAAACGAGACATTGCGAACATTGAAGCTATACAAAGGACTTTTACGGCTAAGATAGAGGAAACGGAAGGTGAAGGTTACTGGTCTCGACTACAATCACTGGAACTCTACTCTCTCGAAAGAAGGCGCGAGCGGTACACAATAATATACATATGGAGGGCTTGAGGGCTCTGTCCCTAACCTTAGAAATGAAATAGAAACAAACTGGAATGAGAGAAGAGGCAGATTTTGTACGGTCCCAGCTGCGGTGGGACAAGGGGCCATGAAAACGAAGATGGAAAATACCCTCGGAATACGAGGCCCAAAGCTTTTCAATGTCCTACCAAAAGAAGTGAGGAATCTCCAGCACCTGCAGCACAGCACAGCACCTGAATAACTTCAAGAACCAGCTGGACAGATTCCTGTGCAAATTGTCTGACCAGCCATGCGCCGCTGGCTACGCGGGCAGGAGGAAATCAGACAATTCCCTTCTTCACCAAATCCCGCAAATGAGGCGGGATGCTGTAGAGGGGTCGACCGTAGGTCGATCCTGAACCGTCGTTAACATTTCTGAGGTCCTAAGGAAACTGGTTGAAAAGTCTTGGCCCCCTGACAACCAAGCTATTTTCCTTCAGTGTTGAGGAGGTCCCTTGTCGGGCCTTTAGTTTGGGAACACTACATATTCTGCCTCTCCTATTGTCCAACGTTGTTTGGATGGTAATTGGGTTTAGTTTGAGGTTTGGTACCAGTTTTTCGATCATTTTCCCTATGTAGATTATGGTATACCTCTCTCTTCTTTTCAGGGAGTACAGATTTAGTTTGCGTAGTCTTTCCCAATCGTTGAGTTCTTTGCAGCCATCAATCTTGACTGTGAAATTTCTCTGCGTTTTTTCTAGTTTATTAATTTCTTCCTTTTTGTATGGGGACGTCAAAACTGAGCAGTATTCAAGTTTTGGTTTGATCAGTGTTTTTAGCAGGGGAATCACTACTGTCTTGTATCTCCTTTTGAACGTTCTTAGAACCTGTCCCGCGACTCTTTTTGCTTTGTTTATTGATATCTGATTATGTGTCGAATTTGGCATCATCGGTCATTATTACCGCCAAGTCGACCGCTTTCGTGCTTCTCTGAATTTCCTGTCTATCTGGGACATAATATGCAGTTTGTTTAATTTCCTCATTTCTACCATATCTCAAGAGCTGAAATTTCTCGGTGTTAAATGTCATATTGTTGTGTTCTGACCATTTGTATATTTTGTTTATATTATATATATATATATATATATATATAATATATATATATATATATATATATAATATTATATATATATATATATATATATTATATATATATATATATATATATATATATTATATAATATATAAGGGAATGAACTCAGAATGGTCCCCTGAGTTTTTTATGATACACACAGACAGTGCATGGAACAAGGAACTCTTCTGGGATAATTAAATCCACTATAGTCCGAATAAGTAATGGTAAATGACAAATACCATAGTTTTTCTTTTTCATGATGCTAGCCCGACGTGACCCGTTGCCCACGTCGGGCTAGCATCATGAAAAAGAAAAACTATGGTATTTGTCATTTACCATTACTTATTCGGACTATAGTGGATTTAATTATCCCAGAAGAGTTCCTTGTTCCATGCACTGTCTGTGTGTATCATATATATATATATATATATATATATATATATATATATATATATATATATATATATATATAGGGGTGGGTGGTCGAAGTTGGTACCAGAAAGCGAATAAACATCCAGTAGTTGTCGTTTCATCTATGAAATGTGAAAATCACAAAGAAATGCATTTTGCTAAAAGATCAGAATGCGAATTTAGTTTTTAATTTTTTAATTTTTTCTGTTGTCGCTTCATGCGTAAAATCCCGTATGCGGCATTCGCGCAACCAAAACAAAGCAAACCCAAAATTATTAACTTGTTTCTATAAGCATAAATATCAACGTTTTGCTTGTATTTTTATATAATTATTAATTATGCATCTTTATTAAAAAATAATGGTAAAATATTATATTTCCTGTGACCGTTCACGCTTATTTCTTACATATTGCTATTCGCATTAACACTTTTCATTATGTTTCAGATTTTCCGGTGTAAATAATGCCGAAAGCGAAAACAAGACACCTGACCCGAAAGAAAAGTGAAGAAAAGTATGGAGGTGGTCCTTGTGAATTATTAATGACCGAACCAAGCACTTACAGGCAGCTGATTCAATACTATTATGACCTTAATCATGCTAACCGTGGCGCAGATTTTTGGGCCTTAGTGCAGCGAGTTAGCAAGGATTTAAAATCCATTTGGTCTTCAGTGAATCCAAGGCTGCCTTTGATTAATGACAAATCCATTGACAGAAAGGTTAAAGACCTACTCACTCTTGTGAAAGATATTAATCGCAAGCATGCTAAGGCAAGTGTCAAGCGAAATCTGGATGCTAACTTGGACAAACTTTTTGATATTTCTGCCTGTTCCTGTTCTTTGGATATTTTGCCTTGCAGTGATTCAAGAGTATACTGTAAGGACAAGTGTACACAAGAACACATCATCTGTGTTTGCCCTCGAAATGCAAAGGTGCCACTTGAAGAAAGAGCATACCTTCGTGATCAGCGATCCAAAACAGGTCCTAAGGGTGCATACCAGCTATCTTCAGTGGGCACAGCTGCTGCCAAAAGAGACAGGAAGGCCAAACAAGGACAGCAACATGTACTACCTCAGGAGGAAGTTGAGCTAGTAGGATCTTTCATACAGCCTACAGAGTTGCCTGGACTTACAAGCAGTTCATCTGGTGGCGAGGTTAGTTTCCTTTTATTTATATTAATTATACTGGGTGATCCAGATAAATGGGACCCATAAAAAAAGCCAAATATTCTTAATATTTAATTCCTTTCATAAAAACTATATATCATTCGAAAGAGTAGAGTTACAAGTTTATTATGAAATATTTATTTTTTTAAAATGACTCCTTTCAAATGTGCTCCATTAGTTGCCAAGCATTCCAGTGTTCTCGCTTGTAAGTTCTGCATCACTTTTGCAAGAGTGTGCGGTGGTATGGCCTGTATCTCATTTGTGATGGCGGCCTTCAATTCTTGCAAGATCGTTGGGTTATTTCTGTAGACCCTACTCTTTAAATATCCCCAGAGATAATAATAATCTAAGGGAGAAAAATCCGGAGACCTTGCGGGCCATTCAACGTCTCCAAATCTTGAGATTAACTCGCCTGGAAACGTTTGACGCAAAACTGCCATGCAGTTCCTCGTGGTATGGCAGGTAGCTCCGTCTTGTTGGAACCAGTGGTTTTCTAGACAAAGATCTCTTAATTTAGGAATAAGGAAATCGGTCAACATTTTTTCGTAGCGATCACCATTTACAGTGACCGTGTTTCCGGTGGAATCCTCGAAAAAGTACGGCCCTATGATCTGAGATGCAGTAAGACCACACCAAACAGTTACACGCTGACTATGCAACGGGACTTCGGTAATATTCAATGGATTTTCTGTTGCCCGAAACGACAATTTTGTTTGTTTACAGTTCCATTCAAGTGAAAATGGGCTTCGTCTGACATAATCAAAGTTGCTAGAAATTGGTGGTGTCATTTACCTTGTTGGATCCATTGACAGAATTGTCGTCTTCGTGCGAAATCTCCATCGTTTAGTTGTTGCACTGTTTGAATTTTATATGGAAAGAGCATTAAATTTTGCTTGAATATACGGTGTGTTGTTCCATATCCAACTCCTAACAGCTGAGAAGCACGTCTGATGCTTATGTTAGGATTATCCTGTACAATTTCATGAGTTCTGTTAATGATCTCGTCTATCCTTGCTGTGCGCACTCTTCCAGTTGGTTTTCTTTTTCCAATGCTGCCAGTTAGGAAAAAATTTCTGACACACCGACGGATTACTTTCTTAGAAGGTGATTTTGACATCTGAAAATTTGTCTTGAAAGATCTTTGAGCTGAAACTACACTTCTTCCATGTTCATAATATTGCTCAGTTATGAAACGCAGCTGTTCCACAGTCCATGCAGTCATCTTGAAGGGTTAGTTTTAACTAACACTTTTATTTTGTTTTGTATCTTATCTTGTCTTGTATTGTCAAAACCTATACAATCCTGTACAAACTTGTAACTATCCTCTTTCGAATGATGCGTATGATTTTATAAAAGGACTTATACTTTAAGAGTTACAGGGGTTTCTTTTGGGTCCCATTTCTCTGGATCACCCTTTATATAATTGTAAATAAATAAATTAATTAATAAATAAATTAAATAAATAAATAAATAAATAAATAAAAATAAATTATCAAACACCTATTGAGACCTGAAGTTGACATCAATCACATGATTGACAAGTGCAAATTAGACAGGGCCAATGCCCAAATTAGGGTAGTTAGTGAGGGTGTGGAATCAGAGAAAAAGACAGCTCATTTGTGTTGGTGTGGATGGGAAGGTTGACGAGAATACCATGACTTACAAAGAAATAGAGACACCTGAAGGGGAAACTGTTCTCAGAAAGTGTGTTGACGCAGAACATCTCACCTTCACATATGAAGATGGAAAATCTCCTGGCGCCTACTTGACCCACAGAACAATTCCTGTTATAGGCGCCACTGGTGAGGTCCTGCTCAGAGACATTCAGTGTTCTTGAAGAATATAATAGCCTTGAAAGTATCCGAGCCATTCTTCTTGATAATACCGCAACCAACACTGGCTGGAAGAGTGGTTTAGTGGTAAAACTTGAAGAAACTCTGGGGAGGAAACTGCACACTATTGGTTGCGCACTGCATCAGAATGAACTCCCACTAAAAGCTCTTTTCAAAAAAATGGATGGAGTGACAACTGGCCCAAGAAGTTTCAGCGGGCCCCTTGGGCAAAGGTGCGTAGAAGATATCCAGGATGAACCTCAGGTACAGTTTGAAGCTGTGGAAACTCCAATCATTGAAGAGTACATTCCAGAGGAAGTACTGAAAGACATCAGTCATGATCAAAGGCTTCTGTGTGAATATTGCAGAGGGATCGGATCAGGAAGAGTAGATGACAGATGGGCTGCTTGGAAGATTGGTCCACTTAACCATGCAAGATGGTTAACTCTTGCAATACGACTTCTTTGTTTGTACACAAGAGACAACAGACCAAACCTGAATTTGAAAAAGTTGGTCCATTACATTGTTCGAGTTTATGCTCCTGCATGGTTTGAGATAAAGGCATCCTCTAAGCTGCACGATTCTCCTCGCATCCTCTTCTCTGCTATCAGCCGACTGAGGCTGATTCCATTTGATGATGTGAGACGCATTGTAAAGCAGAACATCCAGGGTAATGTTTTCTGCCTCAGACCTGAGAACATCCTCTATACCATGGTGAAAGATGATGAAGACAGAATCAGGAATCTTGGGCTTCAGACTATACTCGTTCTCAGACACAGGTAAATTTTGCGCTTCTTGTAATTATTTTTTTTTTTTTTTACCAAAGCTGAGTTATTCTCCAAAAAATATGGAAAAAATATTATAATTGTCACTTTAAGTGGGTAATTTGTTTGTATTATTGAAACGGCAATATTTGAGTACTATTTTTCATTTATATTTATATTTTTATTTATATTTATATTTTCATTTATATTTTCATTTTCATTTTTCATTTATAGAATGGAGAGCAACCAGGAAGCAGGGAAGAAAATTCCCCAGGTGAATTGGAATGCAAATCACTGGCATGAGCTCATCGACCTCACTCACTGACCCTGATGTCATGGAACCACCTACCATACAACACCTATCTGATGAAGAAATCCAGTCATTCATGGACACTAATACTAAGCCAGACATTCCAGACTTGCCTTCTCACTCTCAGAGTGTTGAGAGGAGTGTGAAATTAGTGACAGAGGCTTCCCATACCGTGTACGGGTTCGAAACTCGTCACAGATGTATCCTTACTAAAGTACTGAGCAGGAAGATGCGTCCTGCATTTATGTCAAAAGGACATTATTCTCAATCTTATGATGATTTATATGAATAGTTTTTCTTTTTACATGAGAACATGTGATTTTTTTGGATTTATTACCTTTTGAAAGTATTTTTTCAAGTTTTGTAGCCAAAATATGTGAATAAATTAGCAAAAATGCATGTTTTTTCAACGAAATTTTATCATTTTACACTTAAAACACATGATATACATTAGGCATTGTCTCCTCTTAGGATAGAAAATGATATTGAGTTGCTACATCTATAATTAGTTAATATTATGTCTTCAAAAATGGCGAGTTTACCTATCGCGTATGACGAAAATTGGGTCAAGAACCATAACAAACTTTAATTGCAAATCCGCAAGCAGGCCCTTATCCGTTTGCTCTAAAACATTTTTTGGGTTCATTTCTCAACCAAACCTAACTACTGGGCACTTATTCACCTTGCGATTTCAAAACACGTGGAAAATCGACCCGCCCTAATATATATATACCTTATGTTGTTTCGTGTGTTGGTCTCTCTTCACACGGAGGTCAAGCTGGTGGCCCCGCCTCTAGGTCTGGCCTGGTGGAGGAGCGAGTTACTTTCTTGCGCTCTCCACCGTACATAGCCAGGCACGCCCGGCTCATCTGGTACTGTCCTGAGCCAGGCATCCAGTCTTTTCTTGAAGACTTCAACTTTGACCCCCGTTACGTTTCTGAGGTCCTTAGGAAGCTGGTTGAAAAGTCTTGGCCCCTGACAACCAAGCTATTTTCCTTCAGGGTTGAGGAGGTCCCTTGTCGTGCTTTTAATTTGGGAACACTACACATTCTGCCTTCCTATTTTCCAGTGTTGTTTGAATGGTAATTGAGTTTAGTTTTAGGTTTGGTACCAGTTTTTCGATCATTTTCCATATGTAGATTATGATGTACCTCTCTCTTCTTCTTTCAGTGAGTACAGATTTAGTTTACGTAGTCTTTCCCAGTAGTTGAGTTCTTTGCAGCCATCAATCTTGGCTGTGAAATGCCTTTGCGTTTCTTCTAGTTTATTAGTTTTCTTCCTTTTTATAGGGGACGTCAAAACTGAGCAGTATTCAAGTTTTGGTATAATCAGTGTTTTTAGCAGGGGAATCATTACTGTCCTGTCCCTTCTCTTGAACGTTCTTAGAACCTGTCCGCGGCGACTCTTTTGCTTTATTTATCGCTATCTGATTTTGTGTTTCGAATTTCGCATCATCTGTCATTATTATCCCGAGATCAATCGCTTTCATGCTTCTCTGAATTTCCTGTCTATCTGGAGCATAATATGCAGTCTGTTTAAGTTCTTCTTTTCTACCATATCTCAAGAGCTGAAATTTCTCGGCGTTGAATGACATGTTGTTGTCTTCTGACCATTTGTATATTTGTTCGTGTCCCTCTGCAAGGCCTCCACGTCCTGTACATCGCTGATTTTTCTGCTGATCTTTGTATCGTCTGCAAAGGATGTTACTATACTATTGCTGTTTACTCCGCTGTCTATGTCTGTTAGCATGATAATGAACAGGAGTGGGCCAGTACTGTCCCTTGTGGTACTGAGCTGCGTACTTCCGATTCTGATGATGATATACCTTGAATTTTGACGACATGCAGACGATCACTAAGGAAGTTGTAGATCCATTTTCCCACTTTGCCTGTTATTCTCATGTCTTTAATTTTATGTCCTATTATACCATGGTCACATTTATCGAAAGCTTTAGCAAAATCTGTGTATATAACATCGTAGTTGTCATTGCCTTCCAATGCATCTAGGATATTGTTGTAGTGCTCTATTAGTTGTGATAGGCATGATCTACCTGATCGGAATCCATGCTGATTTTCGTTGAATCTTTCCCGTGTCTCCAGGAAATCATAAATTTTCTGTCTAACTATATATATATATATATATATATATATATATATATATATATATATATATAGTCAGTAAACCCTGGCTATTCGCGGCATCACCATTCGCGGCTTCAATTATTCGCGGTCACTGCTTCAAGGCCGCCGACGGAGAAGGAACGAGCACCACTCCCAAATCAAGCTTTGTAGCTGGTAAAGGCTGGTTTGAAAGATTCAAAAAACGTTTTTCGCTGCACAATGTCAAGATTTCAGGGGTATAAGCCTGAACAGGTTTTTAACGCCGATGAGACTGCCCTTTTTTGGAAGAAATTGCCATCACGCACTTACATTAGTCAGAATGAACAATTCGGACGGAAGCTAACCAAAGGTAACCAAAGGCATATATTAATGGTGGCCCGGATATCCGCATCCGCATCATTTTTCACATCCGCATCCGCACTTCTGACTGCGGATATTACCTCTAATAAATTATGCAATTTACAATTAAATTAGCTTATAAAGTAGCTTATAAGGCCCAGTCATGCACATTTCATGTAAAGTATTAATTATTAATGAACAAACAAATACAGGGTGTTTCTAAAGTAACCACCTATTTTGCGAAATAATATGAATTATAAAAAAAAACACCTTTAAAACATGAAAATATATATATATATTTGTAAGCTCGGCACACATTGTTGCTCTTCGTGGATAATCTTCTTCTTGTAAGTTGTGGAACACTTGAATGTGGTATTGCTTATTCTTTAAATCATAACGTAGAATTCTGTAAACCGTTGTTTGTGGAATTTCTAATCTGTGGGATGCCCTCCGAATCGATAATTGTGGATCTTCTTCGAATGCTTCTTGAACAGATTCGATTCTTTCGTGAGATCTTCTTGGCCGTCCAGATCTACGCTCGTCATGCACAGATCCAGTCCTCATAAATTTGTTTACTAATTCGCGAATAGCCTGGTCTCTAGGGCCTGTTTTACGAAACCTTCTCTCAAACTTTTCTCTAATTTCATTGCACTTCATGCCTTTTATCCTGCATGTTACTACATAAACCCGTTCTTGCACATTCATCATCAATGATATGGGTCTGAAAATAAAATAAAATAATTAACAAAAAATCGTGTAAAGCAATTGAAATATTATAAATACATGAATTTTTATAACAATGCACATACCATTATGCCAATATAACAATTGTTTAAAATCCCTCTATTTCACCAAAATAGATGGTTACTTTAGAAACACCCTGTATATAAACCTCAAAATATAAATACCATTAAATCAACAAACACTGCCTGTGCCGCTGTGCGTACTCCACTGTGGCTGAAACTCTTGAAAAAGTTATTATTTTTATCATAATAAAAACATTAATATTAATTTTAATTCTTATGCATTGCCTGCCATAATAGTAATATCACAAAATTTGAAAAATTATGTCGTATATTTATAACTCTATATTATATTGATAGATTAACTAAATATCCGCATCCGCGGATATTGAAAATAAAAATCTGCATCCGCAGATGTTGAAGAACTGACATCCGGTCCACCACACTATATATATATATATATATATATATATATATATATATATATATATATATATATATATATATACACAGGGTGATTCAGCAAAGAGTACATTAAACTGGGGGATGAAATCTTTGGATAATTCTAAACCACAATGTCTCTATGGTAAAATGTCAGATTCTGCATAGTTTCCATGTTTCAATACATTCAAGATGTTGTATTAATGAAAGTGAATATGAAGTGAAGCCCCCGTAGGTTTTTGTAATCATTTATTCACAGATCTCTACAGTGTGACCCCTCTTTGTTCCAACCTAAAGGAAATGTTCAAAGTTGCCCCCTTCTGCCTCAATGCAGTCCTGTACACGTCGTAACATTGAATGTCTGACGCGTTCCTGAATGCCTGGACTATGTTTAATTTGCTCACACCTGTCACGAACACGTGGCCATAATTCCTCTCTTGTTTGAACCTCTATATCATACACCAACGTCTTTAAATGGCCCCACAGGTAGAAATCCAAAGGGTTAAGACCTGGGGAGCGGGGTGGCCAGGGAACGGGGCCACCACGCCCTATCCACCTGTTGGGATAAACAGTATCCAGATATTCCCTTGATGAAAATTAAACATAGTCCAGGCATTCTGGAACGCGTCAGACATTCAATGGTAAGACGTGTACAGGGGGCAACTTTGAACATTTCCTTTAGGTTGTAACAAAGAGGGGTTACACTGTAGAGATCTGTGAATAAATGATTACGAAAACCTACTGGGGTTTCACTTCATATTCACTCTCATTAATACAACATCTTAAATGTATTGTAACATGGAAACTATGCAGAATCTGACATTTTACCATAGAGACATTGTGGTTTAGAATTATCCAAGGATTTCATCCTCCAATTTAATGTACTCTTTGCTGAATCACCATATATATATATATATATATATATCTTGTTAACCTTGTTGCTGTTCCGTGCGTTGGTCTCTCTTCACACGGAGGTCAAGCTGGTGGCCCCGCCTCTAAATCTGGCTTGGTGGAGGAGTGAGTTGCTTTCTTGCACTCTCCACCGTACATAACCAGGTACTCCCGGCTCATCTGGTACCGTCCTGAGCCAGGCATCTAGTCTTCTCTTGAAGACTTCAACTTTGACCCCTGTAACGTTTCTGAGGTCCTTTGGAAGCTGGTTGAAAATTCTTGGCCTCCTGACAACCAAGTTATTTTCCTTCAGTGTTGAGGAGGTCCCTTGTCGGGCCTTTAATTTGGGAACACTACACATTCTGCCTTTCCTATTTTCCAGTGTTGTTTGAATGGTAATTGGGTTTAGTTTTAGGTTTGGTACCAGTTTTTCGATCATTTTCCATATGTAGATTATGGTATACCTCTCTCTTCTTCTTTCCAGGAAGTACAGATTTAGTTTGCGTAGTCTTTCCCAGTAGTTGAGTTCTTTGCAGCCATCAATCTTGGTTGTGAAATGTCTTTGCGTTTCTTCTAGTTTATTAGTTTCTTCCTTTTTATACGGGAACGTCAAAACTGAGCAGTATTCAAGTTTTGGTATAATCAGTGTTTTTAGCAGGGGAATCATTACTGTCCTGTCCCTTCTTTTGAACGTTTTTAGTACCTGTCCCGCGACTCTTTTTGCTTTATTTATCACTATCTGATTTTGTGTTTCGAATTTCGCATCATCTGTCATTATTACCCCCCCAGATCGATCGCTTTCGTGCTTCTCTGAATTTCCTGTCTATCTGGAGCATAATATGCAGTCTAAGTTCCTCTTTTCTACCATATCTCAAGAGCTGAAATTTCTCGGTGTTAAATGACATGTTGTTGTCTTCTGACCATTTGTATAGTTTGTTCGTGTCCCTCTGCAAGGCCTCCACTTCATTTACAGCGCTGATTTTTCTGCTGATCTTTGTATCGTCTACAAAGGATGTTACTATACTGTTGTTCTTTACTCCGCTGTCTATGTCTGTTAGCATGATAGTGAACAGGAGTGGGGCCAGTACTGTTCCTTCTGGTACTGAGCTGCGTACTTCCGATTCTGATGATGATATACCTTGAATTTTGACGACCTGTAAACGTTCTCTGAGGAAGTTGTAGATCCATTTTCCCACTTTGCCTGTTATTCCCATATATTTCATTTTATGTTATAATGTTATAATGTTTCAGACCAACAAAGACCCTAGGATCCACTCATGGCTGGTCTACCTAACTGTGTTCGTAATTGAGCATTGTGCATGTCGTCTGTGGTGGCGGAGAGAACCTACAATTTTACATGAGTTCCAAACCACAAAGCCTTAATTTTACTACCTTAAACTATACCCAATCTATCAACATATGCGTCTAATCGATTTTTAAACATGTTTATAGACGTACTACTAATTACTTCTATCGGCAAACTATTCCAGCTATTTACTATTCTATGCGTAAAAAAGTTTTTGGCAACTGCTGTCTCGAACCTTCTACTTGTCAACTTACGCTCGTTATTTCTAGTCCTATTATACTGAGATATTTCGAAAAAGCTATCTCTATCTACGTTATCGAACCCATTTTGAAAACCTGAATTAGATCACCCATTAGCCTCCTAGTCTCGAGTGTATAACTCGTTAAGCCTATCTTCGTACGACTTCGACCTAAGCGACGGAATCATCTAAGTTGCTCGTCTTTGAACTCTTTCGATTTTGTCTATATCTTTTCGCATATGCGGATTCCATACTGTACAACCTCGTAGGTTCCCCAACCTTTTGAATAAGAAAGCTGTCCTCGAGAAAATTAACTAAACGATTACCTTCCACGTCTCCCTGCATTGTATCGTAATTCACGTTGGCGCAATTAAAGTCACCCATAACTAAGGCCTGCTCACTACCTATTATTCTCTTTAGTTCACGATATAACGCTTCGTCCGTATCAGCTGTTTGATTAGGGGGGTGCCCTATAAATAACCGCAACAAGTTTGAAATCGTTCAATTTAAGTTCTGCTATAGTCGAATCTATCGGTTCTGGAATTCTCTGCTTTACTTCTATAACGTTCGCACTATTATCTTTGATATACAACATAACACCGCCTCCTCGCCTACCTATTCTGTTTTTAACAAAAAGTCTATAACCTCTAATTTGATACTCCCCTACAAAGTCACGTGTTTCAATGCTAAGCCACGATTCATTTATCGCAATTAAATCATTGTGCTATTATACCGTGATCACATTCGAAAGCTTTAGCAAAATCTGTGTATATGACATCATAGTTATCATTGCCTTCCAGTGCATCTAGGATATTGTTGTAGTGTTCTATTGGTTGTGATACGCATGATCTACCTGATCGGAATCCGTGCTGATTTTCGTTGAATCTTTCCAGTGTCTCCAAGAAGTCATAAATTTTCTCGCTAAGTATTCTTTCAAATACTTTGGTGAAGTGGAACGTCACTGATACTGGTTGATAGTTCTTTGCTTGACATCTGTCCCCTCCTTTATATATAGGGACAATATTTGCTCTTTTCAAGATGCTCGGTATTTCCCCAGTGTCTAGGGATCTTCATATCCAGTATAAAGGTGTAGCTATTTCATTTTTACAGTTTTTAATCAATAATGCATTCCAATTGTCCGGACCTGCAGCTGAATGTGGTTTCATTTGTTCTATAGCTCTCACTACATCTTTTGGAGTAAAATCAAAGTCTCTCCTTGCAATTTTTCTTCGAAGAATGCATCTATGTCTGGTTTCACTTTGTCACTTTTTCGGGTACTAAAAACTGATTCATACTGGGCTCTCAATGTTTCAGATCGTCGGTTAGTTCATTATTTCTCTTCCTTAAGGGCCCAATAGCGGCATGCGTTTTTGTTTTCCTTTTCGCATAGCTATAGAAGTATAATATTTTGGATTTTACTTTATTGCTTTTACCGCCGTTTCCTCTTCCCTCTCTGTATGGTTCTTAATCAGGGCTTGTATTTCCCTATCGATACCCTCCAGTTCTTGTATTACATTCCTGGCATTATATATATATATATATATATATATATATATATATATATATATATATATATATATATATATATATATATATATATTAAAGATTGACGGCTTATTTTCTGTGTGCAGAAATGTTGTTATTACGGATGGAATGTTCATTATAAAAAATTCATTCCCTCGCAGTTAAATTCAAATAAATGGTTGAGATAGTTCCACGAATTTGTAGGACGAAGCTGTATTTTGCAATAATAAAACTTTATCATACTCGTGCCACCTCGAAAAGGAAAAAAAAAATATAATATATAGCCTACACACACACACACATACACACACACACACACACACACATATATATATATATATATATATATATATATTGTCATCGGCAAAATGTTAATTTTCAGAAATTTCTCAGATCTACTCTTTAGTTGGCAAAAAAATAAAAATAATCACTGATAATCCATAATTATCGAAAGTCCATTATCCATTTTCATAAAATATCATGGATGAACTCGTACTAATTTGATAATTTTAGTTTTTATTATCCAAAAAGCAGATTTTAAGTTTGTTAACCTCAGAGTCTGTATATATATATATATATATATATATATATATACCCTTAGTAACTGGCCCATGATTTTTTTTTAGATTTCTTGTATGTTTAACTTACTCTCATTGGTAATTATGTGGAAATTAAAATTTAAGCCAGACTGTTTCTTTCAGCATTTCATTTTCATTTGCTTTTTGCCACCCTCAGTTTGCTTTCCTCTGCCCACAAAGTCAGAATGTAAACAGTGACGTCAGGATGGAAGGGGGGGGGGAGATTCCATTTTATAATTTCTATAGTTTGAGGACGCTATATAGACAGTTATATAGGAGGAAGTAAATTTTTTAAAAATCATTTAAATTTTAAGGGTGTGTATATATATATATATATATATATATATATATATATATATATATATATATATAACAAACAAGGAATAAAAGAATGTTTTGAAATATCAATTTTGTGGTCAAATACTGTATATAATTATGTAGTTAAATAGCTGAATTCTCTACAATTTTATCTGCCGAAGAATTAGAAGGCTTGGTCAAGAAACAAGTTTTGTAAGTTGCTTTTCGTGTATGTATTGAGAGAGAGAGAGAGAGAGAGAGAGAGAGAGAGAGAGAGAGAGAGAGAGAGAGAGAGAGAGAGAGAGAGAGAGAGAGAGAGAGATTTAGTTAATCTAGTTTTCATTAAAAATACCTCCAAAAAATCGTGATAATTCTGAGATATGATTCGGGAAAATAGAAATTTTTACATTTGAAAGTATGTCTATTGAGTGAGAAAAAGAAGCAAAGGACAAAATAAAAAGAATCTTACCAATAATGATAAGCATTGATTCACAGACGGGCCAATTTACGTGGATCAGTGAGGAAAAAAATTGCGGGTTTTTTTTTTGTAATTTTTCAAATTTTTTTTTGTTGCGATATACACCCGGACTGGTCAAGTTGCGTCGATTTCGATAATAATCGTGTAGTTTATTTTTATACATATATACAGGGTCTTCCAAAAGTTATAACCGTGCAAATTCCTTTTTAAATCATGTTTCTTTGAATATTGTTCGTTCTATGGCGACGTGTTAGGTCTTACTTTAAATTTTGAAGTTTCTTCTTTCGAGTGGTGTACGAGACATTTCACCACGCTTTAAGGTGGCTCTCATTTTACCAAATAAAAAAAATATGGGAAAAGCGAGTAGGAGACGAAAGGACGTACAGTAAACCAATCTGCCACGAGAGAAAATAATGACTTAAGAATAGTTTAAAAGTCACAGCTTACCTGAAAAATTCTTGAAAGTCAAGTGCAGCAGATTGTACTGGAAGTTGTCACCACCTTCTCGCGTGCAAAGGCTGAAAACATTAATACACATTTTCGACACTGACAGTTATTGACACATTTTTAACTCCCCCTTCCCCGCCCGCCCCTATTCGTTAAGTTAGTTACATTAAGTTCAGTTAGATTATGCTAGGTTACGTTACGGTAGTTTAAATTATGCTGCCATCCTTTCATCAATTGCTTGGCTTGCTTTGCTATCTTGGGCAACATGGCTGCCAGAGATCTTGATGATGCCATCTACAGTATACATGATCATTCCTTTTATAATGTTTTTGTTTGATGTCAAGGATAATAGATTATTTAAAGAAAGAAATAGTAATTACTCCTAAAATTCATGTATTATTCAATTAATAGGATAGACCGATTATGTCAACGAACCAGTTAGGACAGGGTTCGACCTCCTTACATATATGTAACTTTTCAAAACCAGAACACTATCTTCCAGCCCCGGCCCTGGTGCTTTGACACCTCATACACCGCCCTCCCCTCTCCCAGGCCCTGGATGGGAGACCGTCCAACGCGTCCAGATCATGTGGTTCGGATCCCACGTAAAGCCGTAGGTCCCCTCCGTCATATGACCGTTAGAGATGTTGCGAAGATGGTTAAACAACTCGTTCATTATTTATTTATTTATTCCATAATACTAAATACTAATATACTTTGGGCCTAGGTTAACTTGTTTTCATAACAGAAAAAGTTTAATGCGTGCGTTCGTTGGTTAGTTTTGATGTTAAAAGAGAAATTCTGTTTGCGTCTCTTTACAGTTCGTGAATTTCAAAACCGAAGCTGATATTAAATACTTAAAATTTTCCCTGCTAATAAATAATAACTTAATATTGACAGGATCTGTTACGAGTTTATGGCCTAATTACTCGTTCAGTTAAGATGATGTTTTGGTGTTGTTTAACGGTAACGGTAAATGTCACGCGACGGAGGGGACCAACGGCTTTACGTGGAATCCGAATTACGGATGCTTCATCATCTAGACGGGTTGGACGGTCCCCCCTGCTTACTACTACTACTACTACTACTACCCAAACCCAATATCTCTTAATTTCGCTGATCTATGGGACATTGTATTCTATATTTCCCGACTGACTTGTTCTAAAGTGCGTTTCCTCCTATTTTCACTTTCTGAGCGTTCCTACTTTTCTTTCCTTTTTGCTATTCCTCATAAAAACTTTTTCAACTTCGCGTTTAACGATGCTACCTTTGAAATTTCCACCTAACCACATAACAATATAATAATTTAGAGAGAATGAGCTGTGATTATATCAGGATACAACGATATTTAATTATGTGAAGAACGTTTTAAATACACCTTTACATAATTTACTGTAATAGCGTAAATGACTCGTTTGAACAATTAGACGCTTTTGGGGAATGACGTTTTATTCTCTTACATTTGGCAGTCGCTCACATTTTTTTTTTGTCGGACGTTCGAAATTGAATTTCAATGATTTCAGAGCTTCGTCGAGTCGTCGTTGGTATGTTACGCAAACTTTGCCTTTATGTAAAGCCGAGTAATTCTGGGAATTGGGGCAGTTTTGTATCATTATGTTTTCATACGTATTTTTTGCGACGTTACACTATGAAAAATATTCCACGCACTACGCTGTCAGAGGTACACTCCAAACACCTTTTATTATGTAGTACTGAGGGGTCAGGGGCGAATACCCGCAAACATACCCCAACCCCCTCACAGAAGAAGAGAGCTAAAATCCATGGACACTCTGCGTTTGAAAGATTGAAGGTCATAGACAGGGGGAAAGATGGATTGAGGAAGATTATTCCAGATTTGACCGGTTGAGTAGATGAAAGATTGAAAATACAGATTAACCCTTGCGTTAGAGAGTTGGACGGAAAAGGAATGAGAATGTGTCGAACGTCTGGTACTGCGTATTCTCTTTAACCCTTTAACAACGGATGGTACCTTAAGGTCCACCAGAAATAACAATATAAATTGTACTACAATGCCTCGTTTCTATAAATGTTTCTACATGTTTATATAGATATCATTTAATTTCGAGAAAGGATTCCAAAATGTGTATCATTTCAGTGACTAGTTACTAAAATATTTAGTTTTGAATAACAATAAAACCTATACGTTCTGGTAACGAGAGTGACTGCATATGCTGCGGACTCGTCCTTAAAGGGTTAAAGGAGGGGGCATGCAGTTACAGAGTTTAGAAGAGTAATGTCCGTATAATAGCGATAAGAAAGAAGGAGTGAGGCAACATTGCGGAGAAGGGAGAGGGATTGAAGACAGTAAGTAAGAGGCGGGGAATTGATGATGCGAAAAGCCTTTCATTCCACCCGGTCAATTAGAACTGTGTGGGTTGAGCCACCTTACGCATGAGACGCGCACTCCATACAGGGGCGGATAAGACCCCTGTACAGAAAGCAATTGAGCCGGGGTGAAGAAACTGCGGAGCCGGTACAGCACACCTTACCTCTTTGAAACTGTTTTAGAAAGAGAGTATACGTGGTTTTTCCAGGAAAGATCACGAGAAAAGGAAACACCAAAGATATTAAGAGAAGAGGAAGGATTGTGGAAGGATTGTGGAAGGATTGTACTCGTGTGGAAGACTGTGACGAGTAGATAGATGGAGAAACTGAGTTTCTGAGGCATGAAAGCCACAAGCTTTTCTTTGCCCCAATCAGAGATAGCCCGAGTAGAAAGATCAGGTTAGGTGCGCCATAGCCGTTTTACGTGGAGCATGGAGTGACTGTTGAGATGGACGCTTTGTGAAGTGGGAGGAGAAGTGAAAGGTGGAATCATTGGCACAGGAGTGGATAGGACAGGAAATTCGATTTAATAGATCATTCATAAATACGAGGAAGAGAGTGGGTGACAGGACAGAGCCATGAGGAACAACACTATTAATAGCTTCAGGAGAAAAACAGTGGCTACCTAATCGCGGCCATAGATAGGCAAGAAAGGAACTCAGAGATGAAGGCACAGATAGGAGAATAGAAACCGAAGGAGACCAGTTTCGAAATTAAGGATTTCTGCTAGAATCTATCAAAAGCTTTTGATATGTCTAGCGGAATAGCAAATGTTTTACCGAAATTTCGAAAGGAGGATGACCAAGAGTCAGAGAGATATGCAAGAAGATCGCCAGTAGAGCGTCCCTTGCGGAACCCATACTGACAGTCCTTAATAGGATAAATTAAAAAACTTTAGAAAGGCAGGAAATCAAAGTAACTGGACAATGGTTGGAGAGATGAGAGTGGTCACCTTTCTTTGGGACACGCTGAATGAAAGCGAACTTCCAGCAGGAAGGAAGCACCAGATGAAAGACAAAAGACGAAAAAGCTTGCCTAAGAAGGGTGTTAGCACAGAAGCACAGTTCTTGAGAACAACAGGAGAGACACTCTCAGGACGGTACACATTCCTAGAGTGAAGCCCAGATAGGGCAGAAAAACCATCTTTGGAAGATATTCTAATTTCAGACATAATTAAGTCAGAAGTAGGATGAGATGGAGGAACAGCACTAGAACCGTCCAGGGTTCAATTGGAAGCGAAAGTTTAAGCCAAGAGTTCAACTTTATCAAAAGAAGAGACGGCAACTGAACCGTCAGAATGGAAAAGAGGGGGGAAAGAAGTAAAAGTTGCTGGAGAGGATTTTGGCTTGGTGCCACAAAGAGTAAGAATAATTAGAATAGAAAAGATTTTCACATTTTTGGCGAGTCGAAGAACAGATTTTGCACGGTCCCCGGCAAAAATATAAGCTAAGTGAGAATCAGGAGTTGGGTGGCATCGGTACCTTCTAAAAGTCTTCTCTCTGTTGCGGATAGCATTAGAACATGCGAAGTTAAACAAAGATTTTTTGCATTAATAGTAGGAATAGAATATGGAATGTACGCCTCCATGCGTTTCACCTCATGAGAATCACCTCTGTGATGCGCTCAGAGCATTCGGAGAGGGGTGTGGGGGCCCAGCCACAGAATCAGTAATTATTCTATGGGAAATCAGAGTAGTGCTGCCTAAGGGCCTCCCAATCAACAGCGCCAAAGGCCGAACTGGAGCTATAGGATAAGAAACAGATAAAAGATTGTGGTCGGAGGAGGCCAACGGAGAAAAAAGTTTGACACAGTAAGAAGGATGAGTTGAGAAATAAATCCAGAATATTGGGCCTATCTATAAGGCGATCGGGGATACGAGTAAGGTGCTGTACAATCTGCCCCCAGAGAAGTTATAAGCTAATTCACTTGTGATATCAGTGGAATGGGAGGAAAGCCAAAGGTGGTGGTGAATAATGAAATCTAAAATATTTCAACTAAAGGAGAGTGAGACAGAATGTATTCCACTTTGAAAGTGAGGTAGTCAATGAGTTTTGGATAGTCAGTAGAATTAGAAGAAATGTAGACAGCGCAAATGTATTTAGTTTGAGATTGGCATGTAAGCTGAAGCAAGTTGGTGTAGAACTCGGAAGATTCAAGTTCGGGAACACGAGAGCAAGTTAAGTCGTTGCGTACATATACGCAACATCCACCTTTGGAATGAAACCGAGTATAAAGTAGATGGGTACAGAAACGTTTGTTGCTATCAGTTGTCCCAGATACCCAAGTTTAAGGAAGAGAAGGTGAGGCTCAGATGAGAGGCGGTGTTTAACAGATTGGAAATTTGAAGAAAGTCCACGAATGTTGCAATTTATGAAAAGTGAATCAAGCAGAGGCCCAGGTACTGGCAACCTTGGGGGGAGCCATATATCCAGTGTTGGGAGTAACGCCGCTACGTAACGATGTTACTTTTTTAGTAGCCGTAACGCCGTTACTTCTGAGATGTAACGAAAATGGTAACGGCACTAATTAGAGCGATTTCAATCGTTACTCGTTACTTTGAAACTGATCATTTGACTAGTATCATTTATTAGCTGTTAGCTCCTCCAAACGGGGACGACTATCAGATGCCACTTTTGAAAAACTATAGTGTTCCTGAAATCGAACAACACTCCTAAAAAATCTGCAATTAGTTTTTTTTGGATAGGCCATTTTTTTTTTTTGAGTTTACGTTTTGATTTTTGTCATATAGAGTATAATTTGGTATTAAGACTTTTTTACTCTTTAGTCTTTTCTTAAAAGTAACGGTAACGCGTTACTTTTTCATAGAAGTAACTGAAGCGGTATCGACGTTACTTTATCAATATAACGGTAGCGGTAACGCCGTTATTTATAGAAAGTAACGTGCCCAACTCTGCATATATCATATGATGAGTTTACTTGTTAAATGTCGAAACCCGTCTCCTCCAAGCGAAGTCAAGAAGTTTCTCTTGTTAATACGAGTATTTCATCAAAATGTTACTACAGTGCCAGCGAAAAGTATCCGATCACCCTGGAAATTTGTATTTTTTACATAAAAAACAATGTTTAAATGTATACTAACCTTATATTAGTATTTTGTCATCTGTCCTTTGGTTTGGATGACTTGTTCTAGACGTTTTGGCATGGATTTAATCAAGTTTTGACAAACTTCCACTGATATTTCCTTGCACCATACCTTTTTGATGGCTTCTTGTAATTTTTCGACTGAGCCAGTGTCGTGGCATTCAACCTTATTTTTTATTATTAGCCACATATTTTCTATCGGATTGAGATCTGGACTATTACCAGGCCAATCCAAAATATCAAATTTATTGTCAGTAATCCATTTTGTCACTATTTTGGCCCTGTGACATGGTGCACCATCATGCATGTATTTTTTGTCCTTTGGATTGCCATTGCCATTGGAAGTTTATCCTGTAGCATTGCTAAATACCGTGCACCATTCATAGTTGTGTTCTTCGGAAGAAAATATAGGTTTCCACGCCCATAGTAACCGAAACAACCCCAAACCATCACACTTGGAGGGTGTTTCATTGTCTTTAGGGTGTATTTAGGGTCCATCCTATTTGAGCCAATGGGCCGGCGAACCTTTTTTGGACAACTTCTGGATGTCAAAAATGTCGACTCATCACTAAATAAAACCTTCTTCCAGTCATCAACAGTCCAATGAATATATTTTTTACAAAATGCGACACGTTTTTTACGCATTTTTTCATTAATGAACGGTTTCTTAGCAGCATGGCGAGATGGTAATCCGAGTTCTTTTTGGAGCCGCTCCTGGATAGTTCGTTCAGAAACACCAGATAACAAATTAGTCATATTAAATTTTATTTCTTTCGCAGTTATTGTTGGGTTTTTCAATACTAAACGTTTCATAAGTTTGTCTGTTCGTGAATTTGTTTTTCTCGGTCTGCCAGATCGTTTTTTAGGGACTGGCGTGGTTAGGCCGGCATTGTTCTTAGCCCGTGAAACCCATAAATTAACGGTACTTTGGGATATGTTTAATTCCTTAGCTATCTGTCTCTGTGATTTCCCACATGTATGCAAAGCAACAATAGCACCTCGACAATCACTCTTAAGTTGTTTTTTAGCACACATTATATATAAATTTTATTTACACCACTTTCTGTAAAAAATAACAAAATATCAATAAATTTACACAAACAGTGAAATCTGACAACTTTGAGACACAGCCACCCGCAACGAAGGCTACCAGAACACTAATTTGAGAATGCGTTGGATAGCTCTCATATCAGCGAGCAACCTCAAAGTTACCAGATGTCGCTAGAACAAATAGAAAGTGAATTATGTGTCTCTGAATATCAAGGGAAAATATTGTATTTTCTTGAGTGATCGGATACTTTTCGCGGGCACTGTAGTACTCGGTTTTTGTCCATTCAGAATGGAGAATCTCTTTACGAGTCCCTTACCAATCACAATCAAGGGGAAATTCACGCATTTGAGTTTGTATTCATTCACATTTCTCACGTGAAGAGCGAGTGGGAGTCCTCGTTTGTCTCACCGAATTGGGTGGTTACGTGCCCACCCTTCACGAAAATGGTTAATACAGGAACGGGATAACATTCTACATTTTATCGACAAATATTTTTGGGGGGAAAAGCGCAGATATTGCACTTTCGAGGTGCGTGGGTTAGGACTATTTATAAGTTAGGTATTGAAGTGTCGACAAAATGTAGAGGGGTCCTAAAGCAAGTTATAATTTCGGAAAAAAAGTTCGCCTAGAAACCTACAGTAAAATAATAAAAAAAAAAAAGCATACAAATTATTAATTGGCTACTTTCTCTCTGAATATTTTAATTTTTGGTAACAGTAATAAAATTTAAAAAACAAAACCCAATCATTACTAATTAGTAATTTTTTATGCCTTAGAAATTTGGTTTTTTCGGCGAACTATTTCCGAAACTGTACATCGGGTTAATATTTAATAATAATGAACATTTTCAGTATTTAATAAGATAAAGGTCGAAGTCTCGATAACAATTCAGTTGTGGTTATGAATATAAAATAAAGGAAGAGAAAAATTCATTCTTAAAAACTGTATAATGCGATACATTTTTTAAACCAATATAAACGAATGTGCCTAAAACAGAAAGTAGAAAGTATTACTGTTCAAAAAACGTGCCCTTCCGAGAAATCTCTCTTATAAAATTGAATGTAAATAAAATGTACGCAAGGAGACAAAATAATTTAAATAAGGAATAATTATTTATTTATTTATTTATTTTTTCGATTTCTCTACGCTCTTTTCCGCTTTCGCCGCTTCTGCTTCAGCTTCCATCTTCTCGTGTTCCTTAATCAAGGTGGTAACTTCGGCGGCATTTAAGATCTTGAGAATAGTTGCGTCGCTCTCTCTCGTCAATTTTGCCAACTCAAATTTATCCGCGGTCAATTTGGTGATGTCCAAAGTTTTGCTCATGACCTTGAGGGCGAGGAGCAAGGCCTGATGCATGTCCGTTTCTCCCTCTTTGTATTCTTGTTTCAAGATTGATACGGCAGACTGTAACGACAAAAACGAGGGTGAATAGTGATAAACGGAGATAAAAAATAAACGGTGAGACGGGACGGATTACGATCCATTGCTCTAATTCCTGGATTGTTATTACCCAGGGGACTCGAATCAGCGTTACGTGGCTTTAGAGCCAGCGCTCCTACTGATCACGAACACGCGGGTTTAATTTCTACTTTCTCCTAATTTCCAACTTTATTCCATATTGTTTAAGTACGGTTAGAGCACTTAAAACTCTCTCGTTTTGTGGTTTGTCGCGATAAGAAAGGAGTGAACGTAACTTCGATGCAGAAAGGGTTTAGGACTTTAAGTAAACGTCGTCTTAATGCTGATTGTAGTGTAGTATTTAAGTATGAGAGAGGTGTGTGATGATGCATCTCACCAAACGTCTTTCAATCTTAAGAGACTTTTAAGTACCGTACGAGAGGGAGATGGTTGAAGGAATGTAAAAGGAAGTTGGAAAGGATTCAAAACTAGTAATAAATAGAAAATAAATAAAAATATGAAAAATTCTGATTTTAATTCAAGTTTTTTCCAGACTTTTCCTCTTTAATTATGAAGTCCTTTATTTGGACGATTCACCGGATATCGTGCCCATTTCATCGATAAAATAAGAACTCACCAATGAAGATAGCCTATAATTATGGATATCATCCTAACAGGAAAGGTATAAGGACAGTTTAGTCACGCTGCGTTCCATAACTAAGAGATTATCTTGCTCGAACTTTAAATAACTTCGCATTAACTTACATTGCTACTATTACCGATACAGGTGGCTTTCCATCCCGAGTAATTGCCAGATGGATCGCTCTGATACAGTTGGTAACCATGGCGATAGTCCCAACCCATGTACAATATGGAGACACCAAAGGGACGCTTTCCTGCGAGTCAAAAGTAAAAAGAAGTTATCAATGTTCTTTGGCTAAAAGGTATTAAGTGTTGAATGTCCCTATCGCCGTTTCCAGCCACATTCAACCCCCTTACAATGTAGTGTGTTACCTCCCTCCACGTATAACCTTTTTACAATTTGTTCAGGCTTTGTGACAAATATACCATATTTGAAATATCATGATCAATATGACTATTTCTTATCTTTTTGTATTATGGCAAACAACTCTCCCAATTCTATATGGACTAATGAATAATATCTTTCCTACTCAGAATCATGAAAGTTACTCAGTGAATTTTGTTTTTCCAATTTAGCAGTTCACAAACTGTGGTATGAAATTATTCTGTTAAATTGAATAATCAAAATATATGCTTAGCAATAAATTATAGTTTTGCGTTACATGCTTCATTCAATTATTATTATTATATAAGGTAGTTTAATTACAAATGGCTGTAAAGTAATGGTACTGTATAGGTCTGCCTTGAAAAAATTTGAAGGTGGTGGTATGGGAATGGCATGGGAATCTCTGCATGCACTACAGTTTTATTGTGGAGTTCCCTCAACTCAGTGTCAAAATGACACTAAACAAGACAGTGGGAAACCTACTGTATACTCTTATCCTTTTAATGCAGCATATCGTGGTAGAAATCTATGGCAGACCTTACACTCACTTTAACTCTGGAAATATTGTTACTTCAGGATAATACTAAATTTTATTTATTTTATGAATTAACTTTCAACAATAAAAAAATGCAACTAGTACAGTGCTTAAATTCTTTCCAATCTATCAGGATAGATAGTCAACCAGTAAATAATGTCATACAATGGGTCTACATGAGATTAAAAAACCAGCCTTTAATATTAAGTACGGTACTTCACACGCTTAATTGTGAATTCATCCCTCACTATACCTTTAATGTTTACCTTCTAATATCAATAATTAAATGTCCTACAAACAGAATGCAATATTGCAAACCCAACAGATGCACGCAGAAAGATTACAGTAACTATCATGTCAATTAATCTACCGAATGAGAGTTAGGTCTACAGAATTCCAATGGAGTAACTTAGTTGATTTTAATTAACTAATGTTTCAGAGATAGCTACTAATGATACTGCAGTATCAAGTGTTACTTACCTCCATACTGGGTATAAGCTTGTTTGATATCACAAAGTCTGATGACAAGCTGCTCAACAGGCATTGGCTCTCCAAACTGTAAAGTGTGCCTTTGGGCTATAGCTCTTAATTCGTTTGTTAAGACATTGGCATCAGAGGTAATACCAGCTACACTGCAAGCAATGTCACTAGAAAAAAAAAAAAAAAAAGTTCTGAGTAGTCACAACTCGTAAAGCTGGAATAAATACACCATTTTTTTTTTCTATCTTAAAACCACCATAAGTTACTTGGAATTTTCCAAGGATTTGAGGAAGGGGGGAAATAAATAAAATAAATAAAAATTTCTTTTAGGAACATACTTAAAATAATACCCCAGCTTGCATATTGGATATGGTTGAATGTGCAAGATATATCAATAAGTGTATATCCACCAAACCCTAATTCAGAACACTTCCCGTACCTAGACCTAGTTCAGTGGCTACAGTGTTGGACAACTCTGGGTGGTGATGCTCTGAGTTCACTCCCAGCTGCTGACACTGGCAATACTCGGGCTTGGGTGACCCTGAGGGCACACTCATTCACAAGGTGGGGAAATGAGTTCTGAATGTTGCCTCGTTGCCCGTTTTACCAAAATTCAGCATTGCTCGCACCCCACTTATAATAACTCTATTTATTCACACATTTATTAATTACAGTCTTCATCTACTTCTCATACCTACACTATTATTTAAATCTTTTTCGCAGTTCTATCATAATTCATGCTCTCCTCCATTCTCATCTCCTGTGACTTTTTCACTTCACACCTTTCCTAAACAACTTCATTTCTTGCGTGATCAATATGTTTTACATTAATCATTATTCTTAAATTATTTACTCCAACTGCTGTCACATCTGATAGTGAACTACGATGCCAAACAAGGATTTCACATCCATATATTAGTGCTGGTGCAAATACACTCATGCAAACCTCTTGCTGCATCTACGCTTGAACACTTCCTTCCTACCAAGGCTTTTATCACACTCATGACTTGCTTGCCCTGTTTCATTCTACTTTCAAGGTATTGTATCCTATCTCTTCTGTCAATCAAATGATCCAAATATTTAAATTATTTTACAACCTCTAAATTTTCTCCACCCACCAGAATACTGTAGCCGACTCTCCTCTCTCAATGACAAGAACCTTACTTTTAATTGCATTCATTTTTAACACTACTTCTCAATAGGGTTGCCAGATTTTTCAAATGCCCATGTGGGCCAAAAAATTTTCTGAGGTTTTTTTTTAAGACCAAATTTTTTTTTAAATTGAAACGATTTCTTCAGCGGTTACAACAAACAAAATTTGAAAAATTTTATTACAATAATATTTAACAATTAAACATCGTGAATAAATTGAAAGTATTATACATAATATTGAAATTCTAAATCAATTCATCCCTAAAAAATATTTTTTGCGGGACATTCTGAACGCGGGATTTTTGGATGAAATGGGATGTCTGGCAACCCTACTTCTCAAACTCAGGACCAACTACCACCTTCACATCCAGATCACCCGTTACTATCAATTTATGCACATCCCCCATGCTTCTAACCACATCACTTGGCATGTTCCAGAAATAATATTTTTCTACACATCTATCATAACATGCATGAAAGACTTAAGGGACCTACATAGAAAGCTAGCAAAGGTACAGAATGCAAATTTATTTCTCAAGGAAAAAATGTACCATAAAATAAGAATATCAGAAAGGAATTTCATCAATTTGGTGGTCATGCTAAGAGGCCTGCTGCAGTTACAACCAGAGGTGGGGAGTCGGAGTCGGGAGTCGGTAAAAACGACCGACTCCCGACTCTTTGATTCAATTTCTATATGCCAACAATTTACCAGAATACTACTCTGCCCTAAATAAATATCTTCCTGAACTAATTCTAGATTCACATTTCCACATTTGATTTATTGTTCTGGTAAATCTTAGCAAATGAATTTCATATTTCTATTTTAGGATACTAGGTACCATATAAAAATTAGCAATATATTAATTATTAATTTAATTAGCCCCTATTAGTAATGAGTCATGGGCCTAGTAGAAAATCAGCAGTCTTTCAATATTTTAAGCTAAATGAGGATGAAAGTATTCTTATTTGTCAAGTAGAAAAGGATGGTAAAGAGTGTAATGCAAAAATTAGTGCTTACACTGGGAAACATGCTAATGCTCCAACTAGAGCCTCAAACTTGAAACGCCATCTACGAAACAAACATCCCAATATTTATAAGGTTGTAGATCAGCATGATAAGGAAAGAGTCGGGAGTCGGAGTTGGTTTTTAAAAATACCGACTCAGGAGTCGGGAGTCGGTTGTTTTTGGCCGACTCCCCATCCCTGGTTACAACCCAATAATGACTAATATCTTAATTAATTTCTTGAACCTCAAATTCATTAAGGACTTTCAGAATATTTGGACTTAAGTTTATTAAATTAAAAACTGCAAACAAACTATGTACTGTACTACATAAATAAAATGTCCATTTATACAACTGGATCCTTGCCAGTGATACATTGGGGACATCAGCTGCTTTGTCTAATGGTATCACAACTTCTACACAATTTGGCAAAATTCCAGAATCCAGACACAGTTCATAATAGCTTTGTAATATTTTAAGTTAAGTTAGGCAGGTTAGTAATTATGGACTATCTCTGAAATGTGTCTGGATTCTAGAATTTTACCCAATCACAACTTTAACTTACTCATCAATTTTGTAAATTTTGTCTGATATGAAAACTTCATCTAATAATTTATTAGTATTTCTTCTCTCAGCTGCAAGAATTATACCATCATTGGCAAGAATTCCAAGGCATGTTCCAGCATGTCCAATGGCTTCCATTGCATACTCCACTTGATACAATCTTCCTTCAGGAGAAAATATTGTTGTTCTAGAATCATAGCGTCGAGCCTGGTAGGAATAATAACAATAATAAGGCAAATGAATACCAGTACCATACCAGGCCACCTGCAGCCTGACAAGCCATTATAGGCAGTACCAAAGTACAAAATATATAACTGTTGAACTATGATTAATATCTCTCACTAACTTGTTACTTTTGCCACATACATTTCACAGTATCATAATCACTACTATGTAATTCAGATATTGAAAACAATGGTAAATACAATAACACATTTCATTCATGCTTCACTCTAGGGCTGTCCATCAAATCTGAGATGAAACTTCAACCAATATAGAAGAAAGTTCAATTGTTATAAAAAATATTGAAACTCTCAGGGGCTTTTTCTGAGTTTTAAAGCACTTAAACCCTTTGTATATCTCATTTTTCTATTTATGTATGCACTTTTTTGCTGCTACCATTATGAAATGAGCAGACAAAGATAAAGCAAAATTTCTTTCTACATGGTCTAAATATGGCTTATCTGCAACCAACAAAGGAGAATTTAATTTTTTTCAAGGTTTTTTCACATTTTACATGTAAAAATAGGAAGGAAAGAAACATGAATTCCCAAATGAAAAGTGTATTACAATGTGGCTAAGCTTGCTTCCATGTCACCATCCAACAGAGAGCCACTTTCCAGAACAAAATCATGAAGATTTTGTAAAGATTAGCTATTCTGCAAATAAATACTGGAATACATTGGTAGGATTTTTTAATACTGAAAAATGCTTCAATCAATATCGAAATTCAGTTACTTCAATTGATATTGAAGTTTCAATATGAGTTGGTCAGCCATACTTCACTCAAACTCAATAGTCAATATGTATATTGTATCACATATATAAATTGGCTGAAAATGTAATAAAACACTTTCTCTCTCTCTCAGAGTTTAATTTACACTCTGTTCATGATTTTTTAATACCTATTTTACTGGGAGCCCACTTGGCCCTCAAATATCAACTATAAGCATGTGCCTTATGTGCCTATGCCTGTGGGCATCCTTGCCATATTAGGTATTTTAGATAAGGTACAAGATATTTACCAATATAAACTATTTTAAATTAGGGTCAAATTAATAATACTGGTAAATAACATTTTGAACTATAATACAAGTTACATGGCTACCATATTTCAATACTTAAAGAACTAGAAATTGTTTTAAACATGAGGTAAAAAGGAATTATGATATTGTGCATACAGATTGGTGGCCAGAAAGTCAATTTTATTTTTCAATATGCATTGAAAAATAAAAATGACAGTTTTCACTCAGACTTAACTACGTGAACACAAGACTGCACTGAGCTTGCACCCAAATTAGCACCACATTGCATAACATACACAAATTTTACAACGTCATTCAATCATTTTTTTTTTAGAATATACTTTAGTTACCCTTTCAAGTAAATACAGGACTAATTGTATGTACTGTAACTAACTAACTAACTCACCCACCTCACTCAATACATCATGCAAGGTCAGCTGTTTACAAATCCCAACCTGGTTCTGAATTTGCATGAATCCTAAAATGAGATGAAATTCCTAACAATTTTGACATACATACAGTATACAGAAGTCACTATGGCAAATTTTATTCTGTGATGAAAACAAAGTGAACAAAATTATATAGCTATATATAACATTCTTAAAACCTTTTTTGACTGGGAGTAACAGTAAGTTTTACAACCTTGTACAATATATAAATGTGATAATTATTTTTCTTGTACAATAATTTTAAATGTGATAAATTTCCAAACACATAAGCATTGGATGTAAGTTTAATTTTATGTCAATTCTACAGTTGGGAATTAGAAGATATTAACATTATAAAGTTTTGCACCAGAATCTAAAGACTTTCTTCCAGTTTGCAAACTGGCAAGAACAATGAACTGATATAAAAAAAAAAAAAGTATAATCTATTTTGAATCCTCTTCTCCAGGTTATAAACTATCATCCTGATAGAAAAATATAAAAAAATATTTTAAAACTGTCACTTATATACTTTTTCTGAATAAAGATTTTTTTTTGTTTTATTTTGTTTTGGATACTAAAAATGGGACACAAAGTGGGTACCAGTATGAGAAGTGATGCAAAGATTTTAAAGAGAAATGAAGCAACTCCAAATCTAGTGAATTTCTAGAATCCAGATGTAGATCAGAGACAGGTTTGTTAGGGTTGGGATAATTATGCAGTAAATGCAATGACCTGCATTTCTAGCAAGAAATATATTTTTCTAGTGTAATTTGATATGCTTTAAATACTGAAATGTAAGCTTCATTTGTTGTGCAAATGTTCCAAAAGGGAACCTAACCTAACAATGTAAAATTACCTTTCAAACCTCAGCTTAATTTGTTATGCAAATGTCCCAAAATGGAACCTACCCTGACCTACACAATCCAATTAGTTGATTTATTTTATTATGAAAATTTACATTTTAATAATTTTTTAAGAAATTTGCAAAACAAATGAAGCTTACATTTCAATAAAGCATATCAAATTACACTAGAAAAATATATTTCTTGCAGGTCATGGCATTCATGGCATATTAACCAGGTTCAGTTAGTAATTACAGACTGTCTCTGAACTGCATCTGGATTCTGAAATTTTACCCAAAACAGGAAAAGTGACAAACCAAATGGAGAAGTTTGGCAGATCTAGTAGTTATAAGTTACGTAGACTACTTTGTAGTAGTAAATAGTTGTATGCTAATTAGCTGACTTGAGATTGAAATTTTGCAAGATTTTAAATAGTAAATATTCTTAGCTTAAATTGTAGGCTACTTTGGTAATAGTAAATAGGGTTAATATTCATTTTAGCACATTTTACCTGGACTTTGGGGTGAACAATAGGTTTTTCTTATGTAGAATTTAAATCTGAATCTATTTTCTTCTATGGTATTTCTTGTGCAAACTGATATTAATGGATATATAAGCAATCTTTGGATCAATTAAAATCAATTCAAATTTTATGGTGGTAATTCATTTTACCCCTGCGGTTCAATTTTGATATGAGAATAGGTTTTTCCGGTGTATTTTAGTGTGTTTTATTCAAATCTGACCTTCATTTATGATCTATTACTATTACTTGAAAAACCCTGTAATAATCTATTACCTATGTCCCAAAATGGAACCTACCCCATGTCTGATTAGGGTCAGTTTTAAATTGGATAGAAAAATGGTTAGAGGACAGAGAACAGAAGGTAATTCTAAATAGTCATGAATCTGGGTGGCAGAAAGTGAAAAGTGGGGTACCACAGGGATCAGCTTTGGGTCCATTACCCTTTATTTTATATCTCAATGATTTAGAGAAAGGAGTAGATGATACAAAAGTAGTTGCTCCAGTTACAAATATAGAAAATTCTTATAAACTGCAAAAGGATCTTGATAGATTAGTTGCTTGGGCTAGTAAATGGCAGATGGAATTCAATGTTCAAAAATGCAAAGTCATGCATTTTGGTAGAAATAATGAAACAAACTTTAGTTATGAGATGCAAGGGAACTGGTTGGAGGATGTTAGAAAAGAAAAGGATCTTAACATCATAGTTTGTAATGATCTAAAATTTTCTAAGCAGTGTTATTAAGAGGAATGTTAGTTACAAGAGTAATGAAGTCATCTGTAAATTATATAATTCTTATGTTAGGCCTCACTTAGAATACTGCATTCAAGCTTGGTCCCCTCACCTTAGACATGATATTGATATGCTTTAAGGTGTGCAACACAGGGCAATCAAGCTTATCCCTAACCTAAGAAGATTAGAATACAAGGATAGATTAAAAGAATTAGGTATGTTTAGTTTTGAGACACATTGTATGAGGGGAGATATGATACAGATGTTCAAAATGTTTTTAGGTTTGGACAATTCAGATGTACATAACTTTTTCTCACTAGATACTGATGGGATAACTCATGGGCATAATAAGGAAATTAGAAAATAGACTCGTAGACTTGATCTATGAAAATAATACTTCAGCCATAGATTAGTAGATTTTTGGGTAATGATCTACTTAAACTCCTGTCTCTGATTTTCATAA
Source organism: Bathynomus jamesi (assembly GCA_023014485.1). Taxonomy (NCBI): domain Eukaryota; kingdom Metazoa; phylum Arthropoda; class Malacostraca; order Isopoda; family Cirolanidae; genus Bathynomus; species Bathynomus jamesi. The sequence goes on from JAJOZX010002257.1 coordinate 242,194, forward strand.
ATTATATATCAGTAGCTTCGTTTCTTCATTAGGAAAGTGATTTAGACAGTCTCTAGTTAGGAAAATGCTTCAAAACCTACCCTAACCTAGCATTTTGAAGCACAGCTCACCTTGCTATAATGCCAACTGTTATGAGACAACCTAACCTAACCTTACCCAACAAAAGCCATACATACATTTCCACAATTAGTGTGGTGGGTAGAGCTGGGCTGCTGCAATCAGAAAGGCATGCAACCTTTTCTGAGGGTCTGCATAGTTGTCTCAAAACAGTTGGCATTATAGCAAGGCAAGCTGTGCTTCAAAATGCTAGGTTTGGTTAGGTTTTGAAGCATTTCCCTTACTAGAGACTGTCTAAATTACATTCCTAATAAAGAAACGAAGCTACCAATGTATAATTTATGAAAATCGGAGAGATGGGAGCTTAAGTAGATTATTACCATTTTTTGGAATGACTTGCCATATGATGTGGTAAACCAGCATTTCCCAACCTAGAGGGCACGCCCACCAGGGGGGGCATGAGGTGGTCAATGGCCAACAAATACCATTCAAATATATATTCCCAAAAATATATATGGGTAATTTACTTCATTAGGGAAAACTTGACATCTATCATCTCATAAACACATGAGCTTGCCAAAAAGGTTAGGAACCCCTGTGGTAAACAGTAGTGCGTTAGTTAATTTTAAGAAAAATTTAAACACTTTCATGAGTGAGAGAGATAGTTTGTAGATTGTATATAGTGTATATTCTTTGCTTCAGTTATATAGGCTATTGTAGTAGTAGTAAATAGTTGTATGTTGGTTACTAGCTTGAGTTTGACATCTTGCAGGATTTTGCTGTTATTGGAAAGGGTAAATTTATAGTTTCAACCACAATTCATTTAAAAAAATAAAAATTAGGTTTTCTGGTGGTTTCTGATGTGATTCATCCAAAAATGACATTCATTTCCATCGCAAATTACTCGTTTTTGTGATTCCCCCCCCCTCCACATAATATGGGGGAATGCGTGGGAAATCGGGATTTTTGGGTGGGGGGGATCAAAAATGAGTGATTTGCGATGGAAATGAATATCATTTTCAGATGAATCACATCAGAAACCAATGGAAAACCTAGGAAACAAACCTAACCTAACCAATGATTAATAAGAAGCACTAGTTTTCAAGGTGGAATGCGAGTTCCCTCAAGAAAAGTGCCCTTATAATCGCTAATACTGAAATTACACCAGTCATTTTTTTGTTTTAGGAATAACATAAGAACGTCCAAATTGCCACTGGTGTCTATCCTCGCGGTATGTACACGGGAGATCACAATTGTTACACTTAAGTGAATTAGGCAAAACACCTTGCAAACGCAAAAAACTTAAAGATTCTTGGTTTTTATTATGAAATTTCACTATAACTTACCACTCATCCTCATTACAACCATCACATATAAACGCCATTTTAAGACTAAACCACAATTATAAATGGGAGCGAATACGGCTTAGTACAATACCTTAAATATACCGATATACCCCTTACAGGTACCCATCACTAAATTTATTATTTTCAGTTATTATCCCAGTTATTATTCATTTGCGACGGAAGAGTTATAGAAAAAACTTTCTCATCTTTAAATGTACCTATTACAAATATCAAATATGCAGTAATCAAGTTGTGATTGAAACTATAATAATACCTTGGAAAGTGTACTTCATGATCTCCAAATGTAATGTAATGCGAGTAATGGCATTTCCTCAAAATTTACCAATCATTATTCGCCCTAAGTAAGTAACAGCGAACAGCTTCATGTTTTCCAACCTAGGCTTGAACACTCAGCCAATGGAACTAATTTTCTTTGGTATACACTGGCTAAAGCTTTCAAGTTAGCCATACATACCACTTTAGAAACTAAAAACCAGTGTTTGTGAGTATAATACACCCTTACCATTTTCACAGTTCTATAATTATCCCAAGTTAATTCTTTATATAAAAGCCGCTAAAAAAAATCAGGAATACGAAAGACGTGAGATGCAAATTTTGTACACTTCTTCTTATCTACTTTACGATTATTGTGGAACTGTTGACTTTGGGATTAGAATCGAAAGTCTACCAATATCTAGTCAGTCCACGCTCGTATTCTTCTTCTTCTGCAGCTTAAATCCTATCTCTATGGGGTCGCTGTTCTTGATGAGTCTCCTCCATTCTCTTCTGTCACGCACCATGTCCTCATCCAAATTTTGGTAAATATGGATATTACGGCCTCCACCAAGTTGACAATACTGGCTATTATCAAACGTTTCAGCATAATTTTAGGAGTCTAATGGTATATGTTATTATTTGTGCAATTGCGTATTTATAATGTTGTAGGCTTTTAAAGAAATTATTTTCGTAACTCCATTTTTTGAATGACGTCATCATAAGTATATCTATTTGGGTGGAAAAAAAAACAAAAAATGAGGTATCGTGTTTTCCGTTTTCTTCATCAGTTGATTTTCCAATATGGTGTGTAGAGGATGTGAAATGTATTTCGAAGATGTTATTATGGAAATTAACAATAGTGATAATTCTGCTGTAAAAATTTTTGTTAAACATGGTGTGGTACAGTCGTATTTTAAATGCAGAGAGTGTGGATCTTTATGATTCCATTGATATTAGGGTTAGGTTAGGTAGGTTAGGTTAGGTAGGTTCTCTAGCAATTTGGACACTGGAATGCATTTTTCTAGTAGTATTTGATGTGCAATGTTAAAATCTGGCCTTCATTTTATGGGGAAATGAACCAAAATATGTTAAAACTTTGAAGTCTCATAACTTTTGATTGGTTCATTTCCACATAAAATGAAGGCCAGATTTGAACAAAGCACATCATACACTACTAGGAAAATGTATTTTGGCATCAAAATTGGGTGGAGGCCGTAATATCCATATTTACCCAAATCTTTCTCCCGGATGTCTGCCGCCACGCAATCCCGCCACCTCGTCTTCGGTCTACCTCTTCTCCGTCCCGGCACCTCCATTTCCAGCACCCTACGTCCCACGTAATCCTCCTCTCTTCTCATCATGTGCCCATACCATCTCAGTCTGGCTTCTTGGACTTTTCTTGACGCCTCTACTACTTTCACCGTTCCTCTAATGCGTTCGTTTCTGATTCGATCCCTTCTAGTTACACCGCACATCCATCGCAACATTTTCATTTCAGCCATATCCATCTTTCTGTCACTAGTCTTCTTCATTGGCACCGTCTCCATTCCGTACAACATAGCTGGCCTAACCACTGTTTTGAAGACCTCTCAGCTTCACTGGCATCCTACGATCACAGAGAACTCCCGACACCTCTCTCCAGCTTCTCCTGACAGTATCCTACGATTCACCTCTCCCTCTGCTCCCCCCTCTGCCTCGATTGCTGATCCCAAGTATTTAAAACGATCTACCCGTTTGATCAGTTCACCGTTTAACATCACTCCCCCTCCTTCATCCGGTTGTACATTACATCTCAGATATTCAGTCTTCTTCCGACTAACTTCCATACTTCTACTTTCCAATGTCTCCCTCCAATTTTCTAGCTGTTGTTCTACCTACTGTCTTGTCTCTGCGCACAACACTACATCATCAGCATACATCATGCACCAAGGAGCAACCCCTCTAACCTCCTCAGTCAACACATCCAACACCACGTTGAATAGGAATGGACTCATTGCTGACCCCTGATGCAGAATAACCCCAACTCCAAAACTCTCCGTCACATCAACATTACACTTCACTTTCGTCGTAACCCCTCTATACACTTCCTGAATCCACGCTCGTATTATAACATTAAATAATTTCATGCAAAAGTGTCTGAACAAAATTTGTAAACCAGTGAGAGCACAACATTTACTTTGAACTCACCAGTTATTAACATTTTGAGTGCAGTTTCACAAATTTGGTCCCACTGGCTTTGCCAATAAAAATACCATTGAGATGTGGGCCTTTATAACACGTTCATGGGTTGCCAAAAAGTTGCGAAGAAGTGAGGACTTCGTCAAAAGAAATTGGAATAAAACTTTGGATGAATGTGAAATGGATACAACCAAATCTGGGCGCCCAAATTTGCCACTCTCTGAGGAAACAAAGGACATCATTGAAAGCGGTACGCGTAAGCGGAAAAACAGCTGTGCTAAACTTTCTAGAGAGATCGAAGTGTTGAGAGGAAAAATCGTTAGTGGTGAGATCATTCGACTGTACCGTCATAGGCAAGGTTTAAAGCCTTGGCATGAACTTCCAAAGCCAAGAAAAACTCAACTTAACATCGATGACAGAATGTGGTTTGCCCATTATCTTGAAGATTGGGATGTGGATGATTTCATGCATTTAGCTGTCTCCGATGAATTTTTTGTTTACGTAACACGTCGACCTAACTACCAAAATGATCGAGTGTTGGCCACACCGGATGAAATCGATGACAATGAACATTATCGCGAATTATTAAAAAGTCCAGACTGTGTTGGTGTGTTTGTTTTGTTCACTGCAAAGAAGCTCATGTGGGTGCTGAAGCCAAATGGTGAGAGTTGGGATGGACAGTATTTTCGTGATATTATTCTATCCCAGCATGTCATTCCTTTTCTTAGAAACCCCAAAAAATGTTATGGATGTCGATCAGGTCACACTTCTGCACGATAAGGCCCCCTGCTTTAAGGCATTAGCCACTCAACAGTTGTTGCGGAACCATGAGATCGATTTCTTTGGAAATGAAGAATGGCTAGGAAATTCTCCTGACCTGAACGTCTGTGAACACATTGGACCAGTTATAAAGGACAAGGTTGAATGCAGGGCCGGATTAAGGCCAACTGATGCCCTAAGCACAACCCAACAATGGTTCCCCCTCGACCCTTCCATTGTCTAACTGACAAGACATTAAGACTCAATAAGTGCTGAATGTGAAATAATAGATTAAAAATTCAGTTTTCTTCCAGGCCATCCCCCAGGCTAGACCCCACAACTATATTAAATATAACCTGTTTTTTAATTTTATTTATTTAACACTAAATAGCAGTAAGCAATATAAGCAAATTATTTACTTATAACTAGGGCAACAGGAAAAATGCAAATTTTCAACACTTTTTTATTCATTTTTTTAAAAAACTGTTATAAGGGAAAAATGCAAATACAAAAATTTATTGAAAACGATTCTTTCTACAGAATCGATGTTGGTAGTCAATTTTTGAAAAAAGAAATTCTAATGAAGAAATATCATTATTTGTACGAAACAAAACATCTTTTATTCCATTGCTTTCTAACCTTGAAGATACATAGCATTTCAACATACATGGATCAAAAGATGCAAAATAATGCTTATTGTTGCCTACTTATAACTTTATTTATACTTTAAAAAGTTTTCTCTGTGGTGCCCCCTTCCCTTGGTGCCCTAAGCACGTGTTTATTTTGCTTAATGGTTAATCCAGGCCTGGTTGAATGTCTCTTGTTTCAAGAGCCTGCAGCAAATCGATTTTCGAAGGATACAATGACGCAACACATTGAAACTGTTTTAGCAAATTTGCGTAACGATCAAGATCTATTCACGTCACTTTTGGCAAGCTACCCAAAGCGAATTCAGGCTGTCTTGGAAGCCAATGGCGAGAACACCAAGTTTTAATCGTTTCTCATTAAATGCAGGATTAAATTCTCTTTTGTAAGGTATGTTTAGTTTTACTGTACCTCTAATGGTTTAGGCCATGGGCGGGGGGGGGGGGGGGGGCTAAGGTTTATTGAAGTCCCTTAAATGTAAAAGCTTGTATATATTTTGTACTAAGGCAATCTGCCTCACCCTCTCATTGCGACATATTGATGGGCACTGATATAATTTACGGACAGATTACGGTATGTATGTAGGTAGCGGTATTCATCATTTTATTGGTGAAAAGATGCCATCAGTCGCGAGATAGAATCCATAGGTTGTCATAGGAATGCTAAACTATTGTAATTCATGAACGGCAATTTGCTTATGGAAATTGCAGTTAATCAATATAGCTGAAACTGTCATATCTCAAAATCTATACGTGATAGAAGAATTCTAAAAACTGATTAGGATTCAGTGCAAAAAAAATACATAGGGACCATCTATTTTGGCTCAGGAGCAAAAAACCTTGTTTTCAGTGTTATCAATGTTATGTTTGAGATGCTAGTACTTTTTACTTTTACTACTTGAGTAATGAGTATACTTTAAACATAATACTTTTTACTCTTACTTAAGTACAAGTCACGAATTGTATTTGTACTTCAACGTAAGTAAATTTTTGTCAAATTACTTGTACTTTAACGTAATTAACAAATTTTAGTACTTTGCACACCTCTGCCCAACAGTGTGTTAGAAAATCTAGAAGAGGAAGAACCATTGTTGTCCCAAGGCGATACGATGACTAAGCTGATTGATGCAGCATTGCTTGTATATATATTAAGTTAAGGTGTGTATATATATCCATCTCATAATTGTAAGGTTAGTGAAAAATTAAATTAATTTAGAGCTAGCATTTTTGAGCTCTTGTGGCATCATTGTTTGGTCACACTGTTGGCATCATTTTGAGACGCTGCGCGTCTTTCTACTCGTTTGTGGAAGGTCGTACGTAAAGGTGTGGTTTGATAGAGAGCTCTCTTGCAATTCAGTTTGGTTGTTTAGATACATGATTGTTGCATCGTGCAATAGTCCAGGTTGCGTTGTTGTTGCAAGGTTCATAAAGAAGACCACAAATAGTACCCTTTTGTTTACCTTTAAGTTCATGTAATTTAAGGTCTAAGGTAGGCCCGCATCGAGTCAGCAACCCTGAGGTTACCCTGAGGTAGGACCTAATAGGATCTCAAATCCGTAAAGTTTAATTTAGCTTAACTTGGGCTTTAGGTAGAACTTGCCCTTTAGAATTTGGCCGTTCACGGCTCAGCTGGGATTTCGAACCCGACAAATAAATAAAATAACATGGTCCTTCGAACCGGATTTCTACCCCAAGACTGAGTCAGTGACCATTTTTCGGCAAAGTTCTGATTGTGCAAATTGTATCCCAAGTTAGGCCTAGACGGGTTGAGTATTATTGAATAAGGTCCCAGGGTAAAGTTTGGTCGCCCAATTGCGAAACTTGGCCAGTCGTCTGTCGTTTTTTGGCCTACTTTTTTCCGGTTTGGTTAATTTGGGTTATTATTGAATTAAGGTCCCAGGGTAAAGTTTGGTCGCCCAATTGCGAAACTTGGCCAGTCGTCGGTCGTTTTTTGGCCTATATTTTTTCTGGTTTGGTTAATTTTGGGTCATTATTGAATTAAGGTCCTGGGGTGGAAAATTTGGTATTCCATACTGGTGTTTGGTTAGTACCCCACTCAGCAATTCAGTTTATTTGAAAGTAAAATTTGCGTTTGATCAGTTTGGTTAAGTATTTCTGCCAATTCAGCTCATTTGGTATTGAGCCCAAGGGTTGTTTACATTGAAGATGAGTGCATCTGAATTGAACAAATTTATAAAAAGGAGAAGTGCCTACAAAGGTCTAATTACAAAGGTCATTGCCACTATAGATTCTGCCATAGAGCAAGAGGATTTACGCTTAGTGACTGCGAAGCTTGCCATATTAGAAACTAAAAAGGTTGCTCTAAGTGAGGTAAATGTTAAAATTGAGGCTCTTATAGAAGAGGATGAAATAGAAAATAACATAATTTACTTTGAAGAGATTATTGATGATATGACTAACGTAGGCCTCCGAGCAAAAGAGTTTAGCAGCTCAGTACAGTTAGAGACCAGGTCTAATAATGAAACACAACACTCAACAAATGATGCTTGTGAAGTTAAGGTTAACAGATCTGTAGTTCAATTACCGAGGCTTGTACTCAAAACATTTTCTGGGAGTATTCAGGAATGGCAAGGATGGGCAGACAGTTTTCAATCAGCAGTTCATTCTAGTCAAGTGTTAAGTGCCGTGGAGAAGTTTAATTATTTGCGGTCCCTCTTGGAAGGGGAGGCAGCAAAGACTATAGCAGGATTAGCATTAACAGAGGCTAATTATAATGTGGCTTGGGATATATTAAAGAAACGGTTTGGTAAGCCAGAGATCTTAATTAAAAGCCACCTCCGTGCACTTTTAACTATACCTCCTGTTAATAATCCTAATAGTGTCAAGGAGTTACGGCAGTTATATGATGAATTTGAAATTAGAACTAGGTCTCTGGACAACTTGGGTGTAAGAATGGAAAAGTATGGTATAATGTTGGTTCCTACACTGGAGTCTAAATTGCCTAGCTCAATTTTGCTTGAATTAAGTAGGGGACACTCTGCAGAACATGTGTACATCCCCCTTCAGCAGATGTTAAGTCTTTTAGGCACAGAATTAGCAAGACGAGAGGGAGTTGAGTTTGCACAGTGGGATGGTAAACAGAGGACAAAGGCAGGCACAGCACCAAAGTTTCCACAAAAAGGAATAGCCCAGGTACAGTGTCAGCTCTACATGCCTCCTCTGAGAATAAATTAAAGGGAATCAAGGAATGTATATTTTGCGAAGGCAACCACAAGTCATATAAATGTGAGGTGGCTGAGGCCTTACCCTTTGAGGAGAGAAAGGACAGGGTAACTAAGTCCACAGCATGTTTTAAATGTTTTTGAAAGGTCATAGAGCAAGGTTTTGTAAGTTTAAAATTTTGTGCAAAAAATGTCATGGTAGGCATCAGCCATTATTGTGTGAAAACACTCTTAGTAGGCCTACCCCAGAAGTAGAGACATCAGTGGCACATGCCACTGCTATGCAAGGGAGTAAAAGTAAAGGGGGATTATTGCAAACAACTGCAGCCTTATTAATTGGGAATGAGGGAGAAGCTACTGTAAGAGTGTTGTTTGATAGTGGTAGCCAGTGTAGTTTATTAAGACCAGAATTTCCAGAAAATTGAAGTTTAAAGAACTAAGAGGGAAAATTTAAGAATTTCTGGGTTTGGGGGTTCCGTTCAAAACCGAACCAAATTTAAGAAGGTAGAAGTTCTGGTTAAAGGGTTGTTACCGCAAAGTCCCACTATCAAGGTCCAAGCTGTAGAGATTGAGGAACTTTGTGCTCCAGTCACTACTTGTTTAGATATGGCATGTGTCCAAGAATTGCAAGTTAAAGGAATTAATTTGGGCAATAATAAGTTTGAGGGAACAGAAGATATTAGTCTTTTGATTGGAGCTGACTATTATTGGGACTTCATCACTGGTAATATTGTCCGTACATCTCAAGGCCCAGTAGCTATTGGAAAGTAAGCTAGGCTGGATGCTACATGGTAGTTATTGCAATGAAATGGAAGTTAAGGCTCTCTTTGTTAAGATTGAGGAGAACAGCCATGGTCTGGAAAGGCATTTGAAAGCGTTTTGGGAACTTGAATCTATTGGTATAAAGGACAACCAGGCAAGTACAGTGAACAATGATGTTTTAGAGCACTTTGAAAAAGGGATTGGGTTTAGAGATGGTTGCTATGAAGTTGGCCTACCATGGAAGGATTCTTGCAAACCCGGTTCAAACCTTCAGCTAGCTAATCGGAGGTTGGAGACTTCATTGTACAGGCTAAGAAAAAATGAGGAGTTGTTAATTGAATACGATGAGGCCATCCTAAGTTATGTAAGGGAGGGCTATGCTGAAAGGGTGCAAGGTGAGCTGGTGAGCCAGGAGGCACATTATCTGCCACACCATGCAGTGGTACGGCGAGACAAAACTACCACCAAACTGAGGGTAGTTTTTGATGGCTCAGCCAAGGACAAAGGTGGTGTGTCCTTGAATGACTGTTTGGATGCTGGGCCAAATTTAAATGCAGATTTATTTTCCTTGTTACTGAGATTCAGGTTTGGTAGAGTAGCATTGACTGCAGATGTGAAGCAAGTTTTTTGCGGATAAAGTTAAAACCAGAGGACAGAGATGCAGTAAGGTATCTGTGGGTGGATACGAAAGACTTGTTGGAAAATGAACCTAAGGTTCAAGCATATAGAATGAAGTCAGTGTTGTTTGGCCTCAGCTCTAGTCCATTTCTGTTGGCAGCTACTATGCAGTACCATTTTAAGAAATATTCTGAAGTCTATCCTAACACTATTGAACACATAAGGAAAAATTTTTATGTTGATGATTGCTATGTTCCGTGGATAATACAGAAATGGCTAAACAGATATTCATGGAGGCTAGAGCTATAATGAGGGAGGCTGGCATGGAGCTCAGAAAATGGCAGACCAATCATTCGCAATTACAAGAGTTTATGAGTCATTCCTCTGTAGTACCTGACGCAGCAGCAAGTATTGAGGATTCTGGTAAAGGAGTTGTGGGCAATAGACGCAAAGGTGCTAGGCATCGTTTGGCAGCAAGATGATGATTTGTTTACCTTCAATGGGAAATCTTTAGTAGAGCTGGCCGAGAATGAGACAAGGTGGACAAAACGTACAGCTCTTAGTTTGGCTTCGAAGGTCTTTGATCCTCTTGGATTCCTGGCTCCATTTGTGATAAAGTCAAAAATTTGGTTTCAGAGCCTCTGGGAAATTGGACTTGGTTGGGACCAAGAGTTACCTGATCATATGGTGGTAAGGTGGAAATATTGGTTCAAAGAATTGGCACATCTTGGAGACATTGAAATCCCAAGATGGTACTTTGGAGAGTTGAACAATAGTCCAGACAATTTGGAGCTGCACATCTTTTGTGAGCAAGTGAGGAAGCCTATGCAACTTGTATTATATAAGAGAGCGCATTGCAAGAAGAAGTAAGTTGCAGGTTGGTTGCTGCAAAGAGTAGAGTAGCACCTTTGAAAAGGCTTTCTGTTCCAGGTTGGAATTGATGGTGCCGTTATTGCTAGTCGGCTTGCAATTACAGTGCGAAAGTCTTTGGCCCTCTATGAAATTCCAAGCTATTATTGGGACAGACTCCTACTATAGGTTTGGCACTGGTTAGAAGTCAGGCAAGGAAATGGAACCATTTTGTTGCCAATAGGGTGGAGGAAATTCAAGCGCACACAGATCCCAAGCAATGGAAGCATTGTCCAGGCATCACACAAAACCCCGCTGATTTACCAACACGAGGAATTTCGGTGAAAGAATCTTTCACAATCAAGGATGGTGGAATGGGCAGAGTGGCTAAAACTTGGAAGTGAAAACTGGCCTTCTAATCGCCTATTGTAGGAGAATGCCAGGCTGAAGAAGCATGGGTGAGTGAGGTGAGAAAATGCGCTGTGAACAGTTGTCAAGTTATGCAGCAGGACCCCATATTGAGGCTTGAGGACATTAGCAGTCTGAAAAGATTGTTAAGAGTGACAGCATGGGTATATAGATTTACCAACAACATTAAGGGAGAAACAAGAAGGGAAGGAATTCTGAACAGTAATGAGATTCAGCAAGCCAGGAAATACTGGGTGGTATATATGCAGAAGAAAAAATTTGGTGAAGAGAGAGAATTGCTCACCAGCCATCCATTACAGGTTCTACCAACACATTCTGCGCTCAAGGGTTTGGATGTGTTTTGGATCAGGATTTATTGAGAGTAGGAGGTAGACTACAGTTTTCTGGGCTTCCAGAGGAGAAAAGACATCCAATTTTGCTACCTTCTGGGGGGCACTTTGTGGACCTTTTGATCCGGATACTCATCATAAGCTGTTACATGCTGGAGTTAGAGAAGTGATAATAGAGATTAGACAACAATTTTGGATTCTCAAAATTAGACAAGTAGTGAAAAAGGTCTTGCATAAATGTGTGGTTTGCAAGCGTTGGAGTGCAAAGCCTTATTATGAAAAGGTGGCTCCACTTCCAAGAGAACGGTGTGTCTATACTGCCCCATTTGATGTAGTGGGAGTAGACTTGCAGGGCCAGTCTATGTGTATGAGCGAGGGGAGTCTAACAAAGGTTATATATGTCTTTTCACCTGTGCTACCACCAGAGCAATCCATTTGGAGTGGTAAGCAACTTAAGTAGTGATGTATTTCTTTTGGCCTTTAAACGGTTTGTGAACAGAAGGGGTTTCCCAAATAAAATCATATCGGATAATGCAAAAACCTTCAAAAAGGCTGCAAAGGAACTCCAAGAAATTTGGTCCTTGCTAAAAGAGGAAGGATTCCAATCCTACTTTTCACACCAAGGGGTACAGTGGGAGTTTATTGTTGAGAGAGCACCATGGTGGGGAGGATTTTGGGAAAGGCTAGTGAGAAGTGTAAAGTGTCCATTAAAGAAACTTTTAGCTAATGCTCATTTGAGCAAGAAGAATTCTCTACTGTTTTATGTGAAGTAGAAGCAATGGTGAACAGTAGGCCTATCACTTTTGTTTACAATAGTAGGCAGGATGCAGAGCCATTGACACCAAATCATTTCTTTGTGGTAAACGATTAACATCAAACCCCAGTGTGCCAGAAGACTTGCAGCCCATCCAGAGCACTCAAGGAGAGTTAACCAGACGGTTCAGGTACCTTGAAGAGCTACAAGATCAGTTATGGAAGAGGTGGCAGATGGAATACTTGCCAGAACTCAATTATTACCCATCAGGCAAGGTAAAGGGCTCCAATGCAAATTGTATCAAGGTGGGAGAAGTGGTAATGATTGGGGGCTGAAAGACCAAGGCAATGCTGGAAGCTTGGCATAATTGAAGAGTTGTTTGTTGGCAAAGACAATTTAGTTAGGTCTGCACTGGTAAAGACTTCAGGAGGAAAGTTAAAGAGACCTATACAAAAACTCTATGCTTTAGAAATCAGCAAAAACACAGATAGTCAAGATGAAACATTTGAGTTACAGCCTCATGAAGAAGGCTTGGCTAACCTTGCAGAAGGTAATGACAACAATGCCGCTTTGGTGGGGAGTGTTAGAAAATCTAGAAGAGGAAGAACCATTGTTGTCCCAAGGCGATACGATGACTAAGCTGATTGATGCAGCATTGCTTGTATATATATTAAGTTAAGGTGTGTTGAGGTGACGTGTATGTATATATATGTATATAGTCTAAAAGTCACTAAAGAGTAAATATCACTAAATCTAAGCGGAATGGCAAGACGAAGCCATAAACAACCAACGGGCTGTTCGTATTGCTTCGGTCTGGCCTAGACATGTTTTTTCCTATCTGACCTAATCTTTGGTGCTGAGTAAAATTAGGTGATGAATCTAAGGTAACAAATCGGGTAGGAAGTTGTTCGTACTTAAGTATAGTTAGGGGTAATGTCTATAGCTTCTAAATTGGTAATGTAAGAGAGAGTTAGGTAGGCTGTTGTGGGACACAGGAATAAAACGGTAGGCTTCAAGGAATACCTAATTCAACGCACCGGTAAGTGCTTTTGATTGTTTGCTAGAACCTAAGTAACCTAACTGGGGTGTCTACCCCACGCTATCACATTTGGCGACGAGGATGGGATTTGGCTCATTTGGTTAAATTTTGTTCATTGGGTTAAATTTGGCTCATTGGGTTAATTTGGCTTATTGGGTTAATTTGGCTTATTGGGTTCAAGTGGTTGTTTGGAAAATTGGATGCAGACTAGTGGGTCGTCCGATTTGGTTTGTTTGTGGGGAAGCTACCGTACTATAGCGTAGGTCCCGCCGCCCTAATTCTAAAACTAATTCCTACTCAGCCCTAACTCTAAAACTAATTCCTACTCAGCCCTAACTCTAAAACTAATTCCTACTCAGCCCTAACTCTAAAACTAATTCTACTCAGCCCTAACTCTAATACAATTCACTATTCAGCCCTAACTCTAATAAAATTCACTATTCAGTAACTAGACCAAATTTAAACCTAACCTAACCTACTTCACGTGATTTGGCCTAATTCGGTTTTGCTCTAGCATGTCGGTGATTGGCCATATAAGCCCCTACGAAGACAATGGGGAGGACTTCGAAGCTTATGCCACTAGGGTGAGGTTGTTTTTCGAGGCAAATTCCATTCCGGATGCTAAGAAAGTACCTACCTTTTTAACTATAATAGGCCCTAAAACGTTTGGTTTAGTTATGGACCTAGTTTCTCCTAAAGCACCGGAAACTTGCACCTATAATGAATTGGTACAGGCCCTAACCGATCACTACAAACCCCGAGTAGTTCTCATCTATGAACGTTTCAAATTTTATTCAAGGCATCAGACGGGAAATGAAAGCATTGCAGAGTTTGTTGCAGGAATAAAAAGCCATAGCCGTACGTGTAAATTTGGGGACAAATTAGATGAAATGCTAAGAGATAGGTTTGTAATGGGTCTCAAAGAGGAGTCTACCCAGAGAGCCCTATTAGCCATACAGGACCTAACTTTTAGTCAGGCTGTAGAAATAGCTACGGCTAGAGAAGCAGCTGCTAAAGATGTTAGAGCTTTTGGAAATCATAGTAGTAAAGCCCAACACGTAAATAGCTTTAAATCTTCTAGGCCTGGCAGACCTAACGAGCCTACTAGACAGGCAAATAAAAGGTATGAGGCGAATACGACTAAGCCTACTAATTCTACTAAGCCTTCCAAGCCATGTACAGGGTGTGGAAAACACCATTGGAAGAAAGATTGCCCTTTTAAAGAAGCAGTTTGCCGAAACTGTAGTAAAATAGGCCACATAGCTAAAGTGTGTTTTTCAAAGAAAACAAAGGGTGAAAATTCTAATTTTAACATTTCTAGTATAAATCCTCAAAAGGGAAATACTTCGAACATTGGAGTGGAGTACCTATTCTATGAGCAGCAAAGTGGGAAAATACAGGCCCATATATTGTAGAGGTAGGCCTAAATGGAATTACAGTTCCTCTAGAATTGGATACGGGTGCTGCCCGGACGGTCATGTCCAAGGTAGTTTTTGATAAGATTTTCAAAAACACACCTAAACTACATGCATCTAAAACGATTTTGAAGAAGTACGGTGACATACAAATACCTATTTGTGGAGAAGCATACGTCACAGTTACACTAACCAGAAAACTTTGTCTCATCCCTTAACCCTTTTAGTGGTGGATGAGCAAGGGCCTACTCTACTAGGCCGTGATTGGATTGATGCTTTGGAAATGCCAATTGACAAAATCTTGCCAAGGGGTCAGGCAGATGTGCATACACTTCATATCCATCTGACATAGACTCATTGTTAAGGGAGTTTTCTTCTATTTTTGGGCCTGAAGTAGGCAACCTAAAAGGCCATCAGGTCTGCATAGAAGTAGATCCTAATGTAACTCCGAAATTTTGTAAGGCTCGTTCAATTGCGCATGCACTGCGGGAGAAGGTAGATTTAGAAATTGACAGGCTGCTAAAAGATAAAATTATTGAACCAGTCACACACGCTAAGTGGGCTGCCCCAGTAGTTCCTGTACTAAAACCGGACAAGTCCGTGCGGTTATGCGGGGATTACCGTTTAACAGCAAATAGAGCCGTCCTTCTAGATTGCTATCCTATACCCAAGCCTGATGAATTATTTAGCTCTCTTGCTGGGGGAAAATATTTCACAAAACTCGATATGTCCCAAGCCTATGCTCAACTAAGTTTAGATGAAAACTCTAAAGAATTAACTATCATAAATACGCACCGAGGCCTATATAAGTACAATAGGCTATGCTATGGAATAGCATCGGCTCCAGGTATTTTTCAGAGGACAATGGACCAAGTTCTAGGTCACATTCCAGGGGTACTTTGCTTTCTAGATGATGTCCTCATTTCAGGTTCGACTAAAAAAGAACACCTAACTAGATTAACCACGGTTCTAAAAAGACTCCGGGATGCTGGACTTAAGCTAAAGAGAGAAAAGTGTTCATGGGTCACTAACGAGGTTTCATATTTAGGGTTCCGCATAGATGCCTCAGGCATTCATCCAACGGTGGATAAACTAGAAGCAATAGAAAAGGCACCACCTCCACAAAACATCACACAGTTACAAGCTTATTTAGGTCTCCTAAACTTTTATAGGAAATTTTTGCCTAATGCATCGACTTTCCTTGAACCCCTAAATAAGCTATTACGATCTGGGGAACAGTGGAGATGGGAGAAAACTCAAAAGGAAGCATTTGAGGCTTCCAAGGACGTACTACTAAAGTCCACTCTCCTAGTGCATTATGATCCTAAACTTCCTCTCGTAGTTTCAGCAGACAGCAGTTCTTATGGAATTGGGGCAGTGTTATCTCACCACATTGATGGTGTAGATAGGCCTATCTGTTTTGCTTCTAGAACACTAACTGAGACGGAAAGACGATATGCACAAGTGGAACGTGAAGCATTAGCCTTAGTATTTGCAGTAAAAAAATTTCATTTCTATCTATGGGGTCATGAATTTAAACTAATTACTGACCATAAGCCTCTTTTAGGTTTATTTTCACCTAATAAAAATATTCCAGTTATGGCCTCAGGTAGGATTCAACGATGGGCACTGATTCTACAAGCCTATAAATTTGACTTAGTACATCGGTCAGGTAAACTTCTAGGTACGGCTGATGCGCTAAGTAGGTTGCCCTTAGAAAATCCAAATGATTGTGTACCTATACCTACAGAATGGGTTCACTTGGTGGAGTTTTTGGAATCCACTCCAGTATCTGCAGTACAAATAGAGCAGTGGACAAAATCAGACCCTATTCTGTCTAGGGTCATCCATTTCTGCTCAGTTGGTTGGCCTACTAAGGTTGAGAGTGAATTACAGCCTTTTATTCAGCGTCAGTCTGGCCTCTCTATTCAAAATGGCTGTCTCTTATGGGGCCACAGAGTGATTATTCCAAATAAAGGCAGGTCGAATTTAGTGAAGGAACTTCACGCTGAACACATGGGCGCAACAAAAATGAAAGAGCTGGCGAGAGCTTATTTCTGGTGGCCTGGTTTAGATGGAGAACTCGAATCATTGGTTCGTTCCTGTCAAAGCTGCCTAGAGAACAGAGATCTCCCAAGGAAAAGTCCACTTCATCCTTGGGAATGGCCTACTATACCGTGGCATAGGATCCATGTTGACTATGCAGGTCCTATAAATAATATTTATTTCCTAGTCATGTGGACGCCTACTCTAAGTGGGTGGAAATTTTTCCAACCACTTCCACGACTTCGGGTGTACTATTCGCTTACTCCGTTCAGTTTTCGCTCGATGGGGTTTACCCGTAGTCCTGGTTTCCGACAATGGTACTTGTTTTACCAGTGAGGAATTTCGTTCCTTCGTCCACCTAAATGGCATTAGACATGTCCGGTCTAGTGTTTTCCACCCATCTACTAACGGTCTCGCGGAAAACATGGTCCGTACTTTCAAGTCGGCCTTGCGTCATTCTCGTGGGGAGGAAATGCAAGTGGTGTTGGATAAATTTTTGTTTAAATATCGAATAACACCACACACCACGACGGGGTGTCTCCCTCTAAACTTCTGATTGGCCGGGGAATTCGTTCAGTTTTTGATTTGTTACGTCCAAACGAAATGTTACAACAACGAGTTTTACGCCATCAGGAAAAACAGAAGTTGTACCACGACACTAAAAGAGGGAGAGTTCTAGAAGCGAAACCTAATGATCCAGTTGTGATTCGCAACTATGGGGCTGGACCAAAATGGGTTCCTGCAACTGTGCAGGAGAGAAACGGCCCTCTTTCCTTCAAGTGCCAACTAGAAGATGGTCGTTCTATTAAACGCCATCAGGACCAGATATGGGAACGGGAAGTGCAGAAGGACCAGAGTCTTCCGGAAGAGAGAACTGATCCTCCGGAAAATGGTTCAACTTGCCCGCCTATACAGGTTGCACCTGATCCTACTACATCAACCCCGCTCCGCAGGTCGTCTAGGGTCCCTCATCCCCCTGACAGACTAAACTTGTAGGGGAGGAGTGAGGTGACGTGTATGTATATATATGTATATAGTCTAAAAGTCACTAAAGAGTAAATATCACTAAATCTAAGCGGAATGGCAAGACGAAGCCATAAACAACCAACGGGCTGTTCGTATTGCTTCGGTCTGGCCTAGACATGTTTTTTCCTATCTGACCTAATCTTTGGTGCTGAGTAAAATTAGGTGATGAATCTAAGGTAACAAATCGGGTAGGAAGTTGTTCGTACTTAAGTATAGTTAGGGGTAATGTCTATAGCTTCTAAATTGGTAATGTAAGAGAGAGTTAGGTAGGCTGTTGTGGGACACAGGAATAAAACGGTAGGCTTCAAGGAATACCTAATTCAACGCACCGGTAAGTGCTTTTGATTGTTTGCTAGAACCTAAGTAACCTAACTGGGGTGTCTACCCCACGCTATCACATGTGTATATATATCCATCTCATAATTGTAAGGTTAGTGAAAAATTAAATTAATTTAGAGCTAGCATTTTTGAGCTCTTGTGGCATCATTGTTTGGTCACACTGTTGGCATCATTTTGAGACGCTGCGCGTCTTTCTACTCGTTTGTGGAAGGTCGTACGTAAAGGTGTGGTTTGATAGAGAGCTCTCTTGCAATTCAGTTTGGTTGTTTAGATACATGATTGTTGCATCGTGCAATAGTCCAGGTTGCGTTGTTGTTGCAAGGTTCATAAAGAAGACCACAAATAGTACCCTTTTGTTTACCTTTTAAGTTCATGTAATTTAAGGTCTAAGGTAGGCCCGCATCGAGTCAGCAACCCTGAGGTTACCCTGAGGTAGGACCTAATAGGATCTCAAATCCGTAAAGTTTAATTTAGCTTAACTTGGGCTTTAGGTAGAACTTGCCCTTTAGAATTTGGCCGTTCACGGCTCAGCTGGGATTTCGAACCCGACAAATAAATAAAATAACACAGTGACCCAAATGTTGAGTTTAGGAACACTACATGGAAGCTCTATTGGAACGCCAGCATGACCTCCCCAGTAACGAAAGTTTTGCTTATTAATCTCCATAGACAGCTGTACATAACACTCGTCAGTGAAGTGGATGTGTTTCAAAAACTCAGGATCTTCTTCTAGCTTTGCTAACATCCATGTCGCGAATTCTATTCGTTTTAGTTTTTGAACATTTGTCAATGAAACTTGTGAATGAATTTTGTAGGGAAAAGGATTTAATTCGGTACGAAGTATACGATGCAATGTTTGTGAAGTATCTATGATACTTCTGCAGACAAACGTTGAATTGACTTGTGCGGACTGCACGCAATAATTTCATGAACCATATTTACGTGTTGCACAGTTTTTGTGGATCGTCGCCTACCACTACTATTCTTATGTTGATTTCTTGATTTGAAATTTTCTAACAATTCGTGATATTGTCTTTCTATTGGGTGTATCTCTGCATCCATATTCTGTGCAAAAGTTTCTCTGCACTTGCGTCACAGAATTTGTCGCATGAAACCACTCAGTTATCTTGATTTTCTGTTCCAACTGCAAACACGACATCGCTGTTTGAAGGCTCAGATTCAGGGCCGGCGAGAGCTGCCACGGGCCCCGGGGAAGGATTGGTATATGGCTCCCCCTGTTTACTCAGTATTTTATTATGAATGTTTTTTGTGTACATAACAAGCAAACTGATTATATGTCCAAGTCACTATTCAGAACATACAGTATAAATAAACAACTCAGAAGAAAATGACCATTTTATTTTTCGAATCAATTATATTAATTCTATCACGATACAATTTACAAATGCAGTACCAGTCCATGCAGGCAAGACAATTGTTTACTGCAAGATTTTCATAATTAGAAGTGTACTTTTTTTGCCTTCTCTCTAGCAAAGTGGTAAATGATTCTGATGAAATTTAAAGCACGGGCTAACTGGCTTTCAATTACGATGGTTCCCAGATCTGTCAGTCGGTCTTGGGTATTGGTGGACCGCGAATAATATTTTATCTGTTTCAGTTTGACTGATAATCTCTATAAAATGTACGTTCATTAATTATATTTCCTCTCTGTTATTTAATCAGTTGCTTTATTAATATTTTTAGATTTTATCCCCCCTCTTTCCGGGCCCCGGGGATTTAACCCGGCTTCCCTGCCCTCTCAGTCTTATTGGTTCGTATACACTATGTCCTTAAGGAGGACCCAATAAAAGCTCCAATCTGTTACCGCTCCCAAGAAGAAATCCCAATAAAACCCCCAATCTGTTACCATTCTCAAGGAGAAACCCCAATAATAAAATACTCGTATACATCCATTATAAAATAAGGAGCAAATGAAAATAGGGACCTATATACAGCATACATATATACATATATATACAGTATACATAACGTGCTAACCCAGAGCAGACAGGTGATAAAAAGCAAAAACCATGATCACACGTTCTGAAACAATGGCCCTCAATCTCCGGCAAACGGGTATGCTGAGAACTTCCGGAGATACTGTACTTAGAACTGACTCTACTCCAACAAATAGCGCAGAATTAAGGAGATAGTTTAGGCTTTATAGATATTTTCTAATAGCATTTGATAGCGTTTAACAGCTGTTTAACTCGCTTGGGTGTATGAAAAATTATAATTGAAAATCTCGAGCGTTAACAGACTAGGTATTTGGTAGATTTTGGTGTGACCCTCTCCAAATCCAAATTGCGTTTTTGCTAGGATTTGATTAGTCTATCGCATACGATTTTTTTTCAAGTACTTTACTTAAAGTTGGTCATATGGAGCTTGGCCGGTAATTGGATGGGGGATCAGGGTTGCCTGTTAATTTTTTGGTGTTAAACCCTGGCTATCTTCAGGTAATCAGGAATACACCTTGTACTATTGATTCATTCATAAGTCTCGTTGCTATATCATCTGATATTAGTTTATACCGATACGTTTTTACTGAAATTAAACAGATAGCCGCGCTTTTATATATACACAAACTATTCGGACTTACGAAAATTTTAGATATAGAAGAGCGCACGAAACGACTACAGCGCCATCTGGGAAGCCGCAAAGAGTTGCCTAACTTACTCTCTTCTACTCTTTGAGTCCAAATGGGTATTGATCGAGTCTCCGCTTTTCCTCGCTGCGAATAAACTTTTGTTTCCTATTCCGCTCCACACGCGAAACAATCTTCTATTCTAATAAGAATCTTATAAAGTTCGAGTGAATATAGTAATTTCGTTCATTGAAGAAGATTTAAAATAAACAAAAATGAAATATTCTGGGGCTAGAGATCGGGCCGACATTGTGAGACTAAGACTGTGGATTTCGTTTTTCTTTGGTAAGCATTTAATATGCTTCGTTATGAAGATGAATTACGGATTAAAGTATGTAATTATCGTGTTATAAGTAATTCACACACCTTTATTATTTAAATATTCATTGTGTTATGCGTCCTCTTTTAATATAGTTGTGTCGAAGTGAAACGTTTACCTAAACACAATATTTGGACAAAAAGTTTAGTGCACACACACACACACACACACACACACACACACACATATATTATATATATATATATATAATATATATATAATATATTATATATATATTTAGGGAACAGCTTTTCCTTTAACATGTTTGGTTGAATAATCGACTACGGTCGATTATTCAACCAAACATATACAGTATATATATATATATATTTTCCGAAGATAAACGGTTCAGTGTTACTAGTATAAAAATTAACATGTTTTAGAAACTATGCAATTTACAAACGATCTCTTTGTACGGGTGTGTGTGTGTGTGTGTGTGTGTGTGTGTGTGTGTGTGTGTGTGTGTGTAACCATTACCAGTGAGATGAGAGAATTTCCATTTTCTATGTTTTCCATTCCTTAATCATTTTATTTGTCTAAAACATAAAAATAATATTTCTTTTAAATCGAACTAAATTACACCTTGCGTAGACCCTATATCCAATTTGCGCATTTGCTCGCATTTTGATGAAGTTAGTTGAAGGAAGATCCTCTGATGTCACGTGGGTACAGAAATCCCATGACTTGGTCCAGAAGTTATGGACGAAGTGAGTACGTGTGGAAAAGTAAATGACTGAACAGTCTTATCAAATCATCGTTTCTCACCAAAAAAGAGGACGTGCCATTATTTATTTATTGCTTTAATTAATGATTTATTCATTCTTTCACGTTAAGACTTTTTTGTTAAGCATTTTGTTGAAGTACTTATTTAAAATTACATACAAATCATATCTGTATATGCAGATTGTTTTCTATAATTACAATGAGTCATTTACAAAAATGAAGAATAAAGAAGCTCTTAAGAGTATATATATATATATATCATCAAACAAACCCATTCGTTCAGCCTAAAATATTAGTTTAAAAACTTTAGGTTAGAAACTTGAGTTAGGTATTTACTTGGTCAAGTTAGGAAAGGTTAGAACTTAGAAGTTAGATTAACAAATACTATAGAAGAGCAATCTCCCTAAATCTTCCCTTCCAATACTCATCAGTGATCACTGTTTCACCAGTGTGTGATTCATATCACTGGTATGCATCAATTTTGCTGTCAAGGGTTTTGTGAGTGATTCTTATAGAGTTTTTCCTGCTGATTTCGAATCTGCAATCCGTTTTTCTCAATCAGCTCAGGTTATCCGGCTATGGCCTCATAAGTAAAATAGAATTTTTCGTGATTTTGTCAAAGCGGGATTGGAACAGTAACATCTATCATCATTTGTTTCACTTGTATAATATCTTTTTTTACTTTTCAGGCATATAGATAAAATATTTCATAATGAATAGAGCGTGTAAAAATGATCCCAATAGATTCTGCTACATATGTGGGACGGTTACCATGCCAAATAACCAGTCCCAAATCACTAAATTTGCGAAGACAATGTATAGAGCATACTTTGGAATTAAGCTAGGGGACCAGGACAAAAATTTCGCCCCTCATATGTGCTGCAAGACGTGCATTGAAAATTTGAGAAGATGGAGCAAAGGCAGAGCGAAATCTTTGCCTTTTGGAATTCCCATGATTTGGAGAGAAGGAAAGGATCACGTGACAGATTGCTATTTCTGCATGACAAACCTCCAAGGTGGGCTTATAAATTTATTTTTCTTAAATATTTTGAAATCCTCGTATGAAACTTGACATAATATTCACCATAATGTAATATTCACCATATATAGCATAATATTCACCATAATGGTAATCATACATTTACATATACATATTGTTATAGAAAATGCATTTACACATACATATTGTTATACAAGTTACATTTACATATACAGACTCCATCGACCTATTTCATATCTTACAGACCGCAGCCTTCCCTCACGAGCCGCCACTGTCTGAATGCTTCTTCTATTTCATATGCAAGTTTTATATCCATGTTTCTGTGTTTCTATTTTCAGGAGTTAACAAGAAGAATAAACACATTGTTGTATACCCTGACATTCCTTCTGCTATGAGACCTGTACCCCATGGTCCTGGAATTCCAATACCCGACCCACCTCAAACCCTGGACTTCGATGATTCTGATGATGAATCAATGACCAATGCCAATGATCAGTCCCAGTCGTATATACTGTACCTCAAAATACCGCTTCAAATGAGCCGAGACCTCTCAACCAGGCCAAACTTAATGATCTTACCAGGGATTTAGGACTTTCCAAATTAGCTGCCGAGATCTTGGGCTCACGACTTCGAGAGGACAACTTGCTGGCTCCGGGAACAACATTCTCCTGGTATAGGAAACGAGAGGAAGAATTCCGCAAGTTTTTTGCAGTGCACGAAAATACCTCTTCCTTAGTGTACTGCTGCAATGTTGAGGGGCTAATCGAATCCTTGGGCCTGCCATATAACGCATCAGAATGGAGGCTATTTATAGACTCGTCTAAACGAAGTTTGAAAGCAGTACTTCTCAACATTGGGAATAGGGTTGCATCAGTCCCTGTAGCACATTCCGTACAACTTACTGAGAGCTACGATAACATGAAAATTTTACTGGATGCTCTCGTATACGACCAACATAACTGGAGGATCTGTGGAGATTTGAAGGTAATACTAATATCATAAGTAAACTATTGCTATTGACTATGTTGTTTTTCCAAAGGTTATTTGAGAGCGTATAAGAACACTTAACTTCCCCACAGAAGTGATACAGTCCAATGCATAGATTTTTTTTATCTGATAGAACAAATTCTCTAAATTCTTTAAATATTTTCATTTTTTTTCAGATTGTGGCATTTGTATTGGGAATGCAAGGGGGATACACGAAATACCCATGTTTCCTCTGCAAATGAGATAGCCGAGCGGATGAGAAGCACTATGCACAGCGTGAATGGGCATCCAGAGAGAATTTTGAACCTGGGTCGCATAATGTCGTTTCAGTGCCCCTTGTACCACCAACAAAAATTTTGCTCCCACCACTTCATATTAAGCTGGGCTTGATGAAAAATTCATCAAATCAATGAATAAGGAGGGTTCAGCATTCCGATATCTCGAGAATAAATTTCCTCATATATCTGATGCTAAACTAAATGCTGGGGTTTTGATGGTCCTCAAATTCGAACTTTGATCAAGGATACTCAGTTCGAAAACGCAATGACTCCAACTGAGAAGAATGCCTGGCAGGCATTCAAATCAGTTGTCACTGATTTTCTTGGCAAGCGTAGAAGTCCAGAATACGAGTCCGTTGTCGAAAACTTGATGGAAGCTTTCAAAGCTCATGGGTCGCGCATGTCCATAAAAATGCACTTTTGTGGTCCCACTTGGACTATTTTCCTGAAAATTGCGGGGATTATAGTGAGGAACAGGGTGAACGATTTCACCAAGATATCAAAATAATGGAAGAGAGGTACCAGGGAAACTGGATATCAATATGCTGGCGGACTATTGCTGGTGTTTGAAGCGAGACGTGCCCGAAGAAAAACACAGACGGAAAGCCAAAAAACTTCATTCCTTCCTCAATAAACTTTTTTCCATATTCATTGTATGAATAAAAGTATTTATTCACACAATGTTTTCATTTTTCACGAGTGTCTTATAATATTACTCGTATCTACAGTGTTTAAGCTAAAAAAATCAATAAATTTGGGGATAAAATTGGACTTATAATAAATGGTCAATAGAGAAAAAACCTGACCTGATTGAGGAAAACCAATGTCATTTTCGAATTCAGCATGGTCGAATTATATAATATGAGTTGAAAAAACCCTCACATCAGACAAAAAAATTTCATATGCATACCAGTGATATTAGATGTAGTGCTTACCAGGTAACACGTACTTCGTTAGACAAGGTGAGGTTAGTTTAAGAAATAAAATCTTTGTTAACTTAGGAAAAGGAAGTATTTTGCCATCAAAGATGGTAATACTGTTAGATGTATACTCAAAAGGCCAAGAAATAAAGACTACCAAAACCACGACCCGTGGATTATAATACAGGGGGTTAGGTTAGGTTAAGTTACGTTATATGCGTAAGTATATTGCGTGATCGACATCTTAAGGATATACTAAACATAGTCATTGCATAACATTCCAGTGTTAATGGCTGCTCCATTTAGGTCTGGCAGCGAGGAAATAATCGTTGCCCCAACAAGTCTTCAGAAAGAAAATGGTATCTCCGATTCGGAGTCAGAAGAACTGGACAATACTCCCTTTTCCTGCTGGGGATGCAATTCCACTGACGAAAATGACGGATGTTTCAACCTTACTGACGATTACCAAACTCAGGATCATGTTCAGCAGTGCATGCCGGACGAATTGTATTGCAAGGTATATCCGCCATTTTTAAGTGTAAGAGTTCTGCAGATTATTGGTATTATTATTATTATTATTATTATTATTATTGGCATCTGGCTTTTATTTATACAGTTGTGATTTCAGAATATATAAAAAATAAGTGGAATTTTAGGGTACAACTTGTATTCCAGGTGGAGCGAGTTTGGTACGTTTTGGGAGTAAATAAATCTGCCCACAACTTCAGCATTTACCGAAACTGTTCGGCCACTTGTGAATCCTATTGTTTGATCATGGGAGACAGAACCAAAGTAAGAATTTTGCTAATGTTCTAATTATCCATATATTATTATAGATTATATCTTGGTTAGCTTCGTACATATAGATTAGAGGAGACGAGAACAATATAATTTTTCATTACTTTCCAAGAGGTAAAAAGTTGTGCAGAGTAATTTGTAAAAGTAGTTGAGGGTTATCGTGTTTTTATTTTAGTATCAAATCTTATGAATGAGATGAGATGACTTGGTAATTATATTGAATTATGCTCCTGATGCCTTTCTAGTTAGAAATGAATCGTAATTTGCATTGATCAGTACATAAAACTGTACAAAGTAGGGCCTATTATAATTTTTTCTTTTTTATTAGCACGTCATTAACATTTTGTAACTTTGTACGCGATGAACTTATCACCTTCAAAAGAAAATAACATGGTAGGCTTACGTTCCAGTCCAGGCTAATCGACAGCCATACCTTGTTTTCTTAGATTTTTTCACCAGATACCAGAGTAAGCTCTTATTTCGTACACGTGTGGTTTCAAATTCTTTCTTGGCATTCCCCGTACAACTTGCACTTTATGTAACACTTCACAATGAAAATTCGTTCCTAGAATCAACAACACGTTAACTTTATGCAACCTTTGGCTGGAAGCCGACCTACCATGTTATTCCCATGTTGTAGTAAACTGAAAATAATATTGCATAGTGTTCTGAGGTTTCAACAGTGAGTCACGCGTGTCTAATCTCATTTCATGAAAATTTTCATCATAATGGTCATATTAATAATATTTGGCATTGTTTAACCTCCTTCGTGACGGTTAAGGTCATGTAACGGAGGGGACCTTATTTTATTCGAGATTCGAACCATCTACGGGTCGCTACATCATCCGAACGCGGAAGACGCCCCCCCCCCCCAATCCAACTACTGAACAGACCCAATGTCGCTTAACTTTCCTCGCTGATCTAACGGGAAGCAATGTTGCGACGTCGGCCTATAAAAGAAGCGTATAGTTTATCTGTTTAAAACTGTGGCTGAGTCAAAAAATTTTTGAAGTGGTATCATAAGCCATTTCTAAAAAAATAGTTTGGATCAATATATCTATGGCGGCGCAGCGGTTTGGTTTTAAACCAAAGGTATAAAAGTACACTCAAGTCAGTAAATAATTTATTTGCCATTTTTTTTCCGCAGCTCTACTCTTGCGCCACCTGTTGTCAGGAATCTCTTTGCAACGTTGGAAGTTCCGGAACCGAGACTTCCCCACCACTGAACAAAATTTTAATTTTACTTTTTATTGTTTATATTTCGCATTCATGGAAACATTGTTAATTTAATCCTATTTTATATTTGGATAAAAGGGATACAAGGGCGTACAGTTGACTTAACGATTGGTTAGGTTAGGTCGTGATATTTTCGTTAGTTAGCCTTATAAGGCTAATTAAAGAAGGCTGGGGGTGCTTATCTTTACTTGATCCTTATATTTTAATAAACAAAGTAAATTTAACCCTTTCCTCGTGTTAGGTAACTAAATGGGTTGGTTTTACCAGTATGCCCCGCGAATCACGTGTGATACACAGCACAGGGAAAGAGTTAAAAATACTGAAGAAAAATAATAATTCAGACTTAATACAGTATTGTCTTCGATTGATTTCTTCCCAATCACGCGATGTACAACTTAAAACAATTTCAATTTTTTAATGATAATGATAAGGTTTATTGGCAGGAGACAAATCCCATTAAATCGGTATCTTTTATATATATATATATTATTTAGTATATTTATTGGAGTTTATTATAAAAATGTAATAGCAATTGTATTTTCATATGAATATATCTTCTAATTTTCCTAAACTTTATATATATATAAAGTTTAGGTGTATATGTATATTAGGGTGGCCCTTAATTGTATGTGATTTTCTGAAATGAAATATTTTTCATCTCCCAACCTCCAAAGTTGTTCTAATCCATGTAAAAATGCTCTGTGTAAAATTTCAGCTCAATCAGACAATATTAAGATGGCCCCCAAAGGCCCTAAAGTTTCAGATTTTAACAATATTGATATTTTTTCATATAAAACCGTTTTTATCTTCTTTACAGTGTTTTATTCGAAAGAAATATAGAATATGATCGAAAGAGAATTCAATTTACAATAAATTTAGTTATAACCATTATTTACTTAAAACCAAAATTGGACGAGATATTCACGGAAATTGAAAAGTATCATAAGTGCGTAAAAAAACCGCTTCTGGAAGGTTCTAGAAAGTTCTGCGCCTGCGGCCTATATATAAGCGGCGTAATTATTTGTTGTAAATAAAATTCACTTTCGATTATGCTTTGTGATTATTTTCCCAAACAAAGTTTGCAAATGAATTATAAAGGTTTTATATTAGAAATACCAATTATCGGTGAATTTTGAAACTTTAGGGCCTTTGGGGGCCACCTTAATATAGCCCAATTGAGCTGAAATTTTGCACAGAGCACTTTTTTATATATTGGAAGAAGATTAGGGGTTGGGAGCAAGTAATTTCAAAAGTTGAAAAATAAGGGCCACCCTAATGTATATACAGTATATATACACACACCAGGTGTGGCATAAGTCGGTTTACCGAGAATAATGGAGTCACCTTGTGAAGAATAATATTTATTACAGAAATTGTTCAGTGTCCTTCATCATGTTCAATACACACGTTGCATCTTTGAACCACTGACCAACAAATAGGGCAATACAGTTCTTTGTTATTATTCAACGTCTCGAACACGGCGTATTTTTACCGGGTTGGCCAGTTGCGTTATTGCCATTCTGTGCTAGAATCTTCCTAAGGTGAGAGTGTACTCAAACTGTAGCCTCAGCACTTCCGTTTCCCCCCCCCCCCCCCCCCACCTGTAGCCAATATACTACGACCTATGACTGATCGTATGTCTTAAGGAAAGTTACTGTAACACCTTAATTGAAAGGAAAATAACGCTCAATTCGAGATAAATATATTCCGCTAACAACAATTAATCCTAAAGATAATAATAATAAACACTTCACGCTAATGGCACCAATAATTACACGTACACTAAGTAGAGCACTGGGGAAGAATAGGGGGCAGACAGGATACGTGGCAGGCTAAATGTATGAAGCCTGAATATGGTAATTGCAGCAGTCCGATCCTTCTTGTTGAAACTGGGCCTCAAGTCCGTGACTCCCAACTCGATTGCCTTTCCAGATAACAAATGACTTATGCTTCTCAGCAAGTTAGATCGATTTACCAATCCCAATTAACCCTTACTAATTGGTGAATCACTCTAACCTCTTACACGTGAAACTTAAGCAACCATTAATACATCGAGAACCCTTCCATTAATAATAATGTAGAATTTTCAAATCAGGGACCAATTGCTCGCTTGGATTCCGTTACACATAATAATCAAAATTTTAAGATCCAAAACGTCCGCGCTTAAATTGACAGTTCTACCAACCTTGCGATGATTTAAAATTCCCTAATTTCATGACGTCAGCAACGCTCTACCACATTTCCTGCCCCCTTGTTTTTTCTCCGTATGGAGAAAAACAACCATATAGTGTCATCAACGTGAGAAATAAATATATACACAAGAAACTCAAATACAAAAAAATTATATATGAAAGAAAGCGTACACAATATATCAAATACTTTCGTAGAACTTGTAGATATTCAAAACAAAGCGAGGACAATTTCCGTTATGCAAAAAAAAAAAAAAGTTACACAGTGACCATTCTTACTATGGTTGTAAAACTGTCAAAATACAGTATCCGTAATATAAACGAGAACATGATGATAACTTATTAATGAACTTATTATCATTGGACACAAGTTCTATTTCGACAGATTTTAGATGGAACTCCATTCACAGACCACTTTAGAACGGCAACCTTCCACTGTAGAAAAGAGAAATCGCGTGTCTTCCGTTCCCTTGAAGCAACGAGTGCTTGGGCATCATTACCGTTGCTATCGTTCCATAGATCTTGGGGTCCACCTTCCCTCACTTGTCCACTGCCTGTCGCTCTTGCAAACACAGTTTTATTAAAATCATGCTCCGTAAATCATCGTCCCGTCATTCCCCACTCCCCCAGCGC
This sequence comes from Bathynomus jamesi, assembly GCA_023014485.1. Classification (NCBI taxonomy): domain Eukaryota; kingdom Metazoa; phylum Arthropoda; class Malacostraca; order Isopoda; family Cirolanidae; genus Bathynomus; species Bathynomus jamesi. The sequence goes on from JAJOZX010002257.1 coordinate 271,969, forward strand.
TCATTCAATAACTTGTGCCATTAAGGTTAAATATACTAAATATACTATAGAAATATACAAGACAAATAAATCATTGACCAACAGTAAATATTAACAAAGCAACATTAATAATAAAACCGAAAAGAAAACAGCTTCGCAAGCTATAACGTTTTTAAAATTTTGAATTTAAAATTGAATATAGCTTTAACACATTAAAACCAGTAGGTACATTATATGCTCAACAATCAATTTAAGTAACGCATCGTGACATTGTCAGGAACTTGTTCAGTTATACAAAACTATGATTAAAAATTGCTACAATTAAATTACTATCAAATTGCATTTAATTACAATTAATTAAATCACCCTAAAATCTTTACAGTTTAATAGGATGGATTGGCATACATTTTTTCTCAGACGTTTCTAATAATAATTCAGTTACATAAATTGGTACTTGTGGGTTATCTGTCGCCACTTTTTAATATTTTTTTATTTATTTATTTTTATATATTAAGAGAAGAGGATTCTTTATACTGTACGGCATTGACGATTGGTTAGGTTAAGTCGTGCTAGTTTGGTTAAATAAAAAACTTTTTAATATTTTTTTTATTTAGTTATTTTTATATATTAAGAGAAGAGGATTCTTTATACTGTACGGCATTGACGATTGGTTAGGTTAAGTCGTGCTAGTTTGGTTAAATAAAACGGTATTTAACCAAACTAGCACGACTTAACCTAACCAATCGTCAATGCCGTACAGTATAAAGAATCCTCTTCTCTTAATATATAAAAATAAATAAATAAAAAAAATATTAAAAAGTGGCGACAGATAACCCACAAGTACCCATAAATTTAACTATAAGAACATTAACGACTATAGATGAAAATATAATACAAACCCTAATCATCTTACTCTTTTGCCTAGTTCTAAATATTTCTGCAACAGTTTAGTCATTAAGTCAAGCAAATCACAATCGTGCCAATATCACGTGTTAAACATGCTGCTTCCTTTCAGTTCCGCGCCATCTTCCGTTCAATATCTTATATAATTTATATCACTTCAATCGGTGTCGTGTGATACTTAAAAAGAATAAATTCAATACATTTGTATGAAATCACAGCCTATTACTCAAATTTCTCCGTCTAAATTCTATTGGCAAAGGCTGCACATTAGGGTATATTGGAGCCCTTCCCAGAAATCTTATAAATGGTCTACTTGTGTTATTTTCCGAATGTATACTCTCTTGTCCTTCCCCTAACCTACGTCGTTTACCTACATTCACCCGTGGCAATTCCTTTTCAGAACCCGAACCGCCACCAATCACTATTTCCAATTTCTCCCGCCCTTCCCCAGTTTCCAAATTAATCAAACCAACCGAACTTCTACTAATCGACGAATTACATTCACCGAAACTAACTATTCCAGACGGAGTTAAATTTTTAAAATTGACTCTTCCTGAAAAACGTTGCACCGAACCTACTTTAATTTTATTATGTTTCCACGAGCGAGGAATTTTCTGCACTACTTACCCTATTCTCTTCTATTTGGTGCTCTAACCTACTGCTTGAGAAATCTAACTCTATTCCTTCCACCCAACTATTTTCAAATTCATCCTCTATGAATACCGTTTTATAAGCCTGAATCGGGGAAAATTATTTAATTTCATTTTCTAAATCAGATTCTCCTTGAACTCCAACATCGCGTACCTCTTTTACACTGCATTGATTTAAGTACTCTAAATTAGTCTGTGTCGCCACGCATTTTGTAGTCGGCTTTTCAGATTCTATTCGCAATTCTGCTAATGTACTAAATACGAAATCATCTATAATTTCTGATGCATTAACTTAATCTTAAATCAAACTCTTCAGAACTATTTAACGCTACACTTTGTTTTCGTACCGTTCGTTTACCCAAATGTCTCGAGGATTTACATCTTGCCTTATCTCACTCAGCCTCAGAAGTTGAAGTTATCTGCTCTCTCGTTATCAGATTTCTATGTACGTGTATTAGAATTATTCGCGCGATTAATACTTCGAATTCTAAGATACCTGTTCGCTTTCCTCGAATATCTTCTCTCTGAAACCCTAGACGAGCTTCGGCTGACAGCATCTCTGTGAGTATTACTTGAACCCAAATTTTCTCGACTGTTAAGCGATTGTTCATTTAATATAGGCACGTTTTCACTGCATACTTTCACGCTTTGACGGATGGCATAATATTCCTTCAAATATTGTGGTGGATCAGCCCATAATTTTAAATGTGTGTGATGCACTCTAATAATTTTTCCCTTCCCTTGCAATTCATGTGATACTCCCCTTGGCATTAATTTTGAAATTTCAAACGGTCCAATAAATCTGCGAGTCATTTTGCGCTCCACACTTCTATCTGACGTTAACGTTACAACCTTCAAAACTACTATTACTCTCTTAGCGAACGGCAAAAAATTTGGATGGCCTTCCTTCCACGTTAATTGTTCCTCGAGTGAGACTGGAATGACCACCCACCTCGCTCATGTCTTTCCGCTAACAATTTATCCGAGGGTGACATTTTAATTTGCCTATGATACGTCTCATTATACGTTCTAATTACTTTTGGCAGAAACAAATTCCACTCACTACATTGCTCTACGAGGCCTCTAAATAGCAGCAAAATGGAAGAATTCACCATTTCTATCGCCCCGTTGCACATTGATTTATAAGGGCTCGAAAATACGTGATAGATGCCATATCTCTGTAACATTCCTTTAAATAACGCCGACTTAAACTTAGTCCCATTATCACTCAAATATCTTTCCGGTGCACGCAACATTGTTGGCAAGATTTGAAACTCAAATTCTGATGTAACAACGTCAGCACTGTTATTCTTAATTGGCCTTGCCCAAACCCACTTGCTATAATGATCTATACATATCACGCACCCTATGTATCCTCTTGGAGTCCTCGGCAAAATTATTAAATCTATAGCGATTAATTCATACGGCCTTCTAGTTACCACACGCATTACTTGGTTGCACTTGGTTACTTGATGGCCCACCTTCATTAACTGACAACGTTCACACGTCCTACAGACGTCATTAACTACTCGATCTACCTTTGGGTGCCAGACATATCGTAGAATCAATTCATGGACCTTATCTCGCCCAACATACGCCATATAAATACGTAAAATCACTACAATATGTACCAGTTGCTGGAATTCTACTACAGCTGCACAGTTACCCGTTTCTCGATTTAGTTTTACTAATATACCTTTATGAACTAAAAAGGCGTCCCAGTATCGACGGTACTCACTTAAATCCTTTTCGTTGGAACAAGGTAACTCTTTACCTGTCAATTCTTTTATTTTGGTAATTATCCTCGGATTACTTTGTAACCATGCAACTGTGCTTAGGGATAAAAACGACCCATTCAACCACTGGAAGAAACGCTCTTTACCGAGGGTATCGAAATCGATATTCATACATAAAACGAAATTCTGAATTAGTTCCCGTAATTTATTGTTTCGTCGCTAAAGTCTAACTCCACATCTACGCTTTCTAGAAAATTCATTCCCAAAACAAAACATGCGGGTATTGTTCCCGAATCAACAATAGCAAAAGGGAAATCAAAACTATCGCATGGTTTCTACCTTAATATTTATACCCTCAGTTACATGCACCTTCCCAGCCTCTATACCCGTTATATTTACATTTACTTTAAATACTTTATTACCTTCTGATAATTCCTCTACAACGTCCCTTCTAACAACACTTAACACTGCTCCCGTATCTAAGAGCGCACAGAACTTTTTCTCCTGTACCTTTATCCATGTCCATGCGACAGATATCTCCGCGTGTGTCTACAAGATGGCAATGATTCGGATGTAGGATTGGAAGGTTCCTGCATTAATAAATTTAAATTCAAATCAGCTAAATCACCTTCCCAACAATTGTTTTTGACTTCCCTTGAAATTTCTAAATCACGACTGCTAATATAATTTTGTTCGCTACCCTTCCAAGGTTCTAACAAACTACGCATTACAGGATTAAAATGTATGCCTCCCAGGCATTGTAAGTGAATTTCTCTTTTGCCTTTTAATTTCTTTACTTTCTCTGAAATAAACAAGACTGAACAAGACTCGTTATAAAGCACCCAAATTTTTACTTTAAAAAGGTAACTTGCGGCAAGTAAAACCTGCATAGCAGGAACTCTTCCATCTAATTTCATGCTTTCCAACACTTTAGTGCCCTTCCCGCTCTTAGAAATGCTATACCATATATTATGCTTAATTAATTCATTCACTAATAATATTCTTAACTCCAGTTTATTGCTAGGTAAATCTGGAATACACATTGCTTGCAGCCGGGCCCATAAACTTTCTATAAGAGAATTACCACCTCCTGGAATAAGTAATTGTACTTCTAGCCCTTGAGGTAGCCTCCCTCCTCTATTTTGCGATTCTTTCAACCCCTCTAAAACATAATTGGCCCTCGACAATGCATCAGCTAGAATGTTATTTTTACCTGGTCTATAATGAATTTCATAATCAAAATCGTTCAAATCTTCAAGAGTACGTGCCAACCGCTCATCTACCATACGCATATTGTGCAGATATATTAGAGGTTGGTGATCAGTGAAAATTACGAATCTTTTCCCCAGTAAAAAAGGTCTAAACGTTTCCCCCCCCCCCCCATCTCAAGGCCGCTAATTTCCGCTCAATTGTACTAATTATAACGCCTTTGGGCCTGGTTAAATGAAACTGACGCGTATGCAATTACTCGTTCTTCTCCCCTTTGCGTTTGCGTAAGAACAGCGCCCGCTCCACTGCCGGATGCATCGACCGCAAGCTGTAGACATGCAGTATTAGAACTAAAATCGGGAAAGGTCAGAAGAATGTCTTTCGCCATTTCCTCCTTCAATTTCTCAAAAGCCTCTTTCCTCGCAACAAGTCATCTCTACTTTTTCCTCACGTTGTCCCCCCGTTACCTCGGCTAAAGGTCCAGCAATTACTGAACAATTTTTTATGAATTTTCTCTGAAAATTAACTAATCCGAGAAATTTCTAACCTGGCCAACAGTTTCTGGTTCAGGAAAATTTAAAACTTGATTAACATAAGTCTTCATTTTACGTAACCCTTTATTACTAATATAATGTGCCCCAAGAGCTGCACTCTTCCTGTACCCATTTACATTTAGCCGTTTTAACTTTAATACCCGCATCTGCTAATTTATTGAGCACTTTATTTAACAATGACAGATGTTCGTCAAATGTTTCGGCCATTATCAAGACGTCATCAAGATAAATAACCACCCTTTTTTTTGAACAACCCTCCAGTATTCTCTGCATTTCTCTTTGAAATGCAATTGGCGCTGACCGAAAACCAAAAGAAAGCGACTTAAAAGCATAATGGTATTTCAGCGTAGAGAAGGCCGTGTAATCCCTCGATTGCTCGTCTAAGCCCATTTGATAATAACCCCTTACTAAATCTAGCGAAGTAAAGAAATTAATGTTATGAAGCCCGAATACTAATTCATTGTTATGAGGTATAGGAAACGTGTCCGGCTTTGTTATTATATTTAACTTGCGGTAGTCCACGCATAATCTAATAGTCCGTCCCTTTTTTTAACCGGTACTATGGTGCGTTCCAAGGGGGTTTACTATGCTTTAATATATCAAGCGCCACCAACTCTGGCACTGCGTTTCTATGGCCTCATTGGTTGTTCGGTCAAAGCGCCGAGATTTTACATAAATAGTCGTATCATCGTAAAGTTCTATTTTATGCTGGGCCATTGTAGTACGCCGAAAATCATTATCACCTTGAAGGCTTGACTTAAAGCATCCCCATTATCCCATAAAACTTTTAAAATCTGATCACGCTGATCTACTGATAACCGATCTGATAAGGTTATTTGCCTCTGTAATTTATCGGTCATCTATGGTGGACGAGGGGTTACTATTATAACAGTAATAAATTGCTCTGCGCAGTTCTAAGCGGAGGAACTGGCGAAAAGCGTCATTCATCGGTCGTGTGATGCGAGTTTTAATTTGTTAAATTTAAGATCTTCAAAAGTTGGAGACTGGATTGGTTTTGTCATCATATAAAATACACTACCCCATGGTAGCATGTCAACACTTTTTATTATGTTGCAACTGATATATTCCTCTTGTCCTTAAAAATGGGCATATATTCTGTTAAGAAAAAGCTATGACTACTTTTGTTGCAATGTTTCAGACCATGCGTTCGATTTTGTTTTGTCCAAAAAGATAACAAATCCCTTTCATGACACAATTTAAACTCGTGAGGAACCTTTTCTACGGTCATTGTAAGTTGCCGATACATTGCTTGCTCTTGTTTCGATTCCTGCCTCTATTCAGGCGTAAAGGGTCAATGCTACTAAGCTCATGCAGAAATAATCTACTCCAATTAAACTACTTATTTATATACTCTAATCATCCGATTATTTTAATCGTAACAAACTTCAAATTCTCTCATCATATAACAGCCAACCAACTAACCAAATTACGTGACGTGCGGGTAGACCTACGTTTAGTTTATGTTGCTCAATTAACGTGACTATAGAAAGAAGTTCATAAATAAACGTTGCAAGCAACTGAAATTAATTAAGATAAATAAAGTGTCCTCTATTTTTTTACTTACTGATTAAGAATGAACAGAAAAGTTAAAAAGCATGAAAGGAGAAAGCGGAGGAAGAAGAAGAATGGGTACAGAAATCCAGCTAAATACTGTTCCAAGCCAGTTTGAGAAACGAGGAGGTGGTTGCAGGGAGGAGCCCCTACACGTAAAATATTTGGCTCGATCCAATTCACCTTTTAAAAGAAGAGTTATTTTCCCGGTTGGTGGCTTTACCTCCCCGTCTCAGCACCCTCTGGTGGACGAAGATCGTAAAACGGAACAACCAACCAATGGGTATAGGTAGGTCTTCTATTTAACAACACAACCAAATTATTCTTTTATTCCTGTACATATTAAATGTTAGTATTACGATTAACATATTAAATTATATAATTTTTGAGGGGAACAAATTTTAAAATAGTTATGGTTTAAGATAGTTTAAATTAGTTATGGTTTAAAGTAGTTATGGTTGGATAAAATGTTATATACTGTACTTAATTTTTGGCACATTAAAACTGAAATGAAGGAAAATATATCAATGGTGATATTCCAAAGCCTCGTTAGCACTGCCTCTCCCAAAGTTTGCATTTTGTGGGCTTTTCCTTTCAGTTGCCTTTGACAATTGTACAAAATACTAGACACCATTTTTGTTTCCCACTGTAACATTTAGTTTTCAAATGCTCGTAAACCTTCATTACATCAGACATTATTTAGGTTTTCCTTCTGTAAAACTGTGGTTTTGCTACTTAAGAAGTCTTGAAATATCCCCATCGATGTACGAACTTTACAGCATAAGATTCCTAACGGTAGATGCAGAGCTAGTTCGGTGAGTAGACAAATTGGATAACACACCATTAATTGTTTACGCTAAATAAAACTGCAGAAATGTTACTCCATCGCCAAAGGTAAGTTGAAAAAATGTAAATATAACTTTCTCAAGTTTTTCCCTAACATTCAAGGAGTAAATTTTTACTATTTTTTCACAGTATACAGTATAGTTGAACACAGTTAATTAATGACAAAAATGATATGTAATACATAGAAAAAATAATTTAATATTAATGAAAAGCGAGATATTTCCCTCTTAAACACTGGGGATCTCCTCAGTTCAAGGAAAATAAGTAATAAATAATAGGCTAATATTAAGTTTCGGGGACACCAGACTTTAGTCATCCGCCGATTTTATGCTTTGGGCCAATAAGGGCGATTCTTACATTTGAGTTAGTTTACACTAGGTAGGTGATCGTTCTAGGTTGGTTAGTTGTTTCCCACGTAACCAACTTTCAGCCAATTAGAGGTTCGAAAAACTGGAATTCTAGAAACTTAATATTTACCAATAATAATGTTGCGGGTTGTTTAATCTTCTTCATAACATTCATAACAGTCATATGACGGAGGGGACCTACAGCTTTGCGTGGGATCCCAACACTACCTCACAATGAGGATCCAGAGAAGCATCTTAATGTTGAAATCTGAGAGCTGAGATACAAACCCAGCACAGCCAGTAATTACCGGTAGGGTACTCGGTGGATAAAAAGAAATCACGTCCTCCTCCATTTCTGAGATAAAGAAGGTTCTAGTGATTAGGACTGAGACCGGAACGCCACTTAAGGGACTTCATATAAAGTTTATATGAAGTCCCTTAAGTGGCGTTCTGGTTCCGGTCCCGGTTTTTATTATTTGGTTATTTTTAAAAATTTTATCAAAGTCTACTACAGAGTCTTATCGTGTCACTCATGAGGTGTCATACAAAATAAAATCTACAACTTAATATAACCATTTACTACGTACCAAAGATTTATCTTGCGGGAAACAATGGAAAGTTATACTATCCGGATTTCCTTTTATCCGGACGTTATTTACATTTACAGTTCTTTTGGAAAACATGAAGACAAAATAAGGAGCTATTTCAGACTGACATCTACCCCTTGTACTACATGGCGCAGACTGACCAGAAAAATCGTCAATGGGATTTGCATTTTGTATACATCACCAGAGGGAGCTGCAAGTCAATTTTTATATGAACATTTATCAATGAAATGAGATTTTATGATAAGACTCCCAAGTAAGCTTTGATTTTATTCAAAATTTTCTGGGGCGGAACTCCACATGATCCCGCTGGAAACCGATGACATCATCTCGAATAGGTCTCTCCTCAATTGAAATGTCGGCGCAGTTTCGGAACATCACGTAGGATGGTAAAAATTGTTCTGAAATATTTAACATTAACTTCATTACTTCTTAAACTAAAACACTTTTTTACAAATTAACTGCAGTTAACCCACCACTCCTTCCTAATCTAGCTTGAAATAATGAAAAATAAATGATAAAAACCTTAAATCAATTAAACTGCAATACTTCATAAATAACGAATTTGTTTTCAGTTTAAATTCGAATCTACAATTACGATTTCTTCCCATTTATTTAGAAACTATAAGTAACAAATTACTATTAATTATTAATACACTTTAAAGTAATTCGTTTAATTAAATACTTAATAATAAAAACAATAATGAAAACAAAAGCTTTCCTATCCCGATCACTCTTTAAATCATAAGAGGCGTCCTTCTAGGACCTGTTCTAGTGCCAGCCTTCCGCTTCTACATCTTCTCAGATCATTTAATTCTAAAATATTTCTCTATTATATTAACAACAAATATCCTTCAAGTTTTTATTTCCTGGTTACGATAATCTGAAATAAATGCAATAATCTTGTGTGAAACGGAATTATTAATGAATAATTTACTCAAGCAATCAAAGCAAGAGTAATAATTGAGCCACGATGAAAGGATATTTGATTATTTATGAGTATAAGACAATAATAGAATACTACTATGTATTATTAATAGAATATTAATACTATGTATGTAAAACAAACTTAATTCATTACACAAATCTTTCGAGTAAGATTTGACAAGTATACGAATGAAAAGAGGGACAGTTAAAAGTTTTTCAAAATCAGTTAAAATTTAAACCCGCTTAAATAACTACAAAAATAAGCAAAGTATAAATTCACTTAATTTTCTTTTTTCCGCCTGTCATTAACTGACGAATTATCTTACCTGCTACCTGACTCATTTGTAGAACGCATTGAGAACAGGTAAGGCCAGCTGGCAGTTTAACTTTAACCTTGATCTCTTCGGTATCACCGTAAGGGGCGCGCAGTTTGGCCTTGGATGTGGACTTACCTAGCAGTTGAAGGGGATACCTTTGGTTAGACAAAAAATAAAAAAATAAATAAATAAACCTTATAATCATACACAATTATTATTCTATTATTTTTTCTTTTATAAAAATGGTTTGTTTTTAAAACTAAAAATTGTTGTATAAAATTTTGCACAAAAGTCAGTAACCGCATGCCATATAATCGAGACTAAATGTTGGAGTTGGAGCTCGAGTGTTTCACCTAATCCCGAGGAGCAGACCGGAAGGCCATATCTTCTGGGGAAACTTCCCACTGAAAATTCGGCTAAATGTTTGAATGTACAACTGAAAATGGTTGGTTGGTTATGTTTTATGTTCACCTACAACTGAAAATTTCAGTCCGGTGAAGTTACAGTTCCTAAGTTTTTGTTGTTGCTGCTGTTGTTATTGTTGGTGGTGTCTTTGGCTTCTACTGTGTTTAGTCACCAATTTAAAAAACTGCAATATTGGTGTTGGGGTTAAGTGGGGTATTAGCACACGAAAAAAGGTAATTTCACCCAAAGTTTCTCAATTAATTTTATATATAGAAAAGTATAAATTTACTTTCTTGCCTACATTTTCATTACCTTCATTTACCTTCCTCCCTTTAGTGAACTTTCGCGGCTTTGTTTGTTCCTTTACTGCGTAATAATCTGTAACTTAAGTGTATAAACAATAACTTACTGATCTAAGCACCGTTGTTTCACTGGTAAATGAGTGTTATTGTTGGGACAGAGCTTGAATTCAACGAATCCTCCATGAGATATTGTTACATTCACAAACACATCGATTACCTGCGAGGAAAAAAATTCATAATTCTGTATGACATTTTATTATTAAAAAGAAATAAAAATTTTCTTTATATTTTATAACATTTTTTCGTCAAACTATTGTTGTTATATTGTAGATCAATCATTATTATTAAATGTAAAACTCGGAATGATTAGATCCAACTCTGAAGGATACGTTGAATAACGTTGATGCAAAACTCGTAAAATAAAACGTACTGACCTGACCAACCAAGTATGTTCTTGTGATAATTCCTGCCGCCCATTTACCTCCAGCTTCGTGAGAGCGGGGAATAAAGGCGTCCATACTGTCGCCGCAAGGGGGGCAACCTGGGGCCCCGTTTCCTGGCAAATTAGATATCATCATCGGGGTGGTAAGGAAGATTATCAAAACCAGTGCGCCACATGACGTTCCGAGCAGGGGGTTCGATAAGGGCTGCGTGAGCGTCGATCTGTATGTAGAAAAGGTTGACTTATTAATCACCCTTCAAAATAATAATTACATAAACAGGCAGGCAGGCAGGCAGACAACAAACAAATAAATAGACAGACACATAACAAACCTTTATCGACTGTTAACCTTGGTTTTTCCTCTGCCCGAATTGTTCATTCTGACGAAGGTCGAGCTGTCACTCCACCTTAGACCTACAGTTTAACGAGGAATCCGAACCACGTCCCACCAGCAGCCCAGCGTCTTAATCACTAGGCTACCCAGGGTACTCATTTATCTATCAACCAACTTCTTTATTGTGTGGAAGGACGAACAGCTGGGTTTTGCTGCGCGCCGCCTGCCGTAACCGGGTCTCGATCCCGGGGCCGATGGATTCGTAGTCAGCGACGCTAGTCACTATATCATCGAGGTATAAACTTATAAAATTTATGTTAACAATATAAATGTAACCAGTGGGATACATGATGAGCAGAGCTATATAAGGACTTGAAATATCGTGACAAAGATTTCAGAAAAGGAAATGAAACAATGTCAGCTTCTCTTTGGTTACGGAACAATTTATGCATGAATGAAATCAACCAGTCCAATGAAACGTCCTAATGAGCTCGGAACATAACTTCATATTCCTTTAATATACAATATTTGCCTCATTTACTTCATTATTAGTGAGTGTATAGAGTGAATTCAATTTGAACGGGCGAATCTCTTCCTCAATGACCCTCCGGATGAATGAAAAAATCAAGAAATGCAGTGATTCACTACACTTTTACTCAGTACAGTGTTTCGTCTCAGACATTCTAATCCACTATGAACTGTAACGAAGAGAAAATTTGGGCCGACTATAACATCCAAAAGTTCTGATCTTTTCCTTATTAATATCGATAGCATTCGTCTCAGTGATCCTTCATGAATGAAAGTTTTAAAGTAGGATAACCAACAAACTTCAATCATCCAAAATACGTAAGTGAAAGACTCGTCCAAATAGAGCGGTTGAAGCTGCTTGTAAATGTTTAATTTGCGGATTTAAGTGGCGATTCGGGTTTTGTGACTTTAGATTCGAGTGAGAAAAGTGTTTTCCCAAAAGGCCACTGCTTCTCGACTTTTACCTGATGAAAGCTCAACGAAATATTTACAAAATTTCGAAGACCCCACTTTAGTCCCCGAATTCCTAATAGTTAAGACTCTGGGCTGCTGATCGGGAGGTCTTGAGACCTTACTTCACTAAGGGATATCGCGAAGACTTCTAACATTAACCTAACTCTTTTCTTAACATAACACCAGACTGGGCTGACTGAGAGAGCTTGCTATTGTAAAGGTGTAAATAAATTTGATTGGAAATAGACGCGTGCAAAAAAAAAAAAAAAAGAGACTAAGATTTTGCGAAGAAAATCGCTCACCATGAATTGAGAACCACTACTTTTATAATATAAGGCCTATAAGGTCTTCCTTGTTTTATCATGGTTTGGATTCGGCAAAAAAGTGACTACGTATTCATTTTGGATTCTATTAAAGTGTGAGTACTCTGTGATATGGTCGAGGCTCTGCCCAACGGAAGTCTGATGTCAACCAATAACCAACATACTATCATGTACGTAACACATTTGATATTTTCACAATGAAGCAATCTAATGAAACTATGAAAAAGTTGGAATCAAAATTCAACTGTGAACTTCGAAAAGTAAGTACTGTACGATAGTAAATAAATCAAATACAATTTTTATATAAGCAAAGCATTTCAAATAATATAACTAAATTATCGAAAAAAATGCATTTAGATAATTTATTCATGTACAATCGATTCAGAAAGTTATATCTTAAAAACTTCGTTTATCAATATTTATTTGTAAGAAAGAGAGGACATTTTGAACCGACTGCTCATAGTTTGATATAGTAATTTATGAGTAATTTTTGTGCTATTTCGCTTTTAATTATGTACCATTCGTTAAAATTTCAGAATCTAGATGCATTTCGGAGACGGTACATAATTACTAACCAAACCTAACCTAGGGACTACGTCGTGGACAGTTTCGTAAAACCGCTTCCCCATCGGTAGTGAAGTTAAGCGACATTGGGTCTAGAGTTGTTGGATGGGAGGGAAATCGTCCTCCGCGTCCACGTAAAGCTGAAGGTTCCAGCAAAATTTTACTATCCAGGCAGTGTTCAGAGAGAGTCCATAACAGCCTGGTAATATGTTCAGTTAGACTAGGTTAGTAATTAGGGCCTTATGGCTTCTGTCTGTCTCTGAATAGTAAAGTTTTACCTAGGTTCCATCAGTTGTGTGACCTTAGATTTTGCCGAAGAGGTTAGACCAGAGCTTTCCAAACTTTTCACGTTGGCGACACACTATTTAAGCATAAAAATTTTCACGACACATTAATTAATTTGTTATCAAATATCAGATAATTTTTCAGTAGGTGGTTTATCTTGTAGCCGATTTTGTTGATACAAAAATCAAAATTTTCAAAATACAAAAAAATTGAAAATAATTAACTAAATTTGGCGACACACTAATGTGTCGCGACACACAGTTTGGAAAGCTCTGGGTTAGACAAACCCATAAAAAATAGTCTCCTAATTGCGTCTGGTTTCTGGAAATTCGGCCACTATTCTCATAATGCAAATACTTCATTCTCGTGAATATATCGTATTTTCATAGTACGTAATTGTATACACCAAAGCCTACCTATATCTAGTCAGACCACGTTTGTGCAAAATTTCATACGTTTATTAAATCCAAATAAAAACCAGGTGTTTAATAAATTTACAAAAATACCACAACCATCAAAATTTTGAGCTCCGTATCCAAAGTAAGTCATAATTTGTGAAGTTGCACTTAAAATCTGAGTGTCTCAAACCCTTCAAGTGAATCCTATGATGCTCTCACCGGCTTAAAATTTTATGTTCAAAATCTTTTGTATAAAATTACTTTGTAATAATGCGAGCGTGGACTGATGAGATATAGGTAAGCTTTGGTATATCGGCAAATTCGCCCAAATGTGATAGTCGTCAGCGCATAAATAAAACCCTTAATAAAACTAGGACTTAAAAAAAACCCTCATTTGTTACGAAAACCAATTTTAATTTATAATAAGTTAAATCGATAAATTTTAGTCGTCCAACTGCAGTTTGGTGTCGTCAATATTCGCATCCAAATAAAGATGAGCACTTAAAAATATAATTAAAATTTATTGCAATTGATAATGACAACGAGATAAATTATGCGTTGATACAAAATTTGTTAAAAATTATTTAAAAATAAGGAAACAAAAGGGATTGAGGATAACTAGAGAAAGAGAGAAGTAGGAAAACACACACACACACATACACACCACACACACACACACATATAAATGTTGAAATATTAGTTTAATAGGGCTATATGTCAGGCGAAGCTAACGTTTAAATATATGAAAATTTTAGTTTTTGAATGAATTTAAATATTAATGTATTTGTACACTTAAAAATGGCGGTAACAGAAAAATGCCAAATCTTTAAAAGCTAATAAGCAATTTCACTCTTATCTTTTGATCAGAGAAAAATTTTATTCCTGGCCATGTGTCTTATTAATACTAATTACTGAGTAATTAGTATTATTACTGTTCAAACCTAGCTTTCAACATTTTGAGACCTTGCTAAATGTAGTTACACTATATTCAAGACCTCGTTCTGCGTAATAAAATTGGCTAAAGGGAAAGACTAATTATTTGGTCAAGATTACTGTCTCCATAATTTTGCTCCAGCCTGTCCCTAAAATGTCTGGAATATACTAAGTATTAATATTTATTATATGTTTAGTCTATTTTTTAAATGAAATATATACATGTATGCATATTGTGTGTGTGTGTGTGTGTGTGCACCCATTCACGTACATACTTGATTCTCAGAATTTAGACTAAATATTTCTTGTATAGGATATCTTTAGTGATTGACTCATTAAGTGTTAAATGAAATTCTATTTACATATTACGAAAAATAAAATGCTAAATTTTGTCTTTTGAGTATACTTTAAGATTACACAAAATCCCTTCACATTTTAAAACATCATAAACTGAATTATAAAAACTATTAAAATGACTAATGAAAGCAAAGAATTTTTTTTTCTCATGACTGGGGTAAATCTATCCCGTTAAATTCGATTGCCTACATAGGAATCCTTACTGGAAATACTGTAAAATCGTAGTCTCAGTTCATGCATGAACAGCATGAACAGTACGGAGTATTTTACCTTCGGGTGAGACCAAGGTCCGCTAATTTGCCTTTTTCCACGAATCATTATAACAGATATTGTGTGTAAAATGTATTTTTTATTAATGAATTTATAAATTAGTTTATTACAATATTAAAATAATTTGAACGTAAAAGATACAAAAGCTAATTGAACTATTGATATTTTTTTCATTTGATTTGGACCTTAAGCTTTAAGTTTTACTGTTACTACGTCGTAACATTACTTCCTGTAGATCAGCGAAGTTAAACGACAGTGGGTCTAAATCAGGGGTGCTTAAACCTGTGCCCACGAAGCTATTTCGGTGTGCCCCTGAGTAGCCCCCAGATAAGGTTTGAGACCGGTTAATGGAAAGAATATCTCAATTAAAACCAAATAATAATATTTTTTGTGTTTTATGTATTTTTATCATATTTTTTGTGTGTGCCCGCCTGTGCCCCAGCATTTGGAAAATGTACCCGCCTGCGAAAAAGTTTGAGCACCCCTGGTCTAAATAGTAATTGAATGGGAGACTGTCCTCTGCGTCCAGGTTGTGTAGCGACCAGTGGTTCGAATCCCACGTAAAGCTGTAGGTCCCCCCGTCATATGACCTTAGATGTTGCTTAGGTGGTTAAGCGACCCCATCATTATATTACATTTTACAATTATAGAGAACCACAATAGCTGTAGTTCGATTTTAATAAGGATACTGAAGTAAAATGTGCAGCACAGAGGTGGTTTCTTCTCCGCGTCCCTGGGCCACGTCCCGAACGTTCCAGGTTTCCTGGATAGTGTAGTGGTAAGAGATGTGCTGGGGCTGTGGTTCAGCAACACGGAGACGAAACCTCCACTGTGCTGTACATTTTTAACCAATCTCTATATCATACTCATAAGTTTTGCCTCATAGCCACATGCATTTCACGGTTGAATGCTATACTCTGTAATGACCTGATGAGGTTTTATTGCTGAAGGCCGAAATGTCGTAGTTTTTTAATGAATTTCTCTACTGTGGGTTTTATTTCCGTGGGCGAATGTGTTTGCGAGGTTTTTCTCTACTTCTCCCTGTACTTTTAGGTTGGTTATGATAAAACTTTACATCTTTCTTACGAATATCTCTCTAAGACCGGGCTACGTCGTAGCCACGCGGCAAAACCGGATGTGTAAGAATTTAGTCTGAATTTGGAATGACAGTTCCTTTCGGAAATGTGAAACGGTTCATTACAATGAAGAATGAGTATAAAAATATTAAGAAATGTGAGTGGGGCATCATGTTTTACTGATGAGGGCAGGGTATGTGGGTATAGAATGAGCTTAGACAAATAATGATAATGTTCGAAGTTGTTCAACTTCCTTCGTAATGGTAAAAAACGCGTGACCGAGGGGACTTACAGCTTTAATGTGGGATCCGAACCATCTATGGGTTAATACAGCATCTGAACGTAGAGGAGATCAAAGAGGTTAAGCGATGCTGGGTCTGTCCAGTAGTTGGATGGATAACCGTCCTCCTCTACGTTCAGATGCTGTATTAACCCATAGATGGTTCGGATCCCACATTAAAGCTGTAAGTCGCCTCCGTCACGCGCTTTTTACCGTTACGAAGGAAGTTGAACAACTTCGAACATTATCATTATTTGTCTAAGCTCATTCTATACCCACATGCCCTGCCCTCATCAGTAAAACATGATGCCCCACTCATATTTCTTAATATTTTTATACTCATTCTTCATTGTAATGAACCGTTTCACATTTCCGAAAGGAACTGTCGTTCCAAATTCAGACTAAATTCTTACACATCCGTGCAATATGTATGTATACAGTTTCGGAAATATATTCGCCTAGAAACATGAAATTTATTTTTTAAAAACCCGAATCAGTAATGACTGTATTTTACTTTTGAAATTTTATTACTGTCACCAAAAACGATAACATATCAAAAGAAAAACACTATATTACCAATTATTATTTTCTGATTTTCAGAAATTTTCTAGGCGAACTTTTTTCCGAAACTGTAACTATAAAACCGGTCAATTCTAGTATTATAATAATGTTTAAGAAATACAATATTAGTCGTGATTCTCAATAGAGTCAGTACCCCACCCCAATGGGTGTTTGTAAAGTTTAGGGAGTCGTTGAAAAGAGTAAGGAAAGGAGAAAGGATAAAGCTCTAGAACCCAAGTTGTGTAGACCGTAGAGTAGAATGTAACTAGGCGGATATTAGAGCAAATAAATATGAATATATTCATTGTATAGTGACTATTTCAAATAGTTACATTCACTAATCATCGTATTGTTTGCCAAGTTTTATATTCATGAAGGGAACGTTATAAAAATACCGTTTGGTGAAAGGGGGGGGGGAGAGGGACGGTAATTTCAAAAAGGTTGGAAACCACTGTCGTATATAAATAGGATATAAATGCCGCAGATGCTAATTCGGATGATGTTTCTGTAGTTGAAGGTTAACGCTTTCCGACAAAATTGCGGACATTATCGAGTTAATCTTTGCTTCTTTTAAAATCTTCTCATATATGACTTATCACAATTTTTTACTCATGAAAATGATTTAAAGTATATATTTTGATATCTGGTACCAGTGTCTTCGAGAATCTCGTACAACGAAAACCTCAAATTATGAAAATAAAAATAAAAACCCACTCTAATAGACAAGTTTATTTCCACGACAGTTTCGACGCCCAGTGGCATCCTCCTCGGGTGGATACAGAAACACGAATGAACGAAAACAAGAGGTGTTTCTGTATCCACCCGAGGAGGATGCCAGTGGGCGTCGAAACTGTCGTGGAAATAAACTGTCTATTAGAGTGGGTTTTTATTTTCATATTTTGACCTTCACGTAGGAAAAAAGTGAAGTTTTTTGCATTTATTGAAAACCTCAAATGTTTGTAAAAAAATTTTTTTACGCGGAGTTATTTAGAATGTAAAATACTCTAGAGCTTTTACCTTTCTCCTACCGCCCCCTACCGCCCTTTTTACTCTCAACGCCCCACTAAACTTTACAAACTCCCACTGGGGAAGGGACGGTACTGCCCCAGTAGATTTCCTAACGCTTATAATGACCAAGATTTAATGTATACTGCTTACAGAATTCCTTTCTCGTGTCAACTACGAGTTCGTTCGTGTCCTAAAAAATTACCCGACATAATTATAAAATTTGTATTATTTGATATATATTCATTATGAATCTTATTTATATATTTATAATAATAATAATTAACCCTTTCGGGTTTCTTTTACACGGGTTCAAATGTGGGCGTGAAAATTAAGATCGTATGGCATAACGTAGTTACGTCTTGAATCATGTTATTTATACTACCAAATCGTAATTACCTATATATGAAATACTTTTATCATATAATTAATTTGAGAGCCCAGTAAAGCCTAAAGCTTAAAGGGCCAAATTACACGAAAAAATAAATAAATGTTTAAAAATTATTATAAACTATTATTAAGAAATTTATTAATAAGAGAAGCAAGATCTTTCGACCTATTTTAAGGTCTTAATCAGATACGAGTACTGATGACCTTATGAAGACGTTAGTATAAGCCTAAAGCTCGCGCGCTTTCGGTAATCCGTTTCTTATTGTGACTCGATTCCCCTATACATATTCGAACTCTTTCCACACCTGTTCCCCCTTTCTCCTCTTACCACATCATCGTATGCCGATCTCTTAAACTGTTCTAACAACATATTTCTTTCCATTCACTTTTAACCTTTGATTTCCAAATAGATTTTTTAAAACTTTAAAACTTAAAAATTTTAAAAAGGACTTGAATTTTTTAATTTATATTTTAAGTTTTATCATTTCAATTTTGAACAAACATTTTTACTTTAAAAATATCTCCATATTTTATACAATTCTTGTCTAGTTTTGTTACGTACAGTTGCAGGAAAAAGTTCTTATCCTTGAAAGAAAAATAAATCGATAATACTGATTAATTTTAAAGTTTTTTATCGAATTTCCTTATATATATATATATATATATATTATATATAATTATATATATATATATATATATATATCGACAAGCTTGACCTTCGTGAAATGAGGAATCATCCACGGAACATTTGAAAGGTGTGTGTATATATATATATATATATATATATATATGATCCGGGTCACCTTCTGCTGGGTTCCTGCCCATGTCGGTGTTTCCGGTAATGAGGCGGCTGACCGCACAGCCCGGTCCGCCGCCTCGATGCCTCCCCTCCCCCGCCCGCTCCCCTTCTCTGACTATGTGCAGGTCTTTCGGTCCCTCTACGACCGCATATGGCAGCAGTCCTGGGACGATGCCACCGGAAATAAACTCTGGTCCATCCGCCCCCGCCTGTCATATTGGGCGTCCTCTTTCCACCGCTCCCGACACAAAGAGGTCGTCCTCGCGCGGCTTCGCATCGGCCATACGCGCCTCACGCACGGCTATCTTATGTCCCGGCAGGAGGCTCCTCGTTGCGCCTCCTGCCAGTCGCCCCTCACCGTCTTTCACATCCTTGTGGAATGCCCCACCCTGTCGTCAGTACGTCGTCGCGCCTTCCCGTTCCTCTCTGATTTCCCCCTCCCCGATCGTTTACGTCTTATGCTCGCTGAGAGCCCTCTCTTCTCGCTTGACCGTCTTTTCCTTTTCCTCTCCCAATCTCGCCTCCTCTCTGAGCTTTAGGTGACTTCTCACCCGTCGTCCGCGGTCCTCCCACTTCTAGTGCCTTTCCCCCGTCTCCGTTTCTCTTTCTCATATTCTGCTTCGCCATGATATCCGCTAGCGTATAGCGAGAAATGGTGGTAAACGCCCCAATACAAAAAAAAAATATATATATATATATATACAGAGGGTGGCCCAAGATAAAGTAGCCCTATTGAGTTTTGTTAAAAGAAATAATGGGAGCTACCTTATATATGTATATTTTCTAAGACCTTAGTTTTGTGGGCTAGGTCGTGCCCAATGTAGTAACATCGCTTCCCGTCAATCAGCGAAAGTAAGCAACGTTTGGTCTGGGCAGTAGTTGGATTGGGGCCATTCTCTGCGTCCAGATTATGTAGCAACCCGTGGTTCAGATCCTACGTAAAGCTGTAGGTCCCCTCCGTCATATGACCTAAAATGTTGTGGAAGGGGTTACTGTCTACCTGAACGTGGAATCCGAACCACGACCCGCCAAGAAGTTCCGAAATGTTACAACCCCCCAATTAGCACCCAAGTGTCTTAACCATTAAGCTACCCAAGCGTATATATATATATATATACTGTATATATTATATATATATGAGCTACGTCGTGGCCAATGTCGTAACACCGCTTCCCGGAGATCAGCGAAGTTAAGCGACATTGGGTCTGGGTAGTAGTTGGATGGGAGACCGTCCTCCGCCCAGATTATGTAGCAACCCGTGGTTCGGATCCCACGTAAAGCTGTAGGTCCCCTCCGTCATATGACCTTAGTTGTTGCGAAGGAGGTTAAACAACCCAAATGAAATATATATATTAAAAACCTTAATTAAAAAACATTACCTGTAGAATATTTAAAAATCCAATTAAAACAAAAGTAGAAAGTTTCATGTTTATAATAAACTGTTGGTAAGTTTAATCAGATTTAAAAGTTACGTATATTTAAAGCTTATATGTGTAACTATTAGTTATTATTAAATATATATATATATAATGTGTATACACGACGAGACAACCACAAAGATTCGTTCTGAACTGATGTTCCACAGAGCCAACGTGTCTTATAAGAATTCTCCCTTGAACCCTTCACTAACGTCATTGCCACGTATATGTGACGTCATGTGTTCGTTGCGTGTGTTCTCAACGACGAAATCCAAAATGATTCCGTGTAACCCTGCCCCCCCATGGCCGTTTCTAGTGGGGCCCTAGACAAGTGGTTAGCGTCGCTGACTACGAATCCATCGGCCTCGGGTTCGAGACCCGGTGACGGCAGCTGGCGCGCAGCAAAACTCAGCTGTTCATCCTTCCACACAATAAAGTGGTTGGTAGATAAATGGGTACCCTAGGTGGCCTAGTGGTAAAGACGATGGGCTGCTGGTGGGACATGGTTCGGATTCCAGGTTAAACTGTAGGTCTAAGGTAGGGTGAAAAGCTTGACCTTCATCAGAATGAACAATTCGGGCGGAAGCTAACCAAAGGTTATATATATATATATATGGAAAGCCCCACGTGCCATGCACAAAGTCCTTAACTTTTCCATCCATGAGGCAGCGCCATCATGCTGGTTTTTTTTGCATAATGTATAAACGAGAGAGAGAGAGAGAGAGAGAGAGAGGCATAAATAGGACAGAAAGCGAAATGGTTTTAACTTTTTAAATTTATTTTAAAGTATATGCCTATAACTAGCATTGCACACGATAAGCCAAATTTGCATTGCCAAAATGAAAATTTTCATTGAAAGTTAGTATTTCTTTTGTTGTAATTTTTAAACCTAATTAACACTGCACACTTTGAACAAAAACACTTTTATATTTTTAAAAACATTTCACTCAATAAATACAAAGACTGTTTCGCATTCACTCCCTATCATATCCTTCAGAAATTTTGCCTCCTACACTTTTTTGAAGCGGGACACTAGGCAGTCGTCTATTTCGCCTATTGGAGGAAACGGCCCTGCCCCTCGCTCTGCAATTAACGTCGTATTGTTACTGTCGAAACGTTAGTGCCCTGTGAGGAATACAAACTACGACTGGTCTTGAGATAGAGTATTACGGAGGTAGTAAATAAATGTTATAGTTTATTGCACGTTCAGAGATTTCTCGTATGAACAGTTTCGGATAAAAGTTCGATCCAAACAAAATTCCTGAAAGATTAAAAAAAGTATTAGTTGGTAATAATTCTGGTTTGTTTTTAAAATTTCACTTCTGTCACCAAAAATAATAAAATGTTCCAGAGAATATAAAACACGCACAAATATTTTATTATTATTATTACTAGTACAGTTCCCGCCGCTTCGCTGACGGTTAGACAGGCTAAACTACAAAAAAAGAACCCAGCCGTGAAAATTTTGAGCTTCACATTGTGTCAACATTTCTGAATCTGGTATCTCCCAAAACCTCCTCACCCCCATTCATGCAACTGGGGGGCTAACCCCCTCCCCATTACCCCCACCCATCCCCCATTACCCCCACCCCTCCCCATTACCCCACCCATCCCCATTACCCCCACCCTTCCCCCATTGCTAAACTACAGAAAAGAACAGTCATGAAAATCTTGAGCTTCACATTGCCGCCCATAATACAATTTCTGAATTTTTTTCTCACAATTTTTTCTCACAATTTCTGAAAGTGTGACGGACAGACAGACGGACAGCTCTCTTATTATAATCTTCTTCTTCCGCAGCCTTATTAGCCCACTTCTATGTGGGGTCGCTGTTGCAGATCCTTCTTCATTCACTTCTGTCTTGAGCCACCTCTTCCTCCAGTCCCTTATCACTATCTTTCTTCAGTCTATCCCGCCACCTCATCTTAGGTCTACCTCTTCTTCTCGTGTCTGGATTTTCCATCCTCAGCATCCGTCGTCCCACATACTCCTCCTCCCTCCTCTGGACATGCCCAATGCCCATACCATCTCAATCTCTTTTCCTGTGCCTTCTTGGAGATTTCCGTTACTTTTGTTGTTCCTCTTGTTATAATGGATCTACATTCATAAGGTTTTGGCAAAAGTTTTACGGCCGGATGCCCTTCCTACCGCCAACCCTCCTCCTTTCTCCGGGCTTGGGACCGGCTGAGACTTGGGCTGGCTTGCCCACTCCCAGGCGGAGTTAGCTCTCTTATTATAATATAGATTATTATTATTATTTTAATGAATAATTACATAAACAAAGGCATATATGTCAGTATTTAGTATGTTCCCCTTTGCCCTTATAATAGGCTGAACTCTGTTAATAATGGTGTCAGTACATTTCTTTACCACTGATAGTCGAATATTCATCCAAATATTCTGAAGGTCTTTCCACAGTTCAATATTAGATAAGTAGTATAGCCGAAAAAGGGGAGAGTGCAAGAATGTTGCAGGTGATGACGTAATGTTGCAAAGGGGAGGGGGTTGTTGCAAAGGGGGTGGGGTTGTTGCAAAGGGGGTGGGGTTGTTGCAAAGGGGGATGGGGGGGGAAAACTTGGAGGCGGCGTTATCCCCCAAGAGAAAGAAGGAGGAGAGGTGTTCACCTGGCAGGAGCCAAGTCACAAGTGCACATTAAGACTTCAGCCGAGTTGGCGTTGTTTTATAGGCTCCTAATCAGCCAGTTGGCGTAAATGGCTTGAGTTGTCAGATACCTCTTTTTAGCAGTATTATTGTATACATTATTATTATATACGTCTAATCAGCCAAGGGGGGAGAGGTACACATGCAGGAGGTTCACACACACATGCAGGAGGTACACATGCAGGAGGTACACATGCAGGAGGTACACATGCAGGAGGTACACATGCAGGAGATACACATGCAGGAGAGAGAGAGAGACACCTGAAGGAGAGAGAGAGAGAGAGAGAGAGAGAGAGAGAGAGAGAGAATAGTTGCCTTTGATAGCAAGGCATATTATTTTCGTTACCTAACCTAAGAGGCCACTAAGGGGTTTTACCAAAGGGCCTGAAAGAGAAGGACCAGAGGTCCTTCCTCGGCTGGGAGCCGAGGTGGAATGAGTCTTTCACCAACTTCGCGGTCTTTTATAAGCCTCTATTCTGGCTGAATTGCCAGATAGCGCCATGTATTCAGTTGCTGAGTTGTCAGATCGCTCCATGTATGCAGATGCAGAGTTGCTACATCAAGCCATGT
Source organism: Bathynomus jamesi (assembly GCA_023014485.1). Lineage (NCBI taxonomy): Eukaryota > Metazoa > Arthropoda > Malacostraca > Isopoda > Cirolanidae > Bathynomus > Bathynomus jamesi. The sequence continues at coordinate 295,968 of JAJOZX010002257.1, forward strand.
AATCGGGTGCTGATGTGCCAGATTGCACCATCAGATAGCGCCATGTATTCCAGAAATATTAATCATCCATTGTGTAACACAATATGACGATAGTTATTCCAATTAAATTCTGTTTAAATACACCTTTATTAATTGCATACCTTTCCAGTTTTTTTTTGCAATGATCGGTTGCTAGATATATATTATTATATATACATATATATATATATATATATATATATATATATATACATTCTTTTCTTATGTTAGGTATATATATATATATATATACATACATATATATATATATATTATTTATTTTATAACATTTAATTTTAGTTTAGAAGCAAATTTAACATTAACTTCATTGAACTTAAAGAAACAAATAACATAGTTTACCTTCGAAAACGTCATAATAGAAAATAATTAATTTTATGGTTAACTAGTTTATTTCGTTTACTATAATTATACAGTCTTTTAAACAGCTTATGATATATATATATATATATATATATATATATATAATAATAATAAACGAATAAACAACTCACACACACACACTTCCCGGAATTTATCAACCGGATTGAATAAAAGTAAAGGCAACTTTCAATATATTTTAGTAATATAACAGAATTAACAAAGTTACCCAATAAATATTTCGTTAGACAGAAAATGAATTTTTATAAGGGATGCCCAACTAGCTATGAATATATCACCAAACGCTTTATTTACGTTTGTTAAAAAATATTCGTTTTAGTCTTTCCTTCTTATTGATAACTTATTTAAACTAACACATTTATTGTCATTCCACTTGACAACCAGAACTTCTCCCCGTGTGTCAAATGAATAATTATAGTAGAAACAATTCATTTAAAAGTTGAAATTAGCCAAAACACATTCTCATTGCGCTTACGAAAAAACATATATTAACAATATATGGTGGTAGATGAATCCAATTAAATTCTGTTTATTAAATAAATAATTTTCATTATAAATATTCGAGTATCAGTGGGGAAAAACGAACGGAAATGAAAATTTATGAAACAAATCAAAACAGACGATCGTCATTCCCCAAACCCGTATATATATATATATATATATATATATATATATATATATATATATATATGTATATATATATATATATATATAATAAACGAATAAACAACTCGTGCACACACGCACACGAGGAAAAGACGACTCTGCGGCATTTCGAATCGTGTCCCTAGAGACCTTTTCGGCCGAGGGATTAATCCTTTCGTCCAAGATATTCGATCAAAACCTCACCTCACTCCGACTCTTAGATATACACACAATTATAATAAATAATAACGAAAGAAACAAGGTGGGGAAACCTGAAAATACTAATATATATATTATATAAAGAAAGAGCGAGAGTTTTGTTCAAATAAAGGTACACACAATTATAATAATCGAAAATGGCAGAGTTTGTTTCTAGTGAGTAAATGGAAAGCCAATGCTCTTAGTGAATGGGTTTTTATATGTAAGAGACCTAACCTAACCTAACCTACGAAATACGTCTCGTCAGGGAGTCATTGCTTACTCTTCCAAATTTCAACATAACAGGATTATTGAACCGGATTTGAAAATAACAGGATCATTTGACCGAGGCAGTAGTATGCCCGAAAAACATCGTAATGCACGATTTTTTCTATGGAGCAATAATAATCAACTCTCTCTCGCCGAATTGGTAAGCTTTTCAGCCTACCTTAGACCCCCAGTTTAACATGGATTGAGAAATACATCTTGTCGATGGGAGTCGTTGCTTACTCTTCCAAATTTCAACATAACAGGATTATTGAACCGGATTTAAAATAACAGGATCATTTGACCGAGGCAGTAGTATACCCGAAAAACATCGTATTTTTAACTTTTAATAACGTATGAATAAAGATTTTTAACTTTTAATGTTTTTTAATACTTTTTGTTTTTCGAACTATGGTTTTCGAGCACAGTTTAATGTGGAAACCGAATTTTCTTTTTAAAATATAATTAGGATATAATTTCTTTATTATAAATAAGTTAACAATTATGTTAACAAACAATACTAATAATTTGTAAGTAAAAAATATAATATAAGGGACTACCATAGAAATGTAAGTGCCTATAATTCGATTTTATATATGTTACTCGTCCGGTCCCGTTATAGCGGATTGGTACACGTCATAGCTCCACCCAGCTACATCGGCAGCCAATCACTACGAACATCTGGTCTTTTGGGGCGGAGCTTGGCGATTGTGCCTATAAAAGGGGATATTTTTCAGTTTGGAGTAACAGTAGCTATTTTCGCGTCAGTGAATAATCATTCCCTCCACCATGGACCTGTACGTCTCCCCAGACTTGTATGAAGAGAGTGATACTGCAGCATTAACGACAATTAGCCTTTTTAATGCGGTTGACCGTGATGAATTATTTACAACGCAAACCGTAGAAGACATGTGTAGTGACGCTCCTTACAATCCGACGCAAGGGACTACCATAGAAATGTAAGTGTCTATAATTAGAATTTAAATATGGGTGGGGTGTAGTATCTCGTCAAATAGATAATCGCCAAAAATGTCAATCAATGTTATTTTGTTACCCCATTATGCTAAAATCGAAATTTTATGGCATTCATTCCTCGAACCAAAGATATCTTCACATAATGGGGATCTGTCTGTATACTCTGTATATGTTTTAAAAGCATTATTCCTTTAAGGTCCGATGAGGATTTGACACGTGTTATACAATCTTTTGAAGAATCTCGGAATACGGGGGATATACTGAACAGTCAACAATGTCACACATCCTCCACCATGGACCTGTACGTCTCCCCGGAATTGTATGAAGAACGTGATACTGCAGCATTAACCGCAATTAGTCTTTTCAATGCGATTGATCGTGGCGAATTATTTTCAACGCAAACCGTAGAAGATATTTGCAGTGACGCTCCTTACAACCCGACGCAAGGGACTACCATAGAAATGTAAGTGTCTATAATTAGAATTTTATATATATATGGAGAGTTGTAGTATCTCGTCAAATAGATACTCGCCAAAAATGTCAATCAATGTTATTTGGTTATCCCCATTATGCTAAAATCGAAATTTTATGGCATTCATTCCTCGAACCAAAGATATCTTCACATAATAGGGATCTGTCTGTATACTCTGTATATGTTTTAAAAGCATTATTCCTTTAAGGTCCGATGAGGATGTGACACGTGTTGTACAATCTTTTGAAGAATCTCGGAATAGGGAGGATATACTGATCAGTCAACAATGTCACACCGAAATAATGTAAGTGTTTTTCGATCTTTTTGGGATAAGAAGACACAATATATTTTCATAAATTTATTAAATGAAAGAAATCAGTACAATAAACGAATATATCGTTACAAATATACGAACAAAAACATTATAATATACAACGAGTACGTACAATTGGAAAAAGGTTTTTTTATCTGTCTGCATACCATTTCATCGTTTCGGCGAGTGTGACATGGGTCAAATAAATTTAAGAAAATTATAAATTCTTTATCATTTGACATATGCATGAGAAATGAGACGCAGTACATTCCGCAAACATTAGTAAAATATCCTTGCATGCGAAATGGGGTCCACACAACTTCGGGAATATGTAACTGAGCGAGAAATTTTACAATAATAGGGTCACTCCAGGGTTGAGTACCGAGTGAATCAAAATAGTACAGGCGCTGTCTATTTTTAAAATAGACAGCGATCCAGTGAATCCCTTCATTACCGATGATGTCTGTGTTCACAATAAGACTACCGCATTCTCGCGTACTTGACAAACTCAATGTTTCATTCTTCGCAAACACGCCGATAAATTTGGAACGTGTGACTCGCTCCATTACTTTCTGAAGTGTATTGGCATCCATTTAAAAGTCAGTGATAACGCTTCTAAATCTATCTACTTCTATTAGGGCTTGCGATTCGAGATATACTAGTACACTAATAGGAGCGTCTATAGGCTTGGCGAATTCCAGCCGCACTGAGATGTTTCCGCTCTGCTGTGGTGTTAAATGGGTATTTACGCTAGCAGATAAGTCAGGTGTAATGTCAAACGGGTAAAGGTTAAATTGATCAATGAATTCTTCCTGCGTTACCCCATTACCAAGCTCATCACAATCACCTGCAATATGGGTCAGATTACTATAGGCTCTGGCACAAAGCGGTAACACAGCGTCTGATGAATAGTCCGTACCCATTGTTCCACCCAAAGCAGTGCCATTAACGTACAGAGTTATATTTTTAAGTCCGAAATTCTCGAATTTAAAGGCACTCTTTTTATATTTTCCATTCACCGAAGCGTGGTCCTGCATGCCGATTAATATCCTTTTAGGAAGATTTCCCAGGGCTATGTTTTCTATCTGCTTCGATGCCAACCCTGCAGGAACCGTATATAGTTTGATCTGCACTCTGTTAATAGGATATTTCACTGTAGCGTTTAGTAAATTTTTCTCAATTTCTAGTTGTTTTGGTGAACTTAATTTCACTCGCCGTACGCGGAGGTATGTGTCCATAATGTGAACCACAACGGACTTTGCACCCTCTTCTTGATTCACATCCAGATTTAAGCAGATCTCAGGACTCGTGCGGGTGAGCTTTATTTCATATCCACCCCGTTCACAAGCAACTTCTCCTGGAAAGTGAAATCTGTGTGCAACCGTCCAAAACACTCGTATATTTTCTTTTTAGAATTTTTAAATTTGTCCTTTATACTATTTTCATCTTTAGTTTGATAATATCCCTCCGCACTTAAAAAGGTAGCCTTCGCTTCTTTGGAAAAGTTGAGGACATTTTCCAAATAGGCTCGTAGATGATAGTACCCCGTGCCTGCCGATATGTTGGTCTGATTTAAATATACGTCACACTGGTTGAATATGGCGTGCAGAAGTTTGTTTCAGGGTATACAGCATATTTGTCATCGCAGACCGTTCCATCAGAATGGGCTATACGTAGCTTAGCGTACATGTGCACACAGCTTGGATCAAAAAAGTAAGGACCTGAGCTGGGTATCACGAATTCTATAGGTGCACTCGGGGAACTAATTGTGTTTAAAGGGTTAATTGTAATAAAGTCACTGTGCTCAATAGAAACTTCGGTTGGCGGGAGCTCAAAAAAGGACAGCTCCGATTTACAGCATTGTGAACTACATGGGTGGATGAAGCGTGCCATGGCGAAATAGTGACTCCTCTCTCGACAAGTGGTAAACAAACTATGATTCATGAGATCAATATCCTTAGCTTATATCAGTCAAAAAAGTGGTCAACCATAGGTTTCATTCGCTTACAGCATTTCTTTTTTGATAGCCTTTTACGTTTAATACCACGTGACCCCTTCTTCTTCCGGGGAGCCCCCTTCTTCTTCCGGGGAGCCCCCTTCTTCTTCTTCCCGCCACCACGCATTTTTCTCTTTGCATCTTTGATGATTTCGTTCCGTGTACGCTTTAAATGTTTTTTTAGAGCTTCTTTAGGTTTAGCCCCGGCCAATATGTCTTCTGCAGTGTTAAGGCCTGATTGTAGCGCTTTCCTTCCAAGGTATCTGGCACCCCTCTTCAGCAAAGGAACAGCCGTACGTAGTATGGATGAAAAAATGGATCCAAGTCCACTACCGCGCTGGTATCGCATCCCTCGATAGACGGTGAAAGGCTTTCTATCCATTATAACTCAGTGCGTCGAAAGTGTAGCTTCACTGTTAAGCTCCCGTTACCAAATGGGAAGTTTTCGCCCTCAATCGTTCTTATATATATTGTGATATTGGTTATTAAATTAGTTGCGACATTCACATAATGGGGTCTGTCATATGTAATACTCAAACTCCTTCCTCTATGGTTGGGGATGTGAGCAATGCGCAGCAGGCGTGCCTGGGTATCCCCAACAAACTGGTGCTCCACTATATTACTGTAAATATAGCACATGTCTGGGGACCTTTCAGCCAATTTCTCCATCTTCAATTGATACATTAATCTGGACAAGTTATACTGTGTCTCGTGAAATGTGTCTCTTTGGAAGGCTGCGCTATATCGGCCGTTGGTTAGAATTTTGAACTTCTATGTTCTTTAAGACGTCTGTTAGTCTTTGATTTTAGGATTAGTGTATGTGCAGGGTTGTTTACGATTTCATATACTAAATCATTCGTAAGGTTTGAGTTTCTTAAACTTACGTTTAAGCTCTCTCACAACATCCTCGGCCGAACCATATTGACCCGGCCCTAGTCTTACTTCTGTACTGTAATACCGTGCAATCTTAGTCCGAGCGATGCGCATAGTTTCATCCATAGCTACCCCAGCTTTTTCACACCCGTCAATGTCTCTAAGAATCGTAAAAACGGTTTCTTTATGTTCAATATTTAAAAAGACGGTGTCCAGCTGAATTTCGCATATCCCCACCTCATACGAATCACAACCAATTCAATGTGCCCATGGAGTTCTGTTACAAAGTTGGCTAGCGTGTTGTTAGGGTGTACAGACAGGGACGAGGAGGACGGGAGTGTGACGTAGAAATGGTTAGGAGCCATGTTGCATACTATTTAAGCTTCATTATTGCATCAGCTTTTATATAGGTGTTGAAGCTTTCTGGGTACCCTAGCCATTTCACCAGGTACATTTTTCTCCTTCCTGAACCTTTGCTTCCTAAAATTTTCTCAATTTTAAACACATTTTTTTCTAAATTAAACGCAACTTTCTGCAATTCCTCGCGGTAAAAGCCCCTGAGATTTCTTCCCCATTCAAATCTTCAATGTAATACATCATTATCTCACCTTTAGGTCTCACAGCCCTAACTTTAAAATCTCGCGTGTCCATCCTTGCTCAAAACCCTTTGCGAATTATTCCCCGAACGCGACAGCCTTACATAATCATTGATTTTGAAGCGCGCAGAGTGTGGTGGTGGTGGTGATCCATCTCTTCTCGGGAGCGTACCTCTTTCTAAAACTTCGTTAGGTGTTGCCCCAATCGTGCGATGGTGTGAGCGGTTGTAGGATGATGCCAATGATTCCAGAATGTCTAGAAATCTGTGTGTTTTTGTGTGTAAAATAACGGTGCATGCGTTCCTTTATGGTGCGCTGAACTCTTTCAGCTAAAGAAGCCTTATGTATAGAATTGGTTGTGTAATAGCTGATATTAAACTCTGTCAACATATTCTGAAAAGCACGGCCTATAAACTCCTTCCCCATATCCGTACAAAAATAGCCAGGAACCTGTTTTCTTTAACATTAGCGTTTTGGTGGCTTTAGCAACTGTTTCAGGTGATTTATTTTTCAGAGGAACTAGCCCAGATATCTAGAGAATACGTCTATTATGAATAGAATGTAGCGGTAACCATCGTTATACACAGAATATCTTTGCATGTCTGTTAAATCTGCTTGCCAAATAGAATCAATCGAGGAAGCCGTTGTCTTGGCTGTTTTAAACCTTTTTCTCACAGGCTTATGAAGCGTATAAGCGTCCTGCTCCCTCAAAAATCTTTCAACATCTTTTTTTCCTACTCCGTAAACACTTCTGTACAGTCTATCTACGCCGCCGTAAGAGGATGGGGTAGAAATGTCATAATAGCGTTTAGTTAATACGTTAGCCATTTGCGTATTTTAGAGGCACGTGGGTAGGGTTGGTTAACCTCTTCTTGCTCCTCTTCAAAAGTGTTACCGCCGGGGTGACGGCGCCTTCAATTGTGTCACAGGCGTTGCATGTTCCAAGTCTTTTAACCTGTTCAGATTTCCTATCAACGTTTTAGGGACATTTATTTGTTGTAGTCTTGCTTTAATATGCTTCCATCCTGATGGTGATGGCCTATCCCACTTTCTCACCAGATCATGGACAATGTCTACGATATTCGATCCCTGTACCTTTGATCCTTCCACAATGATCTCCCCTGTATCGGTCCATTGTATGGCGGGATCCTCATTCAATAGATTATAAAGACTTAAGCCTTTACTCCTCAATGTAAGTGGGAGGGTATTTTTTAATACATGTTCGATATGTTGTGTGGCTAATCTTTTTGGTTGGTCAGCTGTGTCGTCGGGTACAGGTCCTATGTCGCCATCGTCCCCCGTGCTGTGCCTAATAACCACAGGAATCTCTGTAGGGCTCTTATAATTTTCGTACTCGTGAAGAAATTTCTGCAGAGCTTCTTGGTATAAGATTCTTTTCTCATCGGGTTTTTTCACTGTTTAATAGGGCTAACAATTCGCTTTCCATTCTTTTAAGTCTGCTTTTACGGGGATCTAGATAGGTGTCTGGATTCCTTTGCAGTGAGGCGTACACCTCGTGGGGAATCACTACCACTTTCTTCATTATATTAATCTAGTCAGTAAAGGACCCAAAACTGAAAATAAATGGGGAGAAATGACCCTCCTGTTTGTACAATAATTCGTTTTTCTTCGCTACAGTTTGGCTTTTACGAGCGAGTGCACGTATTATGTTCTTGTAGCGGCGTAGGCGAGCCTTCTGATGGGTTTCATTGATACATTGCAATTTATAACGTTAAGACAGATTTCACAGATGCATTTTAAAAGTCGGCATCGATATTTTTAATAACAACTGCTGCATTGCCCGGGCAGTCGATGATAGATTTTTATTAATTCACGGTATTTATTTAGTCTCTTTGTCATTCTGGAATATACACCGTTTCAGGCTCGTTTGGAAATATATTCGTTCGCAGAAGCACTCTAAACGTGTTTCGCGGATGAAGGTCGCAAAGCAAATATCCGTAACGCGTGCTTGTAGCTTCTTTATAAACTTCCAAAAACTCCTTACGCTGATTCGGGAACATTTGATTGGCTAATACCCCAATTTGTGATACATCTCTACGTTGCGCGAATAAGACTAGATATTGCGTATTTAACGACACATCGCGCATGTATCTATTTTTGAAAAATAGATTCCGATTGATGAAGAACACGCTTATGATAAGATGGTGGGAGAATACTGTAAATGTCTCGGCAAACGTTTTATCCATCTCCAACATGAGATCGTCAATTACAATGATTGTATGTTCATTTCCCTTTAACGAATTAACGTCATATACGCCTTTGTGGAACAAAATATCATCTTGGTACTCGTTGAACACTGATTGATACGTCGAATAGCACCATATAACTTTATGCACAAATTTCGAGAACATCTCCCCCTTTTCTTAATGATTTTAAGCATAAACACAGTTTTACCACATCCTGTAGGTCCAGATATAATACATGTGGATGGGCTCGTGAATCTGAATTTTTCTACAGAGTCCATTTCTAACACGTCACACTCCTAAGTGAGTCATTTACAAAATATTACAAATTTTGAGTGCTGATCCTTATATTTCTTCTCCCACAGAACCGTGAATGACGATGAGGTAGAGCAGCCCATCATTACGGATGACCTCGACGACAGTGTAGTTGTGATCTCCTCCCCTGAACCTCACCAGCGATACCGGTAACACGTCCAAAGCGGAGGTATGAGATACCCACGTCAGGTATAAAGCGACCGAAATACGCGTCTGTTGCAGCGGTAATAGATCCCCAACCCTCAACCTCTTACGCAACAACACCCCCAGCAGCACCTAATATATCCCCTTATTCATCCGCCGCCCCCCGTTCTGTTAAGTCTACAATAATAGAGCCCCAACCATCAACCTCCTACGCAACAGGGCCCCCATCAGCAGCACCTTCCGCTAATATATCCACTAATTCATCCGCCGCCCCCCGTTTGTTGAGGATGGTATAACGCTGGAATTGGTGCGATCCGCAGCCCCCACCCCAGCCTTGACTAGAAATCGGTATAGAGTCAGGGTCGACCCTAGAGTCATGTATAGCAGTGGAATTGAGCGCGGACTACGCCGGGTTGTAGAGCATATTATAGAGTTTGCTCTTCAGAATTGTGACGAGCGTGAAGTCAGGACGAGTCTGTCCTTTGGATTCGGGTCAGATGACGGTGATGTAGACGATTATTGGGTTAGTGCCATTTAGACGTTTGGCGGCTGAAGATGTAGAATATATATTAGGGCGTATAATGCAAGCCGCCCAAAGTAGTATAGCCTTCAATATGGACAACTTCACGGTAAATATTGACCATGTATACCGTGTTGCGGGTCATAGTGCCATACCGTATACTCTTAACTTCAATTCTCAAGCTATTTATAGACGGCATATAAACGTCGATCGTGGTTGCGGCTTTATAGCAGTACTCTTAGCACGTATGTTTACTGTACAAAATACACGAACTCAAAAAATTTGGTTGCCTACAGTCGTGGAGCGTGCCCGTAAACTAGTTGTAGACTGTGAACTTGAATTTGACTGTAATATGGGTCCTGAAGAGCTGAGAAGGGTAGAACAGGAAATGAATGTCCGCATAGTTGTGTTTGGGTTGGATGATCGTCGTAGGACTGTGTATGTTTTTAAAAGCTGTGTGAGAGATCGTACAAGGCCCCTACTTATTTTAGGATTGTCAGGGACAACGTATCTCCCCATCCGTAATATAAGGTGGCTTTACGCGAGTTATGACAAAAGTCGAAAATATGGGAGGAGACATGATTTGTGTAAGGGGTGCCTCGAGTTTGCGGATGATATAGTGAGACATTGTAAAGAATGTCACATGGTATGTGAGCAGTGTAAAAGCACCAAATGTGAAAGCCGTGTAGTTGAAGCTGAGAAGAGAGACTGTGATGTGTGTAGACGCACATTTTCAATAATAGCTGTTTTGATTTCCATAAATCAATTGGCACGTGCAGGAAAATGAGAATCTGTGAATGTGGTATGTTTCACACAATGGATAATTGGGGAAAATTTAAGCACAAGTGTGACGTAATTCACTGTCCTACATGCCAGGAGGAATATAAGGCGGATGGAGTAAAGCATGTATGTTATATGAAAAGATGCTAAGCCTAAAAATAACCCTTGTATAACTGTATACTACGATATAGAAACATATACGAACGCTGAAACCAAAGAGGTAATTCCACATTACTTGTGAGCCAGACTATCTGTGATGAGTGTATGGATATCGAATGTGACGAGTGCCCCAAATGTGGTAAACGGACAAACGTTTTTAAAACGAATGTCAGCGATAGTCCTGTGAAACTATTTGTGTCCTATATTGTCAAGTTAGCCGACAAGTTCAAAAAAATGACTGTGTATATTCTCGCCCATAACGGGGCAAAGTTTGACACGCAGTTCCTTTATAAGGAGTTGCTTGAACACGAATCCTCTGAGATATTTATAGGTGATCCATTGAAAAGAGCAACAAATTAATACATATGCAGATAAGAGGCAATGTACAATTTAAAGATACTTTATTATTCACACCTTGTAAATTAGCAAAGCTACCCAAGGTGATGGAGTAGCAGCTGAAGTTTCCAAAGGATACTTCCCTTACACTTTCCTCACCAGCGAGACTTTAAACTACGTAGGCCCACCACCCCCCAACATTATTTTGACTGTATGGATGAACGTGAAGACTTTGATCGATACTACGACAGTTTTAATGAAAGTAACCCTTATAATATAGCTGATGAATGTGAGCGTTATTGCGTGAATGATGTCGCGTGCTTAGAGTATGTTTCCAGGCCTTTAGAAGGATGTACATAGCCCGTTTCAAATGCGATCCACTGCAAGTCGCAACCACCATCGCATCATTGTTTTACGGTGTTCAAGAATAACTTCATGCCGAAAGACACCTTAGCCATTATTCACCGAAACAATCCCCGCAGTTACGGGCACAAGGCTATTTACTGGCTCATACACCTACAGCAACAGACAGGTGTATACATAAAGCACGCCCGCAACACGGGTGAAGTACCCATTAAGATTAATGGACGTGTTTTTTGGGTTGATGGGTTAAGTGAAAACCGTGTCACTGGTGTGAAGACTGTGTACTCCTTTAACGGTTGCTGGTGGCATGGATGCCCCCGTCCTGAGTGCGGAGTCACCGGAGATATCCACGGTAGGTCTCCTGCCGACTGTCTTGCATCGATCCGCACCCGCGATCAACTTATAGGATCACAGTTCACCACAAAGTCTTGTGGGAGCATGAATATGATGCACGGATCCTATGATACCGTACCCTTTGGATACCAATGATGCTTCTAACTCACACGTCTTGTATATAATCGTATCTGTTTGTAAATATATATATATATATATTATATATATATATTATATATATATATATAACTTTATCTCGTTTATTAAATCGTATTTGTAAATATATAAACTTGAATATCTCGTTTATTAAAAAATCATGCTTCAAATAGCGTTTCACTTTCTCCTTTGTGTGTGTGTGTGTAGGTGAAAGTTCTAAGCTCCGCCCACTGTAAGACCGTGAGTCATGCTACTATCTGGAGTCCCTGCGTGGTCAGTCGACCGCAGTAAGCCCGAGAGATCAGACGTGTATTCAGATCAGACGTGTATTCAGATCAGACGTGTATTCAAATGGCTACCTTTAATATTGCTTGTACTATGTTTACGAAATGGTATTCAGTAAAGTGCCAGGATGTGGTGGATACCGAAAAACTTCCTATTCCTCCCTCCTATGCCTCTTTTAAAAACACATTGGATTGTGCGAAGTTCCAAGATGTACAAATACTCTACGGATGTTCCGGTGAGACCGTTGAAGGCTTTCGTTGCACAGACGATGTGCTGAAGTATACTGCAGAGCTAAACTTTATAAAGTCTCACATACACCGTGAAGTAAAAGAAACAACGCGTGCAGAAGAGAAGCAGCAGGTATGGATAATGAGTCTTGCTGATGGGTGGTGTGACAAGCGGTATTACGTCATGCTACACCATGTCGATTACTCATACCCTACGACTGGAAATGTGAATCTCGTGATCATGGACAATCTTAAGTATTTTTATCACTATATTAACGTATATCATGATGAGGTTCGTAGTGAGGTTGTGGCTAGTGCCCTGCGTGAATTTTTAACAGAGTTTAGAGACGAGTATCGTTTGATGGGCAGAAAGGAAAAATTGAACATATTTTCCTCTCAAATAGTGCGCCGGAGTGTGGAGATATTTAGTAAAACATAAAATGTTCCTAGTTCTTATCCAAAATGTCTGGTGCGTAGGCTGGTAGTGATATTCTTGTACCGTACAACAATTCGACTCGCGGAACAAGCCCATTCACGTATCATCGAGTCAGCCGCCCGTCGAACCATTCCTGCCTTCCTGCGTGCCTCACACGGCTCATAGTTATCTCAGAGCTTGAGCCGAGTGGACGTGCGCTCCTCGAATACGATGGAACTTCCTTTGAGCAGCATTCTCAACGCCTCGTACGATGTGTCCGTGACGAAATCGTTGCGCGTGTTCAGGCGTAATTCCGGTACCATTAGCTATGTACTGGAAACGGAATGTAGACCGACAAACAAACGGGTTTATTTAAGTATCGAGGAGATGAATAGAATCTTTGTGATAGTTGAGAAGTGGAGTGAAGATCGTTATAAAATACCTGCTAACGTAGGTACAAGAAGAGAGCAGATTAGTGACGCACCCTCATACGCCGTTGTATGTACGTTGTGTATAAATAACGATCGGCCGTGCATTGATATACGGTTGATGTGGAAGAATGCTTCTGATAATAACGCTCTTATTCCTACGCGAAACCGCTTCATCTCGACAGAATGTTTGAAATCGTCGGATTCCGTAAACTGAAACCTATATTAGACGCGCGTGTTACGGATATGTTTTATTTTGATACAGTACTTGAATACGCCTACACCGCTCTGCTCGATGGGTTTACCGAGTGTAGGACTGGTGAGAATGGTCTAGAGCTGGACGTTTATTTAAAAAGTTTAGACTCTTTGAAATACCATGAACTTTGGTACAAAGCAATTGATCGGTACAAGGCTGAGCTCACCTACACCGTTCACCCTGAAGAACTATTTCTTTATATAACGCGAAGTTGTCGTAACGATTTAGAAGATTATTTCAATTGCCGCTATGTTGAGTGAGTTCACGATTGAAAAGCTCGAGTCGGTAGAAATAAACCCTCGATTGGAAAAGCGTGTTTATAAACTTGTATTTAATAATGTAGCTAACGATGAACTCTTTGTGCATGCTTTTGATTGTATCTAGACGTGTTTAAAGATGACTTACCAACCGGTTGTAAAGTGGGAACAAAAATAGTACTGAACGATATGAAAGCCCTTCATATCGAATACAGGTTTCCCTATACTTTAAGCGGTGAAATATTATTAAGCCGCATATACTGCGTAATGCAGAGCAATAATGATGTAATTGTAAACTCGATTAAGACCGAGTTTAGTATTTTGAAAAAAAAAGTGAATTGTATTTATATTTTGCTTGACATTTCTCCTGTACTGATTATACGCATATTTCTATTGATTTGTGTTTATATATAATATTTTGCGTGATATTTCTCCTGTACTGTTATGTACATATTTCTATTGAAGTGTATATTTATTTGAAATGTATATTTTATTTTATATATATCCATAATTTGTGTATATATTTCCTGTACTGTTATATGCATATTCCTCAAATGTATATTTATTTTCTATATATTTATAATAAAAAGAATGATGCAATGTTGTTTTACTTAATTGTTATGCCTTCTATTACCGGTATTCAAATATAATAATGCATACAACGGTATTGCGGTATCTGGCAACATTTAAGCCTTCTAAGCCAACTGGCTGATTAGGCGTATATAATAATGTATACAATAATACTGCTAAAAGAGGTATCTGGCAACTCATTTACAGCCAACTGGCTGATTAGGCGTATATAATAATGTATACAATGGTACTGCTAAAAAGAGGTATCTGACAACCATTTACAGCCAACTGGCTGATTAGGAGTCTATAATAATGTATACAATGGTATCGCGGTATCTGGCAACCATTTACGCCAACTGGCTGATTAGGAGCCTATAAAACAACGCCTACTCGGCTGAAGTCTTAATGTGCACTTGGCTCCTGCCAGGTGAACACCTCTCCTCCTTCTTTCTCTTGGGGGATAACGCCGCCTCCAAGTTTTCCCCCCCCCTTTGCAACAACCCCCTCCCCCACTTTGCAACAACCCCCACCCCCTTTGCAACATTACATAATAACCTGCAACATTCTTGCACTCTCCCCTTTTGCGGCTATACTACTAGATACCTTCAGTTTATCCTTCTCGGCATCTACATCGTCTCAGAGTGCCTCAATTGGAGTTGTGTCGGGGTTTTGTGATGGCCATTCCATAATTTTTAGTTCTCCAGCGTCCTCTTTCTCCTTGAAATACGTTTTTACAATCCGTGGAACCCTTGTACTAGTAAAACGCTTTTCATCTGGTACAGTATGCAGTTGAAGAATTTGCTCGTATTTCTCTCTAGAGTACCGTCGATTTGCACAAGGGAGCCAACTCCATATGAGCTTATGGACTCCCAAACATCGATAGATCCTCCACCATGCTTTACTGTTGGTTGTAAACGCTTAATAATAATAATCATATTATTATATAATAATAATAATAATATCTCGCTCTGTTGCCATCATACGTAGTCTTCTTTTAGACTTAAAATTTTCAAATTTTGATTCATCTATTCACAGAACCTTCACACCACTCAGTCAACATCCAGTGGGCATGATCTCGCGCATGTTTTATCATCTAAGACTTGTTTCCTGGTCTCGGTGTGGTTTTTTGGCACAACATTTCCGTGCAACCCTGCCCACTGCAATCGACGTCGTATTGTTACGGCCGAAACGTTAGATCCCTGTGAGGAATTAAAATCCTGATACGATCGATAGTTTCGCTAGACAAACTAAGACTCTATTGTCTTCTGTCTCTTAGCCATGTAACTTTTACGTACAGGTCTTGAGATTGAGATTCACATCGTTATGCGAATATGTTCCGGTATCTGCTGTACTGTAGCCAATGCACGTAAAAAAATCGGTTCAAGACACTCATTATTTCGATACATGATGAAGAAAACTAGGAATGTTTATAAAATACATTACATAAATTATACTGGAAACATTCTCCAGGGTGATTCACTCGCTGGTAGCCTCAGAATATCGCTAATACGATACTCTGGGGGCTATTAGCGAGTGAATCACCCTGTATAAACAAAACTATTCTATTGTAGTTAAGAAAAGAATGAAAAATGTTGGCCTAAAATAGGTTTTCAATGAAAGAACAAGGAATAACATACCTGAGTGATGCAGTTGTAAGAATGCTTTCGGATAGTTAACCGATAACCTTGTAGGTTATTGTTTATATTGCGTATGAGTAAACTGGAAAAGTATAATTATGCTATTTAGGAACATTTGTGGCCCAATTTTAGATTTAATATGGAGCATTTTTTGGGCAAATTTAGTCGTTTCCAAACTTTTGGAACAGTAATATATATATATATATATATTATATATATATATTATATTATATATATATATGTGTGTGTGTGTGTGTGTGTGTGGCGGGTTCCAGCCCTGATGGAACAATTTTTTCGTCATAAAAATTCGTGCGGATTCGTGCATATACAGGAATACCTCAAAATTCGTCGTTTCAAATTTCGTCGTTTCGCAGATTCGTCGTCAATCTTTTACTACCTACAGTATAGTTTCGCAATCCGTCGTCCATATTCGCAGATTCGTCGTTTTTTGAAAAAATGTTAAAAAAACGATCGAAATTGACGAAATTCAACTGTTTATCAACGCAATATATTGCATATTTTGCCGAAAAACGAGTAGAATTTGATTAATTAATCTGTTTAATAACAATACAGTAAAATGTTTTCTCATTGTAACATGTTATAATCTACTCGAATTTTGTCGTTTTGTATTTCGTCGTGTTATTCCGGAACGAATTAACGACGAATTTCGAGGTATTCCTGTACTGTATATATAATAGAATGTCCACTGCGCCTTCAGCAGTAAAAGCCCTCCGAAACACAATTTAGGGGGGACTGTCAGGGGCGTGTGTGTTACTTAAACCTTCCCTGGTTCTCCCTTAATGTGCATACTAAATTTGGTGCAGATTATCCTAGCCATTTAGGCGTGTATGAACGAATAGGCAGAAACAGACATCATCATCATCATCATCCCCTACAATCGCCTACATATATAAATTAGATAGATATACTGTATACCAGTGAAAGTAAACCTTGAATCTTTTAGTTTTATAGCTTTCACTCTTGCAAATTATATTTGATGTCTGTACGTATTTATATATATATGTTTGTGTACCACTGAAATATTTGAAAGAATAGTTAGAGGAAAAAAATCTGACTTTTTGGAAACTCAGAAAAAATTAAATGATAACCAACATGGATTTCGGTCAGGCAGGTCATGCCTATCACAACTAATGGAACACTACAACTACATTATTGATGCACTTGAAAGTAATGAAAAATATGATGTAATATACATAGACTTTGCCAAAGCGTTCGACAAGTGTGACTATGGAATCATAATACATAAACTGAAATATTTGGAAATAACAGGAAAAGTAGGAAAATGGATATATAATTTCCTTAGTGAGCAGCAGCAAGTCGTTACAGTTCAAGGAATATCTTTATCAGAATCAGCTCCTACTTTTCATAATCATGCTAACTGACATAGATGAAGACGTTACCAGAGACAACACAGTAACATCCTTTGCCGATGACACAAAGATCAGTAGAAAAATAAGAAACCCAGAGGATATACAGTAGGATATCTACAGACAGACATGAACAGAATCTACAAGTAGACGGAAGACAACAATATGAAATTTAACAGAGAAATTTCAACTGTTACGGTACGGGAAAAGAAGGGACCTAAAATCCATGGAATATTATACCCTAAATGGAAAGGAAATTCAGAGAAATTCTAAAGCAAAAAAGTTGTAATGAATGATGATGCGAAATTTGAAACACAAAATAAGATAGCGGTAAACGGAACAGAGAATAATTGAGCAGATACTGAGAACCTTTTAAACGAAGGGATAGGAATATAATGATTCCTCTATTAAAAACATTAATCATACCCAAGTTGGAATACTGCTCGGTCTTAACATGCCCATATAAAAAAGAAGACATTAGACAGCTAGAAGGGATTCAGAGAAGCTTCACAGCCAAGATCAATGGGTGCAAAAAACTAAATTACTGGGAAAGGTTACGCGAATTAAACGTATATTCACTGGAAAGGAGAAGAGAGAGAGAGACCATTATTTACACTTGGAAAATAATAGAGAAACTAGTCCCTAATCTTACTCTGAACCCCGTAACCCCAAACAACAGTGGAAAGTAGAAAAGGAAGACTGTGTCGTGTTCCCAAACTAAAGGCTAGACGGGAACATCCTTAACCCTGAAAGAAAATAGTTTTGTTGCGAGAGGACCAAGACTGTTTATTAATCAGCTGCCCCAAAGAACTAAGGAACACGAGTGGTGTTGCGGTAGACATCTTCAAAAGAATTAGACGCCTGGCTCAGAACAATCCCCGATGAGCCGGGCGAACCTGATTATGTGAGGTGGAGAGTACAAGAAACCAACTCTCTCTACTTCACCAGGCCAACTAGAGAGGAGGAGCGACAAGCTTGACCTTCGTGAAATGAGGAATCATCGCGCGGAACATTTGAAAGGTTGTGTTGTATTTAATAACTGTTCAATGTGTTTAGTGCGTGTTTAATAATTTCATTTTAATGATTTCAAATATTTATTAAAATGTTAAATTCCTTTTGATTCGTTTAAATTCAGTCATGGTTGTTCCACTGTTTCGGCGATCCAGTTAACATACCGTATATGTCAGTACTTAATGATATAAAATCTATACCATGTCTTTCAACATATAAATACAGGGTGACCCACAAATTACGCACGTATGAATTTAGAAATTTATAATTTCACGAATATTATTAGGCCTATGACAACCAGTTAGAACGTTCATTTTACTTTTAATATTTTTCTTACTTTAAAGTTATCATATGAAAGTTGCGATGAAAAAAATCTGGAAAACGGCAGTAGGTGATAGGGGCTTCTGACCAGTGACGTTATTAATTCCTCCACCTCCTTCTCCTCTTTCCCTGGGTTAGGGGAGGAGCTTCTGAAACGTGTGAGCAAGAACTTACGCATTCAAGAGGGTGGATCACAATTCCCGGACATGCTGTAAGATTCTTTGTTAAAGACTTTTCAAAAAAACTGTAAATTTTTAAGTTCTTAAAATCACTTTATTTTGCTCTCGAAGCGAGTGTATTTCGCCCCTTCTCGTCCACTACCGGCGTTTCCCTGATTTTTTATCGCGATATTATGATTATTTGCTAAAATGAGTCGTCAAAGCGAAGTGAAATTTTTTGCGTACTATTCGAAAAAGGAAATTTAGGCCTTAAAGTAATGAGGCCTCGGCGGCTAATTTCTGCGGGGTTATATTCAAGAAATTAGAAATTTAATTTAGACCAAAGTTACGATGGTTGGAACAGTGATTAATGCGCAAAATGTGTTAATAAAAACGGTTTGAACCATCAAACTATCAGTCTTATTTGCTCAGAAAAACATTTTACCTCTCGCGTAAACGGTTGTGAATTAGAACAGACACTGTAAGGAATCATCCAGACCCTGTAACATATCTTGTTTTACATGGTGATGCCAGTATTAGTTGTTCTATACCATCTCTGCCGACGTGAGAAGGGTATTAAACATCAAAGGATTAAATGCTGTAATCTGACTTCCACTCATAAAAAATTAAAAAATTAAAAAATTTGAACAAGTGACCATCACGGACAATTTCTACAAATGGTTACCAAATTTTTCGCTACTTTTGACGTCGGTCTGATAATTAATTATTAAATCCCAGCAAACATTCAACGTAGAAAATTATTAAAATTTAGATATATTTCATATAATTCAACTGACTTCTCGATTTATTTAAAGCTTTTGCTCAAACGTTTATTACCCAATAACTTGCGTTATATTTAGATATTATAACTGCTTTTAATATATATATATATATATATATATATATATATATATATATATTTCAATTGCAAAGAACACGCAGTATAAATAACGTAAAGAACGACGCTTGTATAGGAGAACATTCCTCGCAAGATGAGGAGAGAGAACGAACAAATGAAAAAAGGTAACCACCCGGGAATCGAACCCGGGATCTTCCGATTGCCGGTCAGATATGATAACCACTACACCATGGTCCTGAATCGATCAGAAGTCGTAATTCCTCTACATACGCGCAGAAACCAATGCCCCGAGGGGGCACCTCCCGCATGCCGTATCTATATATACATTTCAACTGCAAAGAACACGCAGTATAAATAACGTAAAGAACGACGCTTGTATAGGAGAACATGTTCGTTCTCTCTTCTCATCTTGCGCGGAATGTTCTCCTATACAAGCGTCGTTCTTTACGTTATTTATACTGCGTGTTCTTTGCAGTTGAAATGTATATATAGATACGGCATGCGGGAGGTGCCCCCTCGGGGCATTGGTTTCTGCGCGTATGTAGAGGAATTACGACTTCTGATCGATTCAGGACCATGGTGTAGTGGTTATCATATCTGACCGGCAATCGGAAGATCCCGGGTTCGATTCCCGGGTGGTTACCTCATTTTTCATTTGTTCGTTCTCTCTTCTCATCTTGCGCGGAAAGCTCTCCTATACAAGCGTCGTTCTTTACGATATATATATATTTATTTATTCTTTTATTATATATTTTCGCCTTTGTCTGTCTGTTCTTTATGCAAGCGAAAACTGTTTGACCTAGAACTACCAAATTTGGCACGGGAACTTCTTATGGGATGAAGAATGTCACCACAGAGTCGGTCAGCCTGTCTGTTTGTATTACGGGCGGCAATGTGAAGCTCGAGATTTTCATGACTGTTCTTTTCCATAGTTTTATTGACCAAATAATTGAACCGACAGTAATTGAGAGTTCAATTATTTGGTCAGGTGGGGTTTTGGGGGATATCTGATCAGATTCAGAAATCTTGACACAATGTGAAGCTCAAAATTTTCACGGCTGTGTTCTTTTCTGTAGTTTAGCCTGTCTGTTTGTCTGTGAAATATATCCCGGCAGTAATGGGGAAGGGTGGGGGAGAGGGGTGTGGGTAAGTGGGGGAGTGGGTTAGCCCCCAAGTTGCATAAAGGGGGGGTGAGGGTTTTTTGGGGGCATTCAGTTGACCTAACCGGACATTCAATTAACCCGGGCAACGCCGGGTACCTCACCTAGTATTATATATTTTCGCCTTTCTCTCTCTGTCTGTCTGTGTCCTTTATGCAAGCGCAAACCGTTTGACCTAGAGCTACCAAATTTGGCACGGGAACCTCTTATGGGATGAAGAATGTCACCACAGAGTCGGTCAGCCTGTCTGTTTGTATTACGGGCGGCAATGTGAAGCTCGAGATTTTCATGACTGTTCTTTTCTAGTTTTATTGACCAAATAATTGAACCGACAGTAATTGGGAGTTCAATTATTTGGTCAGGGGGTTTTGGGGGATATCTGATCAGATTCAGAAATCTTGACACACTGTGAAGCTCAAAATTTTCACGGCTGCGTTCTTTTCTGTAGTTTAGCCTGTCTGTTTGTCTGTGAAATATATCCCGGGCAGTAATGGGGAAGGGTGGGGGAGAGGGGTGTGGGTAAGTGGGGGAGTGGGTTAGCCCCCAAGTTGCATAAAGGGGGGTGGGGGGTTTTTTGGGGCATTCAGTTGACCTAACCGGACATTCAATTAACCCGGGCAACGCCGGGTACCTCACCTAGTATTATATATTTTCGCCTTTCTCTCTCTGTCTGTCTGTGTCCTTTATGCAAGCGCAAACCGTTTGACCTAGAGCTACCAAATTTGGCACGGGAACCTCTTATGGGATGAAGAATGTCACCACAGAGTCGGTCAGCCTGTCTGTTTGTATTACGGGGGCAATGTGAAGCTCGAGATTTTCATGACTGTTCTTTTCTAGTTTTATTGACCAAATAATTGAACCGACAGTAATTGGGAGTTCAATTATTTGGTCAGGGGGGTTTTGGGGGATATCTGATCAGATTCAGAAATCTTGACACACTGTGAAGCTCAAAATTTTCACGGCTGCGTTCTTTTCTGTAGTTTAGCCTGTCTGTTTGTCTGTGAAATATATCCCGGGCAGTAATGGGGAAGGGTGGGGGAGAGGGGTGTGGGTAAGTGGGGGAGTGGGTTAGCCCCCAAGTTGCATAAAGGGGGGGGTGAGGGTTTTTTGGGGGCATTCAGTTGACCTAACCGGACATTCAATTAACCCGGGCAACGCCGGGTACCTCACCTAGTATTATATATTTTCGCCTTTCTGTCTCTGTCTGTCTGTGTCCTTTATGCAAGCGCAAACCGTTGACCTAGAGCTACCAAATTTGGCACGGGAACCTCTTATGGGATGAAGAATGTCACCACAGAGTCGGTCAGCCTGTCTGTTTGTATTACGGGCGGCAATGTGAAGCTCGAGATTTTCATGACTGTTCTTTTCTAGTTTTATTGACCAAATAATTGAACCGACAGTAATTGGGAGTTCAATTATTTGGTCAGGGGGGTTTTGGGGGATATCTGATCAGATTCAGAAATCTTGACACACTGTGAAGCTCAAAATTTTCACGGCTGCGTTCTTTTCTGTAGTTTAGCTTGTCTGTTTGTGAAATTTATCCCAGGCAGTAATGGGTGGGGGTGGGGGTAATGGAGAGGGATGGGGTAATGGAGGGGGTTAGCCCCCAAGTTGCATAAAGGGGGGTGAGGGGTTTTGGGGGATATCTTATGACCTAACCGGGCATTCAATTAACCCGGGCAACGCCGGGTACCTCACCTAGTGTGTATATATATATATATATATATATACAGTATATATATATAAAAGCAAGTTCTGTCTGTCCGTTTGTTAACTTTTGGGTCTCTCGGGAAAAAAAGAGCTGAATTAACTAAACAGGGCCCTATGGGCGGTGCTGCCAGTAATAGGGGTGGGGATGGGCCCAGTAATTGGGGGACCGCAGGGCCCCTAATTACTGTCGGTTCAATTATTTGGTCAATAAAACTATAGAAAAGAGCGCAGCCATGAAAATCTTGAGCTTCACATTGTGTCAAGATTGTGAAGCTTAAGATTTTCATGGCTGCGTTCTTTTCTAGTTTTATTGACCAAATAATTGAACCCCGAGTAATTCGGGGACCCACAGGCTCCCTTTAATTACTGGGGGATACGACGAAAAATAAAAAAACATTTGAATAATTAAAATTAATACAATCAGCCCACCCCAAGCATGTGCCGGGCATAACAGCTTATATATATACACATTTAACTGCAATGACCACGCAGTATATTAATGTATAGAAACGACGTAAGTATAGAGGAGCGTTCTGCACACGAGGAAGAGAAATAACGACAAATGAAAAATGAGGTAACCGCCCGGGAATCGAACCCGGGATCTTCCGATTGCCGGTCAGATATGCTATCCACTACACAACAGGCCTCGATCAGTCAGAATCGTAATTCTCCTACATAGGGCAGAAACCAATGCCTTGAGAGGGCACCCTCGCAAATCGTGAATATGTACATTTAACTGCAATGACCACGCAGTATATTAATGTATAGAAACGACGTAAGTAGGAGAATTACGACTTCTGACTGATCGAGGTCTGTGGTGTAGTGGATAGCATATCTGACCGGCAATCGGAAGATCCCGGGTTCGATTCCCGGGCGGTTACCTCATTTTTCATTTGTTCGTTATTTCTCTTCCTCGTGTGCAGAACGCTCCTCTATACTTACGTCGTTTCTATACATTAATATACTGCGTGGTCATTGCAGTTAAATGTACATATTCACGATTTGCGAGGGTGCCCTCTCAAGGCATTGGTTTCTGCCCTATGTAGGAGAATTACGACTTCTGACTGATCGAGGCCTGTGGTGTAGTGGATAGCATATCTGACCGGCAATCGGAAGATCCCGGGTTCGATTCCCGGGCGGTTACCTCATTTTTCATTTGTTCGTTATTTCTCTTCCTCGTGTGCAGAACGCTCCTCTATACTTACATCGTTTCTATACATATATATATATATATATATATAATGAAGATACGAAACATGATATTTTTCATTATTTACAGAGTTATCCCACCAAACGAATATTAGGAACACGCCACCCAGCGTAAGGAGTGAGAATGGCGTCGAGGTCTTTTGGAGAAGTCTAGAGTTTTTTCTAGAATGGAATTTTTTTTAACGAATTTGTTTGTAACTTCATTAACAAAGACCATGAAACATAAGGTGGTCTAATCTAACCTTTCCAAATTTGATCTAACTTACCCTAACTTTATTTAGCCTTACCTTAACTAACTAACTAACTAACTAACCTAACCCAACTTAATTTTATACCTAACCCAAATACTGAACCTACATTTACAAAGACTACTATTAGAAATTTCCTAGAGTGAAAATTGAATAAACACACGCATGATAACATGAAAATAATTTCATAGAGAATATTTGAACAGAAATTTTCAGCCAGTGAGAGGTTACAATTTACTTTAAGCTCATGAAACATTTACGCTTTGAATGCAGTCTCATAAATTATGACACAGACAGTGGCTTTGAATGTGAAGCTCAAAATGTTGAGGGCTATGTTATTTTCTAAATTTATAGACTGACTGGCTTTTACTCGATGTAGGAAATGTGAGAGATTTTGTACAATCGTAGTCTAACAACACACACACACACACACACACACACATACATATATAAAATTCTTTAAATATTTTTTAAAAATTAAATCATTTAACTTAGATCATTTAATTCTGCTGTCAAACACTAGATGGCAAAAGAGAAGTTAATGCAAAAATGGGCGGAGTTATGGGTCTTAATAATGATATGGCAAAATCTACCTATATCTAATCAGACCATGCTTGTACAAGATTCATATTGTGTGAAAGCGAGCAAAATTCAGTCATTTCATAAATTTGTGAAATATTCCCCATTAAAGTTTTTAAATTCACAGCCAAAGCCATTCGTACCAGATTTGTGAAGCGGCACTCAAAATCTAAGTGGCTCGTGAGCTTAAAATAAATGTTAAGGTTTAAACAATTTTGAAAGTTCTGTTCAGAATATTTTGTATAAAATTATTTAAGTGTTGTAATGCGAAGTTGACCGACAAAATATAGATAGGCTTTGGATAAGGTCTTTGAGATATACAGTATATATCAATTTCGAAGGTAGTTTAGTTCTTTCAAACACTAGATGGCAGAAGAGAGAGAGAGGGAGGAAAGGGCGCTAGCGCAAAAGTGGCGAAGTTTCGGATCTGTAAACAAAACAATCTTTGTTTTGAATTTTAAATCGTTAGGCCTAGTGTAGTGCGTGCCTCAAACCAAAGCTGTGCTCAAACCTAAAATTAGTGTGTGAATGCTTTGTTTTGTGTGTAGTAATTATTTTATTGTTAATGATAATTCTATGTGAGAATAAAAACCCACTCTAATAGACAGAGTTTATTTCCACGACAGTTTCGACGCCCACTGGCATCCTCCTCGGGTGGATACAGAAACACAATGAAACAAAACAAGAGGGAAAAACAGTTCAGGGATCGACCGTTAAGAAATTCGCACCTAGGTTGGATTCCATTCTCTCGAGACAGGAGGGGCATTTTCATTAAGTACATTCGCACAAATTTTTTAAAACTATCTTCCTGTTCTAAACATACAGATTCTATTATTTTTACATAATTATTACATTTATAATTAAATTTATTACATTTAATATTGCATAATTATTAATTACAGAAATTATAATTTATTATTACATTGGTTATTACATGTTGTTTATTATACAGAAATTATAAACCGAAAAACGAATGAAAAAAGGCGATTAGGAAATAATCCAGAGACCATTGAGAAATTCGCACCTAGGTTAGATATCGTTCTCCCGAAACCAGAAGGGCATTTTATTACAGGGTCAGCTTATAACTACATTTCCACAAATTAAAAATATCTTCTTGTTCTATACATACAGATCCTAATGTTTTGACATAATTACTGCATATATTTTTTCCACATTAATTACTTCCATTATTACATTTACTAAAAGCGAGTAAGGAAACATTCCAATCCAGAGACATTTAAGAAATTCACACTTAGGTTCGAACACGTTCCCACGACTCCGTAAGGGATTTATTGACCAAGAATCTCATTAAAGGGTCTAACTTATAAGTACCTTCGCACAAATTAAAATTATCTACTTTTCCTATACACACAGATTCTATTATTTTTCTTTTGACATAATTATTACATTACTGTCGTGGAAATAAACTCTGTCTATTAGAGTGGGTTTTTATTCTCATATTTTGACCTTCACGTAAAAAAGTGAAGTTTTTTGCGATAATTCTATGGTTTGCTTTATATATTTTACATTAGTGTTCATTTGAAAAGACTGTCTAATTTTAACTTCGACTTCAAAATGGTCTAGCCTATTTCTTTTTCCTCGTTCACGAATGAAGCTGCTGCTCCTCATCTTTAATTTCCTTTACACGGTTGTGTTCAAATAATTAACTTCGAAACCTTCAAGAAATTTAACATCTTCAACCGACCTTCTTCCAGTTGACCCTATGCAGGTATATGCATTTAGGATTTTTAATGTAAATAAAAATGACGGGCATATATATATATATATATATATATATATATATATATATACTAGCTGTTTTTGTCCGCACTGTTAGACTTATACAAGCGGTAGCTCGCTATCGCTCGCGACCGTTGTACAACTTGGCCTTCCGAGGGTAGCACTGTGATCCAGCTACAAAATTAAAAAAACTACATTACTCCACCCGTCTCCCCCATTACCCCCCACGCCATTACCCCCATTACCCCCCACGCCATTACCCCCATTACCCCCCACTCACTCCCCAATTACCCCACCCCTCCCCCACTGTGACATATACTGCTACCTGCCCTCCGGGCGGGTAGCAGTATATGTCACACAATGAAGCTTAAGATTTTCACGGCTGCATTCTTTCTGTAGTTTTATCGCGGTGCTGGAGCTTTCGGACCCAGTAATTGTGACCTAGGACCGGGAAACTTGACAGAGCACATCGGCAGCTCATGGGCTATCAGTTGGTGGTGGTTGCAGATTTTAGCTCAATAGTATAATAGCTAGATAATAAAGTTGTTTTTAGTATTATCGGTTTCTCTGAAGGTAATTTTAGTTTTGTAAAGCCATTTCCATTTGACTGGAGGTAAGGAACTAAATTTTTCGTCGTAACCCCCAGTCAGAGATGGGCAGTATCGCGATTCATGTATCGGCGTTACGATCGAGCGATACTTTTGTATCGGTATCGCTTTACCCATCTATAAAGTATCGATGTATTGGTATCGCTTTAGACGCTTTAAGAGTATCGATGTATCGGTATCGCCTTGGGGATTTTCGTGTATCGATGCCCATCACTGCCCCCAGTAATTGGGGGACGCAGGCACCCCAATTATTTGGTCAATAAAAACTATAGAAAAGAACGCAGTCATGAAAATCTTAAGCTTCACATTGCCGCCCGTAATAATAATAATGATCATTCCCTCAATTTTTTTTCTCTATTATTATCCTCCATTTTACAAAAAAAAAAATCGGATCTTTTTTAGAAACCCAAAAGTTAAACGGACTAACAGATAGAATCACACACAACTTGCTTTTATATAGTGCTAGCTGTTATGCCAGCACTTGCTTGGGGTGGCAAGGCCGGATCTAGGCATTTCAGTAAAGGCGGGGGGCCAAAGAAAAAAGGGCACAGTACTAAAAATTGTTTCTTAAAACAGACTATCAATGAGCGAGTGTAAAATCAATTGTATTGTTTTATTAAAGAGCTGTATTTTGATTTTTAGGTGTAATCTACTGAAACATGTATCATGTGGGTCTTTTGAAATGAATGGTCAGACTATACCTGTCAAAGACACGTGTAAATACTTAGGTCATGTAATTACTCACGAGCTGCGAGATGAACTTTATATTGAGAGGCAACGTAAAAAGCTGTATGTACACTGTAGGGTGGATCGATTTTACATCTTTTTCGATTTCCATATTCTAATAGAGACAAAAACTTGCGCATGCATGAGAACATAGCCTCTGCAAAATCTTAGCTTAATAGGTAATCATCTTCTGCCCCCGGCAGAGCGATGAAAATCATATTTAGTAGTCAAAAACGTATTTTTAAACCCTAGCCTAGAGTCATAAAATTTTGCGTGTGTGTTATTTCATGCCTAAGCAACGATATAAATGCTATGGGAAATATATAAATGCATTATTTAAGACAAAGAGCCGATCTGAAAATATGTATATTATACATATTTTCAGATCGGCTCTCTGTCTTAAATAATGCATTTATATATTTCCCATAGCATTTATGTCGTTGCTTAGGCATGAAATAACACACACGCAAAATTTTATGACTCTAGGCTAGGGTTTAAAAATACGTTTTTGACTACTAAAATATGATTTTCATCGCTCTGCCGGGGGCAGAAGATGATTACCTATTAAGCTAAGATTTTGCAGAGGCTATGTTCTCATGCATGCGCAAGTTTTTGTCTCTATTAGAATATGGAAATCGAAAAAAATGTAAAATCGATCCACCCTAATGTACAGGGTAACATGCTAGTAAGGAAATTTGGTATGTGTTGAGAATCAGTTGAAATTTATCATTTTAGAACTTACTGTACTGCATTGTTAGGCTTGTACGATTAATCGAAAATGTCGATTCGGGTCAATTCAGTAAAAGAATCGAAACTCGACCCGACTTAGAGCTAAAAAATTTCGATTCTTCGATTCGCTAATTGTAACCTGTCGAGACGATGAACTGGCACTACCCCATAAACATGCGATGTCGAAACCGTGGAATAATATGTATATTATGTTATATTATTATTATATATAATATAATAACGTTATAAAATAGTTGGATATTTGAGAGATTACGCTTTTATAAAGATCTGAGTGCGCTCAATGCGCATGGTCAGCTTTTGAATTTGTGATGTCACAGAATCACGTGCGCGCGCCTAACGGTGTGACAAGTTTGGACTAGTTCTTTGGGTTCAATTGTTTATTACGCTTTTCAGTATGTTGTTGCTGGTGCATGTATGTTGTTCTGTTAGTGCTGGTGCATGTAAATTGTAAAGTATAGGTGAGTGCAGTGCACAGTCGAATCGAATCGAGAATCGAAAACAAATGGCCGAATCGAATCGAAATAAAAATATCCGAATCGCACACCCTTATGCATTGTATACATTCCATCTGTGGTGGAATTATACAAAAACTGCTATGAATAAACTCTGTTGCTTATAATAATATTTTTCGTATGCTATGTAGGGAACCAAAATGGTGCAGTGCCAGTTTTATGTTTACTACGCGTAGCCTACCTACCAGCCAAATATTAATCCGGAAGAATATATATAATTTCATTACAAGGGTCCAAAACAGCTCTAATATGTTATTGTACAATGTCCTGTCTTCAGATACTATCTACCTCTCACCTATATGGCAGTCTTGGTTCAGACAACTGATGGTTTACAATACCTTATTTTTGTAATGTAGCAAAGATTATATATGCATATTAAGTTGTTATAATAAATGTATAGTAAGTGGCGTTATAATAAGTGTTATAAAATATCTCAGGTAATAACAATATATATAAAATTTAGTGATGTAGCGGATGTCATTTTTTTCACATCCGCGGATGCGGATATGAATGCGGATGTTTGATTTCGACATCCGCGGATGCGGATGCGGATGTCTACATTTTCGTTATTTTTTAGGATATATTCGAGATTTGTTGTGTTTAACGTATATAATAAGTTATTATATAGAGAGAGCTGTAGCTATAATGTAGTATAATTGATTAATTGTACAATAATTGCTGTACTTTTCTCTGAAACATATAAAATAATATCAAGCATCTAACTAATATAGAAATCAATTAGTGAATTCGTCTGCAAATAAATTCGTTATATTTTGTCGAGTTTCAGCCACAATTAGAAACCATAATTGTGTTACCAGGATGCGGGACGTGAACCCAACTCAAATGCACCCCACCGACCTCTTTCCCCAACCTCCACCCTTATAGAAAGAGATCTTTAATTAGCTTGATAACTATTTATATTAAGTTTAAAGTTTTATTAGGCATATTTATAAATGAGTAATTAAAATAAAGTAAACTAAGATGTTCATCGTTTAATATTCAAACTTAATTATAGGAAGGTTATGCTTAAGGAACATTAATTTTTTCTGCCTTTTCTGCTGCCAGTCTGTTTCTCTTTTCATCATATATTAATCCAGCACTGCTAAATAATCTCTCGCTTGGTACGTTTGTTGGAGGACAGGCTAAATGTTTCCTCGCAAGTTTACTCAAGTATGGATAGATATTCTGCGTATTTTTCCACCAACTAATAGGATTGTCACATGCAGCCAGGCGTTTTTCTTGGTGATAGCTCTCGATCATTTTTACTACATCTTTTGACATCGCGTAGGTCTCGTCATCGCTGCTTGACTCAAGAAACTGAGAGAGAGATTCTGTGATAGATTTGCTCGTTGAAGGTGTTGGTTCTGTCACTGAAACTTTTATTCTTTTGGTGGTGGCGAAGCGACAGATTCAAGAGATTGAAGCTCTTCAACTGCTTTGCCAAGTGATGATTTAACTCGTTCTAATGTACTAGGTGAAAATAACTTAGCTTTGTAACGTGGATCTAAGTAGGTTGCAAGAGAGTAACTTCATACAAGAACAGCCTCTCGTCTTGTCGCTTGCATCACTTTTGCGCACAATGAACTAGTTCTATTAATATAGTAGAATTTGATAATTTCCGCTTATTAATGACGTTTTATCTCAACGGTCCACATCCGCACGACATCCGCAGTCCAAAGTGCGGATGCGGATGCGAGAAAACATGCGGATGTTATGCGGATGTGACCTACATCACTAATAAAATTGTCAGATAATTAATCAAATAGTATGTCAGTATGCTAGGTTAAGTGGCTATGTTGGCCTTATTTTTATATTATTTTTGTATTAAGTTCAATGTATACGTAAGATTGTACTTGTATGTTAGGTTAAGTGGCTATGGATTATGAATGATCCGCAATAAAGAGGTTTTGTTTTTTGTTTATTAGATCATTCTCATTCAAATATGATACAAAATAAAAATATGATTTGGGTACGATAATCATGACAGAAAATTTTTCAAACAATTACAAATGTCTTGCCAATTAAAAGAACTATCCAGTCTCCCTTAGCCAGGACTTCCCAAGGGGGAGGGGTCGAAATTGTAGAAAGGCGGACATTTTGGTGCATTGACCTTGTCACTGCGGAGGGAGTTTATAGTAGTTTAGAGAAGTTTGTGAAATTTCAAAAGAAAATGC
This sequence comes from Bathynomus jamesi, assembly GCA_023014485.1. Classification (NCBI taxonomy): domain Eukaryota; kingdom Metazoa; phylum Arthropoda; class Malacostraca; order Isopoda; family Cirolanidae; genus Bathynomus; species Bathynomus jamesi. Next base: position 327,258 of record JAJOZX010002257.1, read on the forward strand.
CAACAAAATGCAAGTTTGTTTACTAAATAATGTTATATATCATATCATTAACTGTGGTTACAAAAGTGGACCTTTCCTGTCAAGAGGGGGGTCGAACAAGGGGGGGCGTTCAACCCCCCTTCCCATGGCTACGGGCCTGCTATCAGAATAAGATTATAAAAATAGTGATCTGGCTGCACCAGTACTAAGGGTACCTATGAAACCATTGCAACTATGATACAAATTTGGAAGTACATGTATACAGATGAAGACTCAAAATATAATTTGAATAAAATAAAGTAACCGTGATCTATTTACAAAAACAAAATTTGTTTTCAGAGGCATACACATCATTCAAATAGGGCACTTGCTTGCTCTTGAAAAAAGAGCACTTGCAAGAAATTTAGTGGGTGGGGGTCCGGACGTTGCTGACTCTCCCCTCCGAGATCCGCCCTTGGGTGGGCTCATTGTATTAAATTTTAATTATTCAATTTTTTTTATTTTTCGTCGTATCCAAGAACGCACTCATGAAAATCTTAAGCTTCACAAATCTTGACACAATGTGAACCTCAAGATTTTCATGGCTGCATTCTTTTCTAGTTTTATTGTGGTGCTGGGGCCTTCTGGCCCAGTAATTACAACGCTAGGTATACGTATTCTTTTCTATAGTTTTATTGACCAAATAATTGAACCGACAGTAAATGGGGGACCGCAGGCCCCACAATTATTGGGGGTTCAATTATTTGGTCAATAAAACATCGAACCATAAAAAGTACTCTTCAGAATGTTTTTTATGGTTCGATGTTGATGCTCGATATTCAAAAAACGTTCCGTCAACTTTTTTTTCCTCTCCAACCATGTAATTATTTAAAAAATTCAGCTTTTTTTAGAGACCCAAAAGTTCACACAAACACACACACAACTTGATTTTATATAGTAGACTAAATGTTTTTTGCCCGCGCTGCTAGGCTTCTATGCTAGATAATAAAGTTTTTTAGTATTTTTGTTTTTTCTGGAAGTAATTTTAGTTTTGTAAAGCCATTTCTATAGCTGTTATGCCCAGGGCCGTAACTAGGGTTTAGAAATTAGTGAGGTCCAGATTTTTTTCGAGCGCGGCGGGACGAGCAAAATTCAGACCAAAATGACATCTACAAACACAACCCAAGCTATACACAAAACGCTCGACGCTCCCTCTTTTCAAAAGAAAAGCGGTAATACTGTATGCGTTTCATACACGGAGAACGGTTCAGTCTCTCTTTTTTTTTTTTTAGGAAATAATTACCGAGGTCCGGACCTCGGTGACCTCATAGGTAGTTACGGCCATGGTTATGCCCAGCACTTGCTTAGGGTGGGCTGATTGTATTAAATTTGAAACGCAAGATTTTCATGGCTGCGTTCTTTTCTATAGTTTTATTGACCAAATAATTGAACGAACAGTAATTGGGACCCTGCGGTCTCCCCCACCCGATTACTGGGCCCAGCCCCCATCGCCACCCAAATTACTGGCAGCAGTGCCCGTAGCTAATTCAGCTTTTTTTTTTTATATAGACCCAAAAGTTTAACAACAAACGGATGGACAGGCAGACAGAAAGACGCACAACTTGCGTATATAGGGCCCTATATATGAGCAGATTTTGCATGCTTCACGGAAACCCATCTAAAGACTGCCAGGCGAACTGTGAAAACTGTGAGTTCTGTATTGACAAAAAAGAAATACAAATTGACAACTATAACATCCCCCGAACCGACAGAACAGTTAGACGTAAAGGAGGATGTGCTATTTACACACGCGAAAGGCATATGGCAGAAGTGACTAAAAGTGCCTCAAACAGCTACGTAGAATGTGTAGCAGCAAAAGCTGAAGAATTAAATATGGTACTAATTGTAATATAGAGACCTCCAAACACGCCAACCTCAAAATTTTCAGATTCCATTACAGAGGTAAGAAACTGGGTAAAAGATCTACACACTCCAACCCCAAATATTTCTCTGTGGTGATTTTAATTTTCCATTCATGAAATATAAAATGATAGGAAAATATATGTATACACCAGGACAAGGGGGGTACACGAGAAGACCAGGAGCAGGTAAAAATGTTACTAGCTCTAGCTGATGAATTTGTTAACACAAGAAATAACAGAAAAAACAAGAAGAAAAAACTGCCTAGATTTGGTATTCACAAACAACAGCAACCTAATTGATAATGTAGAAATATCCCACCCTATAATATCGGATCACAACATTATTGAAATAACAACCAATACAAAAGCAACAGGAAAGGAAAGAACACGAACAACAGAAAGAAGCAAATTCGAAATTTTTAATTTTCACTCCAAAGGTATAAGCTGGGAAGATGTTGCATTCAGCATGGATGTAATAGATTGGAAAACCATTTTCGAGGCCAAGACAACGGAAGAGATTCTAATAACCTTAGAGGAGAAGACGCTGGAAATTGCGGAAAGACATGTCCCAAAAATACAAGAAAGGGGAAAGAGAAGCAGGTTCGAGAGACAAAAGGTCATTCTTCCGAAAGAGAAAGAGTGACTGCAAAATTAAGTAACTAAAGATAACAACATCAGAAAAATATTAATATCGATGGTGTCATACAAGAACTAAATGAGAAGCATACATAAAAAGACGACGACGACGCTACAGAAGCGATAAAGGTTAACTCAAAGTACTTCTATAATTTTGCAAAAAGGAAGTTGAAAAACCATGCAACTATCGGACCTTTGAAAAACGAAGACAGTGCTTTATCTGATGATCTAATAGAAGTATTTGAAATATTAAGAATTCAGTATGGATCATCTTTCAGTATCCCAAAAACTGACAAACTGATGTGCGATAGAAACGCGTTCTTTGAAGAAGAACTACAAGGGGAAAGTATAACGAACTTCGGCTTTACGACAGATGATAATTACACAAACTATAGGGAAACTAAAAGCACACACGGCAGCAGGACCAGATAAATGGAATGCCACACTGATCAAAAACTGCAAGAATGCAATCGCTGAGCCCCTATATTGGATATGGAGACGATCACTGGACACGGGAGAAATACCGGGCATCCTGAAGAGCGCGAACATAGTCCCAATATATAAAGGAGGAGATCGATCCGAGGCCAAAAACTATAGGCCAGTGTCGCTTACATCTCATCTCACTAAAATATTTGAAAGAATAGTTTGATAGAAAATCTAAGACTTTTTGGAAACTCGGAAAAAATTAAATGATAACCAACATGGGTTTCGGTCAGGCAGATCATGCCTATCACAACTAACGGAACACTACTACAACAACATTATTGATGCAATGGAAAGTAATGAAAACTATGACCATGGAATCATAATACATAAACTGAAATATATGGGAATAACAGGAAAAGTAGGGAAATGGATATATAATTTCCTTAGTGATCGGCGGCAAGTCGTTACAGTACAAGGAGTATCTTCATCAGAATCAGAGGTCATCAGCTCAATATCACAAGGAACAGTATTAGTTCCACTACTCTTCATAATCATGTAACTGACATAGATGAGGACGTTACTAGAGACAGCACAGTAACATCCTTTGCCGATGACACAAAGATCACTAGAAAAATAAGAAACCCAGAAGATATAGGATCTCTATAAACTGACATGAACAGAATCTATGATACAAGTGGACGGAAGACAACAATATGAAGTTTAACACTGAGAAATTTCAGCTGTTACGGTACGGAAAAAGAGGACTTAAAATCCATGGATTATTGTACCTCAAATGGACAGTAAATTCAGAGAAATTCTAAAGCGAAAGATTTAGGGGTTGTAATGACTGATGATACGAAATTTGAAACACAAAATAAGATAGCAGTAAACAGAACAAAGAGAATAACTGGGCAGATACTGAGAACCTTTAAACGAAGGGATAGGAATATAATGATTCCTCTACTGAAAACACTGATCATACCCAAATTGGAATACTGCTCGGCAATATAAAAAAAAAAGACATTAGACAGCTAGAAGGGATTCGGAGAAGCTTCACAGCCAAGATCAACGGGTGCAAAAAACTAAATTACTGGGAAAGGTTACGCGAATTAAACCTATATTCACTGGAAAGGAGAAGAGAGATACACCATTATTTACACTTGGAAAATAATGAAGAAACTAGTCCCTAATCTTACTCTGAACCCTATAACTCCCCAAACAGTGGAAAGTAAGAGTAGAAAAGGAAGACTGTGTCGTGTTCCCAAATTAGAGGCGAGACAGGGAACATCCTTAACCCTGAAAGAAAATAGTTTTGTTGTGAGAGGACCAAAACCGTTTAATCAGCTGCCCAAAGACCTAAGGAACACGAGTAGTGTGGTGGTGGATATCTTCAAAAGAAGATTAGACGCCTGGCTCAGAACAATCCCCGATGAGCCGGGCGTACCTGACTATGTAAGGTGGAGAGTACAAGAAACCAACTCACTACTTCACCAGGCCAACTCGAGAGGAGGGGCGACAAGCTTGACCTTCGTGAAATGAGGAATCATCGCGCGGAACTTTTGAAAGGTAATATATATATATATATATATATATATACACACACATATACACACACACACACAGTGGAACCCCGCTATCCAAGATTAATTGGTTCCAAAAAATCTCGGATAGCGGAACCTCGGTTAACGGAACCATACTTTACATGTTATAAGGCTAACTGGCTCCAGAAAACTAAAAACTGACCCTTATCACCACAAAATCTAACTTTTGAGGCCCTACAGTATTTTCAATTTAAATTAAATAGTATTTAAGTGCAGTATTATTATGATGTTATTTCTGAAAATAAAGAATTAAATTATAAGAATACAGTACTGTATTAATTAAATTAAATTAACATGCACTCAAAAATTAACGCTCACCAGAACAACAATTTGACTGGGCTTGCTGGAAAGATTGACTGGAAAGATGTTGGTGGTGGTTAATTGTTTGGAAGGAGCGACTCCTTCCATAAAGGCATTTGGTAGTTCAGGCAATTGGTCGTGTTTCTGAGAGCTTGAAGAGGTCCCTGAAGTTGGTTTGGGTTCTTCTTGTTCTACAGAAGAAGTCGTCTTCGGTTTGAAAAAACTATCAATCAGTGTCTGCTTGGGCTTGGTCATTTCTTGGAGTTGAGTTCGGTATGGGAGGAGCGCTGAATTGATGGTACTGTATGTTGTAGGCTCTGCCATGGATGGGATATATCTTCATGATTTTCCATGATCATGATTATCCATCGCTTGCCGGCATTCTAGAACAAACATATGATGTTGGTCGGTATCTCGGCGCACCTAAAGCAAAAGCACCCCACGTGCAATTTCTTTATTTATGGTCAGTTTTTTATGAAATTTTCAATATAGAGGTTTTCAAATACCGTGAAATAGGTCAAAATTTTAATTTTTTTTGAAATTCTTCTAAAAAATTTTTTTTCAAAAAAATTGAAAATTTTTTGGAAGTTTTTATAAATTAATATAGGTACTAATATACTTCCAAAAGGATATGCAACCTCAATATTATTCCGATGTCCGCCATTGAAGGCCCGGTTAGGTCAACTGTATGCCCTTGACAATTGGTTAGGTTAAGTCGTGTTAGTTTCGTTAAAACTAACGAAAATAACACAATTTAACCTAACCAACTGTCAAGAGCATAAAGTTGACCTAACCGGGCCTTCACTGGCGGACACCGGAATAACATTGAAGGCCCGGTTAGGTCAACCATGTTCCCGGGTTTTTTTCTGGTAACCATATGTAGGACCTGAGTAGGGGAAGGTGGGGCAACTCGGAACACCCCCTGTACAGCCCAAATTAGTGCTGCCATCTAGCTTTAATCTATCTACTCTGTCGGTGCCGACACTGATCAGTGGCCTTGAGACAGTGGTACCGGGTGGGTTGCGCCACGCAGCTACGCAGAAATTAGAAAGTCTAATTTTTTTTCTCCATTTGATCTATCATCAGCGAATTTTTCCTTGATTCAGAATTCCAAAGCTGTAAGAACTTATTTTGTTGCTTTTGGTGTGTAGGCTACTTATGGATCATTGTTTGATTTTCACTTACCATCGTGTCTGAAATTTCATCAGTAACCGCGTGGTACTGAAATTTGGGAAAAGGGGCAAAACGGAACCCCGGGTTCCAAGTTGCCCCACGATTTTTTTAACCCAAAAGTTGCAACGGCTTTTTCAAATTCCAGTTACACCTAATGCAAAGTTAGAACGCTATAAAAAGTGATACAGAAGGTGAAGATAAATGTTTTTGTATTTAATGGGTCCAAATACTCGTCCTATATGCCTACAAAATTGTGATTTCCTTACGGGTCCCGAGTTGCCCAACCTTCCCCTACATGCGAGGAAGCCAGGAAACAGACATATATATTAGGGCAGTCAAAAGTTGACCGAAAAAATTAAGAAAGTTGACCTTACGAATTGAAAAAATTGACTTATAAAGTTGCCTTTACTTTCAATAATAAAAACGATACTTTAATTACTTATTCTTGCTCTTCTACATCAGTTGACCGATTGTGGTAAATTATGAAGTATTTGCCGACATTTTCTGGCAAAAAATTGCGATCCTTACTTAATAATTTATTAAGCATGGAGAAAGATCTCTCTACAGCGGCAGTTGTTGGTTGACATTGCAAAAGCTGACCATAAACTGTTGGTGAGATTTCAGGTCTACTGAGGTTAATTATTTCACAAATACCATTTGTCTTGAGTCTTGTTTCAATGTATTGTTTGACTGAACACATATCTTCGCCAAGGTTGATAGAAGAAATGGTTTCATATGCCTCTCTAATGGTGCAATCAGATGCTTCCATCCTAGTCACTAAGCTAGCAATCAAACTATAATTCATTTTGATTGACATTAGTTGCTTTGGCAGTTTTTCATTAGCAACACTCTCTTTAGCCTTCTGAACAATGATTCCTTCATCTTCAAAATTTTCCACAATTGTCTTCACATTTGAAAAATTGTCTGCATAATAAAAAGCAGCGTTCAGCCAGCTTGCCCAACGTGTTACAATCGGTTCTGGAGGAGTTCCTATTTCAGCAAACAATTCCTTCCTTCATACAAAACTGAATAAGACAAATACGAGCAGCGAAGTTGCCAGTTAACCAAAAAGATGCCAATTTTTAGTTATTTTAATTATTTATTCCCAAAAATTGACTTTATTTACCTCCTTGCTATTTTTTGACCTAACAGGTAAAAGTTGACTTTTGGTTGACCTATTAACTTTGGTAATATACCCCCTACAGGTGTTTTTATTGCATTTTCAGTCGTTTCAGCGAAAAGTGCCCCATAGGAAACAATTTGACTTTATTGACTTTTGACCGCCCTAAATTAATAACGTTACCACAACCCGTAGCAGTTAACATACTGAGAAAACAGAAATCCGTTGGTATTTGGCATATCCTAAATAACAACGTCAGCCCAACGAATACGCGCTCTCCTGGAGGATGTGTGTGGTAGGGGAAGGGTTGCGTTGTGGCTACGTTGCAATACCGCTTCCCGCTAGAATAAAGCGTTTAAGCAACGTTGGATCCGTTCAGTAACTGGGTGGTTGACCTTCCACTACGTTCAGATGATGTAGCTACCCGTAGGTATTTGGATGGGAAACGGTCCTTCGTGTTCAGATTATGTAGCGACTTGGGGGTTAGGATCCCACGTAAAGCCGTAGGTCCCCTTCGTCACATGACATTTGCCATTATGAAGGAGGTTAAATAACCCCCTAAACATAATTATTTCTCCGTGTGTGGGAAATAGCCTTCGTCATATACTGTACATGGTGTCCAGAAATCATCTACACAAAATGAATTGAGTTAAATTTGTAAAGATAATAATTCATGGAGACCCTGTATAATGTACATTAAAATGCGAATTTACAAATTAATTCTTTTTATTAGGAACCATATTAACAGTGTTTACATAAATTTACTAAAGTTTTAAGTATAATATTATTACCCCGTAGGCTAGTTTTTAAAGCTTCCATCACTTCTCAATTTATTTTAGTTTTTACTATCTCTTGATAAGGACATTCATACTCGTACGAAACGATGTAGAATCTATAAAATTTTCCCTGATTTTTGTAACAATTCTGTGGCAATACTCATTTCGTTTATAAAATTATTTTTTAATAACATTGATTTCATTGAATAAAAGCTTTACATGATGATCAAATAATTCTCTCTCTCTCTCTCTCTCTCTGATGATCAAATAATTCTCTCTCTCTCTCTCTCTCTCTCTCTCTCTCTCTCTCTCTCTCTCTCTCTCTCTCTCTCTCTCTCTCGCGCGTTTTTTCATACTGCAGTTTTTTAATTAAATTAGATGCAACACTTTACACATTATATATACGATACATGTATATTTACGATATAAACTACTTTTAAGATGCTAAATAATAAATAATATCTATATAGTTTGGTTAAATGTAGTTTATATATATATATATATATATTATATATATATTTGGCTATACAGGTTTTGACAATAATTCAAATTGTTACGAAACATACTTTTTTCCTACAATACTCTGAAATAGTGAATGCCAATGAAGTAAACAAAAACAACTTCAGTTAAAATTGTAAAAATGTACAACTTTTATATTTTTTCCTCTTCTTAACCAATGAGAGTAGCTTTTTGCACTCTTTAGGCAATGAGAGTAGCACGATGTTATGTTTTTCTTCCTTACCCATTGAGAGTAGCTTTACAGTTCTCCGCTACGACCCATATTTCATTCTGCCTTCCGTGATACCTAAAAAAAAAAACAGCGTTTTTTTAATTACGTCATTATACGTGTTTTTCTTACGGGTCTTTCACACTTTCAGACGACTCTAAGCAGGTTTATATATAGGAATAATTAATTTTTTAGACAATGTTTCTCATCGGCTTAAAGTAAAAATTTAGGATTCCTTTCTATTTTAAACAAAAACTTTTAGTCTGTGCAAATGTACAAAATAGTTAATAAATGAAAAATTATCATTCAAGTTTTTCAGGAATGAAATTAATCTCAAAAATTTACTTATTTATTACAGTAAAATCCTTAAGCCAGAAACTGGCGCACTGCTCAGGCCAGACTAATGCGGCCCATTGCCCTAACTCTTAGATTATATTATTATTACTAGCACCACCGGGAATAGAAACCCCGATCTCGGAGTTTTTACTTCATTTCCAGGAAAATGGTTAACTAATGAAGTAAGGGCATTAGATCTTTAAACTTTGGGTATGTATGTTAAAGTATATTCTAGCTTGCGAGTATGTCTAAACTTGTAAAGCGTATGTTTACTAAATTCCAGTTTAGTGTTTATAAAGTTGCATTTTTTGAAGTGTCCCTCTTGTGCCCTTTTGCTATTTCACCTCGCTCGCTTAGTGGTAAAGCACCAGTCTGTTAATCTAAAAGGCTTGGGTTCGAGTCTCGGCTAGGACTCCAGATTTTATCAGCGATTAAGCCGTTGCTTTGGGTCTCCCTTGGTGGGGTAATGCATAGATCAGATCCCATGAAAAACTGTAGTAGGTCCCCTCCGTCATCGGACCTCCTAAGAGTTAAAGAAAGTTCAAAACACTAATTTTCGCTATTTTTCCTTCATACCTGATGAAAAATCGTACACAACGACATAATACTCGTCTTTTTTAAAGCAAGCTCCAAACTCTGTCAACCGGTATTTGAGGTCCGATAATTCCTTCCTGACGCGGTCTGGTTGCAGAAGATAGCCTCCGACGGTATAGGCGTACACCACAACGTCCTGAAGGGCACTTATGTGGATGGAGGGCTGAAAAAGAAGCGTATTTTGATGAGATGGGTCTGGTCGTTGAAAAGTTTTCTAATTAAGGGGTTCTAACCCCCATCCAAAACGGTGTTTAAAAATTAATTACTCCAACCACTACAAATACTTCAAAAGGTCTACTGAAACTTCTTGTAAACGTTTCAAGATTCAGAACAGAACTTGGAATCCAAAGTGTTCAGAATCGTCTTGGACAGTATGGAAATGTCTTTGGTCCATTGGCCAGAACGTCACACATCTTGTAAACGTGTAATGTCCACAAACTCGTGAAAATGTCCTTTGCTGAAAAGTTAACGAGGGACACAAAAAAAAATTCAAGGCAGCTGAAGTCTTCCAATACGTCATGAGGGCAGATTGTTAAAATGTATAAGCAGGGGTGGATTAGGGACCTCAAAACGGCCTGGGAAAATTTTCTAGAAGCGGCCCATGCAATCCAGTCAACTAACTGTTATCTTATAACAGGCTAATTTTTACAGTATTGAATTTTTTAATATATTTAATCAATTGGGATTGAAATAGGAATAAAAAAAGGAGCTTATAATATTACAACAATGCCATTTAATAATTTTCAAACAAAGATAAAACTAATCTAATAATAATTCTAATCTTTAGGGAGTCTAAACAAGAGCCCAGAGAGTAAAATAGCATCTGACAGGTATCATTCGCCATTTTCATTTATAAAAACAGCATTTCATGAAATGTAAAATACTGATATATATGAAAAATTAATATGAACATTTGAATTGCTTAGTAAATATAATTAATAAAAACAGTGTAATTTTAGTTTTTTCTACAGGGTAGTCTGCAGAAAAAAAGTCTGAAATTGGGGTTTTTTTTTACAGACACCAGTAGATTCATAAAACTAGCAATAATGCGTGATCGGGTGATACACTCGTATTTACGCCCCTTGTTGTTTGTTTCTTTGCAATGCGTACGCGCACGTATTGTGTGTAAATTCCCAGAAACGACTATGATCTCATTTAGTTTGTTGATTTTAAGTTTTTTACTGCTCCGTGATTATTTCATATAGGCCTATAGTGATTATATTTAATACCAGTAACTAGTTTATCTTTCTAAGCTAATTATCCTTAACAAAATTTAAGCGTATTTTTAAGCAATGTAAATATGATGTTTTATGGTCTTCACCCGCCCTGAGCGACCCATCTTACGGGCAATTCATCGGGAATTGTCCCGGTGGGCCAATCCGCTCCCGTGTATAAGGTAAGTTTGTTAGTAACGTAAAAACGTAACGTAACGTAAAAACTATTTTCTCTTCATTTAGTTCACTGTGATATTCGAAATGCACTTTTTGCGTATATAGGAATACTTTAATTCTCAGTGTGAATAAAAGTAAATGTTTCATGAATCCAGTCCAAGCTCGTTGCGTCCACACGGGTAGTCTAGGAATTCTCCACCTCATTGTTTCTGATCTTCAGGAAATCACCAGTGTCAGTGGCCAAGTGCCCCAAGAGAGTCAGAAGTTCAACAGTCACTTATGAGAAATTTTCATGTCGGTAGAATTGCACTAATATAAGTGTGCGGTTGTTACAACATAAAAATACACGCACATACTGTATATATTGTATACTCGTGTGTGTGTGTGTGTGTATATATATATATATATATATATATATATATATATATGTATTCGTATAATAATAATATAGGGTTAAAAATTGTCTAATGCGAGACTAATGATTTTCTGACAAGTGCTCGTGTGGTCTAAGTCTTACTGAGAGTCTACCGAAGGTCAATTGAACTATGCTGCAGGTTTTCACAGTATTACCGTCGTTTGTCGTAAATTTCCGTAACTTTGAAGCGTGAATTACGTTTAATTTATTGATACACCATTTTCATTGTTGCATAATTTGGAAGGTGATACAATCTACAACTGTTGCGTAAATTACACTATCCAAATTTTGGGAAATTTGTGTTTATCTTATTTTTTTGGTGTTTCTTTGTTTTTGGGTGCGCTGAATTAAAAAATCGCATTAGTTTTCTCGTGAAAACTCTAGTTTCTTCCGAAAACCATAATCTATTTTTTTGTACCTAGTGGCTTATCAGAGCAAAATTACAATGAAGAAAAGGAAAGGAAAATAAATATATTTCATATTTAAAGATATATAATGTGTTATAATTGTATATAAAGGGTGTCCCATAAGTCCGGCATCATAGGAAAAATAATAAAAAAAGGCAAAACAAAAGCTTTTATTTACAGAACGTGCTCAATATGTCCACCATTGTTTCCAATACACAAATTCAGACGTGATACCCAGTCAGGAAGCACACTGTGAATGATGTCAGGAGTAATGGTGTTACGTGCCCCAATAATGCGCTGCCGCAAATGTTCAACACTCCTAATTTCTCTGCGTATACCAGCGCTTTCAAGTGGCCCCAGAGATAAAAATCTAGTGGTGTGAGATCCGGGCTTCTAGCTGGCCATTCCACAGGCCCTCGACGTCCTATCCAATGACCAAGGAATTGTTGGTACGGGTATTCCCTTACTTGGGTGCTGTAATGTGCAGGAGCGCCGTCTTGCTGGAACCATGTTGGGAAATTTCCTTCTTTGTTCCAGGATAGCAGTCGCTGTATCATTGTCAGTGGACCTCCTTGAAGCTCCACTGCGTGGTTTATCTTCTATGGATCCTATTTCCTTAAACTTTGCAACAAGTCTGCTAACACAACTTTGTTATTGGCTCGCGGTCTGGATGCAGTCTGTTAAATTCAGCAGCGGCTCTCTCTGACTCCGATTTCCTATGAGTAGAATTATCTGGATTCGTTCTTTCTTGCTCACAGACATTATGGCCTGTAGAAAGAGAAAAATATGAATTGTGGTTTGTAGAAATAGAAAAAATATGAATTTCTCCTATGATGCCGGACTTATGGAACACCCTGTATAATGAATATATAATGCACCCAAATATAATATGCACACGAATATGCTCGCAAATCTAAACGGATAATGCTTAAAAATGTAAATTTGAGCGACTTATAATGCTTAAAAATGTAAATTTGAGCGACTTTTTCTCTTGTCCCGTAGATTATCTGGTATTAAATACCAGATATAGTCGCCCATCATAGCTTCGTCCCATTTTCCCAGATATCTCCTCTCCATGGTTTGGATAGCTTGGTGAAAACGTTCACCATGTTCTTCACTTGCGTCACCCAAATTTGGTCTGAAGAATTCTAAATGAGAGTCCAGATAGTGTAACTTCAGGGACATTCTACAACCTAACCTTTGAAAGTGGTTGAGTAGATTTTCTACTAGCTCTTTGTAGTTGTCGTTCTTCTTGTTACCTAAAAATCCATGGACTACAAGCCGAAATGACTGCCAAGCATTTTTTTCAAGAGCTGTCATTTTTTCTTGTAACTCTTTACATGCTAACATGCGTCTGACTCGAGGTCCAACAAATATGCATCCCTTGATTTTAGCTTCAGAAAGTTTGGGAAACATTGAATGTGTATGATAAAGAGCATCACTTTCAGCATCCAAAGCTTTGATGAATTGTTTAATAAGATCAAGCTTGATATGCAGCGGGGGTAGCAAAATTTTGTCTGTTGGAACAAAGGCTTCGTTAAGAACATTGTTTGCCTGGATTATGCTCATTTCTCACGGGCCATTCCTTTCTGACAAAGTGCTCACCATCTGCTCTGCTGTCCCAAAGGCAGAGGAAACACGAATATTTAGTGTAACCGCCCTGTAGTCCAAGCAGGAATCCTAGCATTTTGAAGTATCCACATACATCCCATCCATGTTCACTGTAGTTTATTTTGTCTAGCAACTGCTTTACATTTTCATATTCTTCCTTCAATTCAACCGAATGAGCCACAGGAATAGATGGAAACATATTTCCATTATGTAGTAGGACGCCTTTTAAACTTCTAGTTGAACTGTCAATAAACAAACGCCAATCAGCAGGGCTGTATTCAATTCCTATCTCAGCAAAAAGGCCATTCACATCACAGCAGTAGCAAAGAGAGCTCGATGCAAAACAGGAGTAGAAAGAAGCATTTCGCAAATGCCTATTCCTGTAGAAAGAGATCTTGACACTTGGGTCAAAAGATTCCACTCTTTAAGGCGGGACGTCATAATTTCTGCATTGGTTTTGTAAGGTTCATATCCCTGACTAGGTCGTCTATGTCTTTCTGGTTGGGGAAATGGGATGACGTATTGGAGTTTGCCTCGAAGTCTTCATCTTCATCGGAGGATATTAAAGGCGTTTCTTCTATTTCCTCCATGGTAGGTGGGCATGGAACGGGTAAATCTTCATTATGGGGGACTCGGGCAATAGAAGATGGGATCTTTGGATATAGGACATTTTTGTGACCTTTACCTCTCTTGTAGAGTGAAATGTCTACCATGCAGAAGTAACAATCATCGTGGTGATTGGTTTCCTCCCTCCAAATGCGAGGAATAGCAAATGGCATGCCTTTTCTGGTACCTCGCAGCCATCCTTCTAATGTGGAATGGCAGCTTCCACAGCAAATGTGAGGTGCCCATGATTTATCTTGATCGCCCATGGGCATGTCAAAGTAAGCGTGATATGCTGTACAAAACTTCGTTCCTGGTCAATTTGTGCTGCTTACTGCTTTGGATTGATGTAATGGCCGCAAACATAACAAAATGAATCTGCAGTGTCTGTAGGGCCTATTGGTAGCAATCACCATATAATTCTAATTCAAATATCTGAAAAATGCAAAAAACATTTTATAAACAGAAATAAGAAACCAAATGTGTACAAATATTTAATAATGGGCCATAACCAATAAAAACATTACTAATGAACCCCAGTTTTGGAGACCTTTTGAATTTTGCACTTGAAATTACTTTTGCTATCTAAAAAAAAATGCCTTAAAAATGGCGAAAAAGTAAGATTTCTGAATTTGACCATATCATAAAAACTATAGTTTTCCGAGCAAAATCGATGGCAAATCTGTAATCAGCGTGGCCGAAACGTATAGAAAAGAGCGAAAAATCAACATAAACAAAAAATTGTTGCACAGTGTTATTTATAAATCAGAAATGGCATTTCATTTTTGGGATTTAAAGTTTTTGAGTAACCTCATTTGATTGACATCACATTTTATTGTGGGTGGGATTAAGTTGGGTTAGGTTTAGTTTGGTTAACTTAGTTTTCTAGAGGGTAGCCAAAAGCCATTTTGAGAAATGGGGAAAAGGTACAGTGACGAGCTCGCTGCTCGTAATGTATTTGAGTAGACCCAGTTCCCCTTTTAAAGGGGACTTATTTTTCCAGATTGGTGGAGCTACCGCCCGTCTCAATTCCTCTGATGGATGAAAGACGTAAAAGGGAACAACTAAATAAGCAACACTTCCTACCGCGTCGTATCCTGTAAGAGGTGGATTCGAATGTAGTCTTTTGGGAAGGTAGATTGCCATTGTCATGTTCTGGGGACACTCCGTCATGGATGTTGAATCCTCCTTGATGTGAATTAGGCCTATTGGTCTCGTTGCCTCTATTACTTCCATGTGGGAATTTATTCCTGTTGAAATTAATGCAAATTAACAGTTGGTTAGGGTTTTTTTCTTAGATTGGTTCTGTTTAGTGGTTGGGTAGGATGCTCTCCTCTAGTTTCAGGTGATGTAGCAACCCGTATAAATGGTTCGGATCCCACATAAAGCTGTAGGTCTCTTCCATCGCATTACATTTGCCGTGACGAAGTTGCTTAAACAAACCCCAAACACTATTACTCTTATTATTATTATTATTATTATTCAAACCTTCAGTTGTGTGAATAAAGAAATAGTTTATAACTAATATTTTGTAGATGTATTCGAGTTAAACTTAGAGCATTTGTGTACTTACAAGACGAGGGAGTAAAAACCTCGCCAAGTTTGAATGAATTTTTCTTGGAGTCCCGGATGGCTCGTCCTGCTGAGGCTGATGATTCTGATATACGCAACGCTGGCCGATTCGAGTCCCACTGGCTCCCATTTCCCTACTTGATTGCTTTCCCACCCCCCAACCTAATCCACTATATATGAGACAAATGTTTGGGGGTGGTTTAACCTCTCTCGTAACGACAAAGCTCGCGTGACAGACGGGATTTACGGCTTTACGTGGAATCCGAACCATTTATAAAGGTTCTCCACATCATCTGAACGCGGAGAACGGTCACCCATTCAACTACTAAACAGACCCGACGTCGCTTAACTCCCCATGCTAATCTAACTGAAAACGGCGTTGCGACGTGACCACGGCGTAGGCAGTACGTGCGAGACACTGTACTTACCGTGTTTATATAAATGCAGAGGCATGAACCCTTTCCACACTGACAACGTTGTAAACTCGCATTCTCCCGGAGATGTCGTGACGAAAAGACCGTCAAAATACCTCCTCTTTTGGATCCCGTATCGATAGGTTCTGAGAACTTCGAAAGGAGGGCATTCAACACCTGAGCAGAAAAGACAAAATAATACCCCTCTCTCTCCCTTATATATATATATATCTTATGAAACCACAATATTTTAACGTTTTTAATTGTGCATGACGACATTTAATTTCTAAATAGCTTAATTAACTTAATCAAAGCCTAACTTTTAATTATATCCCATTTATAGTGATATTCAATGATTTTCACTTAAAATAGTCAGAGACTAAGCCACTAAGGTGACATCCCCAATTGCGTTACATGCGCGTTCGTGTCGCGATGAATTCACTATCTTAAAAATTGTCTCGCGGTTTCGCAAAGTAGCCAAGAACACGCGCGCGCACTCGCAATAATACTCTTGGGTTTTTTAAATACATCGATAAATATCTCGCAAATGTATTTTTGTATGATAAATTTCAAAATTATTTCAGTAGAGGGAATCTCGCCCCCCTAAGATCTTAAACCAAATGAAAGGTAAAAAGAATCTTCAAAATAGGGTGAATGATAGTTAGGTATAGTTAGATTAGATTATGTTAGGTTAGTTTTCATTAAGTGAAAGTAGTTTAGATTAAATGGTTTTATTTTTCGTTGTCTTCTTTAGTAAAAATTGAAACTTTTTTTTCAAAAAACGTTTTGAATTTGACAAAATTTCTTGACTCGAGAATTTGGTTCCATTGGTCCACAAAATATTTGTTTTCCAAAGAACACATCTCTTTCAGACTTCAGCTGTGACATCATTAATAAAAAATACCTAAATGGATAACGTAGTTTCGGAAAGAAAAAAATCTCTCGAGAACAAAATTTCTGAAAACCATAAAAAATTCCTAATTGGTGGTGGTCTGTTTTTCTTTGAATTTTAATAAAATTTCAAAATCAAAACCCAATCGTTACTGATAAGAAATTTTTTAGGCTTTTTAGAAATCCTTTTAGGCGAACTTATTTCTGACTGTACCTCTACAGAGTTTACTCAATGATTTCGTAGTTATTTTATTAGGTGGAGGACGAGAGCGGGGTGCTATCGGAGGAGGAGAGATTACGGTGTCTCTGAAAGATGTTGCGTAAATCCAAAGTTCGTAATAAACTGGCTGATACAATTCGGGTCTGGAAGGAAAAATATGTGGTTGAGAACCTAAATATTTTTAGGCGAGTAGTTATTTATTTTTGTTGTTCGTGCATAAGTGACGAAGTTATTCATCGACAAAGTTTCAAATTCCTCATGGAATTAAGTTTATGGAATATTAAATGTTGAATATTTGAATATAAACAAAATTAATTCATTCATTGAACGTAAGTTAAAAAATTAATGGATTTATTCTATTGTCAGTAGGTTAATTTTCTAGAAAGTTTTATACATTTTCCAACAATGTTATGAAGTACAGTGGCGTACATAATGGGGGGCATCGGGGGCATAGGGCCCCCCATTGTAAAAATTATTACTCTCTCATTAAAGATATTTGAAAAAGAAATGTTCAAAAATAGGTAACTTTGCAACATTCACCACAAAAAATCTTGGTAATTTGGAATTTCAGTTATTTTATGGTTACCAGGACATGTTATTAACTCAAAAGCAATTTTGGCTGGCTTAGGAACGTTTATATACGTCCTTATACGTACGATTAATTTTTGCAAATTTAATTCTTTGCCCATAAATTGGAAATAAAATACAACTGAAGCTTTCGAAGATGCAATTCATTTTGATTCCAAATCAATCATCATCAATTTTGATCTGTGCCCCCCCCCCTCTTAAGAAATGCTGTGTACGCCCCTGATGAAGTATGGTGCTACCTTATCACTACATTCAATCTCAAACGCAAAAACGGTCAGAAACTATCATTGGTCGTTTGATGCGGAGCATTTTTATAGATAGATAGATAGATACAGTGGCGGTTCCTCATATGGGCAATATGGGCAGCCGCACAGGGCGGCATTTGTGGAGGGGCGGCATGAGCGCCTGCAAAAAAAATAAAAATAAAAATAAGAATAAATAAATAAAGAAATAAAAAAAATAAAAAAATAAAATAAAATAAATAATAAAAGATCAATAAATATATTTTTATAAAAAAAACCATCTATTGCATTTTCCATAAACCTTCCCATAAAAGACCTAAACAATGCAAAATGCTTCCAGATTAATATTATTGGGAATAAAGGCCCATACTTTAACATATGTAATGTTATTTTTCTGGGTTTGGTTAAATAGTGAAATGTATATTATTTATTACAGAACGAATCTTCACACTAAGCCACTAAGGTCTGTCAAATAACCGCAAATGGATAAGAAGAGGTCAAAGCTATCAGGTGCTCAGTTTAGAAAAAAGAGGAAAGAAGAAGAGGAGAAACGAGCAAAAGATAAAGGTATAGAGCTATGTCATCTACTCTTCACTGCTATATTGCACTGCTATTTGTGATATAGCTTTCTGAGTCATTTGAAGTGTACTATTATGTATATAATTAGCCATTAACCAAGGAGGTTGTATTATTCATTTGTTTCCTATTCTAAAAGTTTAATAAATTGTGCTTAATAACATGTTAAATTAATTGTACTAGCCTATTCATGCATTGGTCTGTTATGTTCTATTTTACTATTTGCAGGGGCACTTTTGAAATATTTTGGAACACCCTCTGCCACTAGCCAGGATGAGAAGCCTTCTACTTCTGCCATTATTGAGGCTGAGGAGCCATCTACCTCCTCAGCCTCACATATGTCTCCACAAATGCAGTCTGATCCTGAGGATGAAGACCCATTTGCTTCTACTTCTCCCCGGCAGGACTCTTCAGGTGAGTTTGTGTGCACATATGTCTGTGAGTGTGTGCGTGTGTGTGTATGTGTATGTGTGTGCATCCCTGCAAAGCATTTTGCAAACAGTTATAAATTATAATGTTATTATCACTGGGTCTGGGTTACTGGGTATGTGTGGTGTTTCACCACCATAATTCCATAACACCACCACCATAACAAAGTGCTGTGAATAATGTGTTATCTAACTTAGGTGTGTATACTAATGAGTAATGCTCTTGTTCTTTCTATTAGAAAGGCCTGGAGCAGAATCGCCTCCTGAGGATGAGTCTCTGTCCACCGACCCTGCTAACTGGCCTTCAGTTCTGACTGAGAGAATTCGGACACAACTGGTTTCCAGGGGACCAAGTCAAGTACCATCTGACTTTGTATTCCCTAGAAACGACAGTGACGGAAGAAGTTTCCACCATCAATACTTCAGGAAGTCATTGGTTAGTGGGGAAAATATAACCAGAAGTTGGTTGGTCTATTCCTTAAAAAACAACAGCCTTTTCTGTTTCTGTTGTACATTATTTTCCAAGAGGAAAATAAATTTAACAAGTTTGGGACTCTCGGACTGGAAGCATGCAAGCTCATTGCTCACATCACATGACAACAGTTCAGAACACCTAAATTCTATGAAAATCTGGAAAGAACTGGCAGTGAGGATGAGAAAGGGGGAGACCATTGACAAGCAGGAGATGGCACTTCTGGAGGCTGAGAAGTTGAGATGGAGAGCGGTGCTGACACGTCTCACTGCTATTGTGCATTCTCTGGCAGTTAGGAATTTGGCACTAAGGGGACATACAGAAAAATTGTTTTCACCATCAAATGGCAATTTTCTGAAAGAAGTTGAACTGATGGCACAATTTGATCCTATAATGCAAGAGCACATTAACCGTGTCCAAAAAGGGACCTCCAGTCACACCAGCTACCTCGGCCACCACATACAAAACGAACTCATTGATTTGTCGAGCAGCAAGACCATTTCAGCAATGGTGAGCGACATCAAACAATCAAAGTTTTTTTCAATAATTCTAGATTGCACTCCAGATATCAGCCACACTGAACAGTTGTCAGTTGTGATTCGGGTTGTGTCACTGGAGGGGAAGCCCCATATAAAGGAACATTTCATGGGTTTTTGGAGGCAGAGGAGTCCACTGGTCAACATTTGGCATCTCTGATTCTGAAGAGACTGGAGGAGCTAAAAGTTCCTTTCATGGACTGTAGAGGACAATCATACGACAACGGGGCCAACATGAGGGGAAAAAACAAGGGTGTTCAATCCAGGCTCCTAGAAATTAATCCCAGAGCTCTGTTTGTTCCATGTGGGGCTATTCTCTGAATTTGCTTGTGGCCGATGCTGCTAAGGGATCTATTGATGCCACAAGTTACTTTGGCATCTTGCAGAAGCTTTACAACTTGTTTTCAGCCTCCACACAACGATGGGCCATTTTGAAAAAACATGTGAACATCACATTGAAGATGTGGTCTGATACAAGGTGGGAAAGCAAGATCAAGAGTGTGGAGCCCCTGAGATATCAGGCAGCTGCAGTGAGAGATGCACTGATCGAGGTGAGGGACCACACCAAGACTCTGTAATAAAGGTCGAGGCTCAATCTCTGTCAGAGGAGGTTGGGTCATACCGCTTCGCCATTTGTTCAGTGGTGTGGCATGACCTGTTGTGCCAAATTCAGCATGTGAGCAAGCAGATGCAGTCTCCTAGCATGCACGTTGATGTTGCAGTAAATCTCCTAAAAAAAACAGAGAGAGGTCTCCGCAATTACAGGGCAAACAGGTTTTGTGGCTGCACAAATGGCCAGCCACAGATATCGTGAACAAATGAATGTGGAGGCTGTGTTAAAACAAAAACGGCTGAGGTCCACAAAGCGGCACTTCTCCTATGAAGCATCTGATGAGCCCTTGATTGATGCTTTGAAGAAGCTGGAGGTGACATTTTTCAATGCAGTGGTTGATGCTGCAACCATCAGCCATTCAGGAAAGATTTTCCACGTTGGAAATTGTGGGAGGAAGTTTGGAGTGCTGACACATTTCCAAAATCTCACATTTGAGGAGCTGACAGAACAATGTGTGAACCTTAGTACTACACTACACTTTAAGGGACAATCTGACTTGGATGGCAGAGAGCTTGCACAGGAGCTGAAGAACTTGCCTGACTTGCCATCAAAGACCATATCCTTGCTTGAACTGCTGACATTTATCCATGAAAGGGAGCTCTCTGAAATATATCCAAATTTGTGGACTGCTCTCAGAATTGGTCTTACTCTTCCAGTCACTGTTGCTGAAGCAGAGAGGAGCTTTTCAAAGCTGAAGCTCATCAAATCCTACCTGAGGTCAACTATGTCACAGGAAACGCCTTACCGGTCTGGCCATCATCAGTATAAATCATACAATTGCTGAGCAGATTTCATATGATGATTTAATTCATGACTTTGCATCAAGGAAGGTAAGAAGAGTCAGGCTTTAGATGGCAGTTGTGCTGTGGTGCAATTTATTTTGTTTCTTGTTCAAAGTGTAGAATAATAATTACCCTCTCTTAGTGTCTTATTCTATTTATGTGATAGAGCTTTGTACAATTTAGAAATTTGATTCTCTAGTTTATTATGGCAGTTGTGCCAATTAATTGTATTTTTCCTGTTCCTGATCATTACATTATTTACAGTGAGTTATGTCTATTACGTGAGAAGGATTTGTAAATCAGAAATTTGAGTTTGTTTTGGTTCTGAAGTTCCAACAATTAGTCCAATAAAAAGTTATTTTGTGAAAGAGTATGTCTGTCCTTTATTTTGGGGGGATTCGAATGTGTGTGTGTTGGCGAACAGGGGGGGGGGCCGCTGAGTGAGGTTCGCCCAGGGCGTCATGTAAGCTAGGACCGCCACTGGATAGATAGGTAGGTAGGTAGATAGAGAGAGAAATAGATAGATACCAAACCCACGCAGTGTCTAACACAGAGCGTGGTGAGCAGTATATCAAAGTATCACAATTAGGTTTCTGATAAAGGAATCGAACCTGCTGGTATGAAGCCAGATAAAAGTATCTGTCCAAAAGGCTTCTCCATTTTGCCGAAGTTTCTCCATTAACATTGAAGCCTTTTCATTAAGGAAAGTTTCAGTAACGTCCCAAACGTTGGCTTCAAATCCAGCAACAAAACCGTCTTTGTTTCCAAAACGGTCAATTAGAACCTAAAAAAATGTCCTTTTCCACAAAGTTTCGAGATATTTATACAAATACTAGAAACTAATTAACTGCATCTAAGCAGGAATGCCTTACAAGTATGTAATAAAATTTTATAGAATTTATTTCCTTGGAAAAAGTGAAAGTTTTTACTTTAAAACATATATTATTTATGTTAATGCATTCCTCGTAAATATGACGCGCTCGTCGGATGAACATTTCAATCTTTCCTGTATGGCGTTAGATAGCCAGCGTCGTAGCTCTCTAGGTAAAACCCTTTCTCTAGGTTAAGCGCAATGAAGACATTGAAGTCGGGGTTTCGAATCCCGTAATGCTGGTGGTATTAATAATAATAATTAATAATACAAGTTCGCACATTAGTTGGCTTGAGCGCTCTGCCAATTTCTGGTCCTCACTAATTATATATGTATACTTCCAAATGTTCCAAATTAATTACAAAATTAAGTTTCTATATAGTTTAGTATCCGAGTTGAATCGTTTCGTCTGGGTTGAAAATCCTATCTATCTCGTTACCCGTTACTGATAGGCGTTGGTAGGTCATAGTTCAGAGGGTCATCAATATGATTAACATAGAGGGAAACTGTGAAGTCCGTGAACTCTTTCAAGACGCCCGGATGGCGGCCATGTTTGATTTGAGTTACGAAAGGAACCGTCATATTTAGAAGCTGCCCTGAAAAGAAACGTTCCACTTTTTTTAATTTTATCCTCCAATTTTATCCTTTTTTATCCTCCAAGAACTGAGAAATGAGGTTTAACGGTTTAACATTTGTGTGATTTTTAACAGGTTTATACTGCCAATATAACTACTATGGAAAAACTATACGCGCTCACAACATGGTATCATATGTGGTACATTTATTTCATAATTAAATATAAATTATTAATTAATTGAATTAAATATCTATACAAAATTGCCTCGGGATTGGCGACATAGCCTATTGGGAATGAAATAATTGAATTGCCATACGTACAAAGAACCTGTATGTATGAATCAGCCTCACATAGCAACAAGAAAACCCAATTTATTGTTTAGTCTACCAAGAAAGTAGACAAACAAAATTTGCTAGAACGGCAAATAATACACGAGAACCAAGGAACGGCTCTCAGGGCTGTTTATTCGCGAACGCTTTAAACGGGAAACGTGTCTAAATTTTCCCTCAAGTCCTGAGTGAATTCCTTATAATAAAACCTAATGACTATAAAAGGATAGGCCTATTCCTTCAGGGGTTTATATAGTGACTGCCTATATTAATTACCTTAAGTAAATTCGCCGCGTAACCCCATCGTGGCGGCCCTACACCGAAAATGACCGTCACGCCCTACATCGAAACAAACAAAGACCCAGCAAAAATAAGGTGAGCAATTTCAGTTTTTATTAACATAAGGCTTTCCCAACTCCCGATGCTAGAATTACCGTAATCAATATAAATATAAAGAGGTCCTTTAAAGACCTACATATTTATAACTCTCTAACGAAAAAGCATAGGGCTTTTGTCGGTAACCCTCCACTGACGTCTGTTGGAAATTTCCAACGGATGAGGGCACAGGCAATCAACCCATAGCCCTATATAGTTTTTTCAAATGGTGGCCCTGTGTATGGGGAACTAACCCCTCTAAAATTTACACTGACACACGCAGTGGCTAGGCTTAACTCAGTAGGCCTAACCCCAATTTCAACCGTAACCCCACTATAGTTTTTTCATATGGTGGCCTAAGCAACTGGGAACCGATTCCTTTACCTTTACACTAATCGAAAACAAAGGCTTGTTCATTTAACAGGCATAACTTATTTTAGGTCCTAAAAATAATAGGCCCGCAACATTAAGCCTATTTAATAGGTCCTACTCTTCAAATTCAAAACTAAGCCTTGTTAATTTAACAGGCTTAACTCATTTGAGGTCCTATAAAATAATAGGCCCAAACATAAGCCTACTTGGTAGGCCCAACAAATAGGCCTATTTAGTAGGCCCACCTAACTTTACCTTACATAATAGGCCTACCTCTTAAAGTAGGCCTTACTCTTTACACTCAAGGCCTATCCTAACTAAAAACATTGTGAATTTTTAATTTAACCTGTGGCGCAGGTTATATAAAAAACTTATTACTGTACAGTAATTTAACTTGCTCAACATCATAAAAATTAAACTCAGAACTTTAACACTAACAACAATTATGGAAGACTTGGACAAAAGGGTAAGAAACCCAGACCAAGAAAACAAAAACACAGACCTTGGGGCTACGGCACCATCTCAAAATCACAAAAAATTAATGAGGAAAAAATCAGCACGTAAAGGTGTCATCACCAAACTGTACAATGATTTCAAACAAAAGGAACCTACAAGATATGATCTTGAAACAACATTAAATTCTATTACTCGTTACAAACAAGAAATTTTCATACTAGATGAAGACATAATTACAGAAATTGATGACACAATTGAACTAACAGATGATGAGTATTCTACTCTCCTACTTGACAATGAAAATTACATTACAAAAATTAACAACTATATTTCTGAAATTCAAAACCAACTTGATGAGTGCAAAAAAGAAGACACATACGAAAGCTTCTTAGAAGCTACAAGAAATGCTTCATTTAGCCCTCCCAATGTGGCTGAGGGCAATGAACTAAAATCAAAATTGCCTACACTTGCAGTACCCACTTTTGAGGGTGACAGAGCCAAATTTCAATCTTTTATTGAAAAATTTCATAGCCTTATAGGTAATAAAAACTACATTACAGATGTTGATAAATTTAGTTATTTAGTGAACTATCTGAAAGGCCCAGCCTTAAGATTAGTGGAATCACTACCAGCCATAGGTGCTTCTTATTCTGTAGCAATAGAATTACTTAACAGAAATTACATGAATAAGGATGAAATTATACATGATTTGGCTCTTAAAGTAATGAACATGCGAACCCCAAAAGACAACTATGGTGACCTCTTTGATTTTTACTGTGAGTTTGAATGTCTCATGGGACAACTTAAAAACAATAATTTAAACATTGCAGAAACAGCTTGGATCATTCAAGCTGTTGTTTTTGAAAAGCTCCCTTCTAAAGTCAAAGAGATATTTCATCAGAGGACAACTGACATATACCCTAGCCTTAATAAACTAAGAGAAGATTTCCCAACTGTACTAGCACTTTACAAATCAAGTTACACACACCCAAAATTTAACACAGAACAAGAAAAAACCAACAATGCAGAAAACCAAAAACCTAACAAAAGATTTCAACACTTACCAGTTACATCAAAACACAACCGCAAAACTCAATTTGCAGAAAATAAAGTGACAGAAAAAGACTCAAAGACTCCTACTCTGCAAAACTTTAATGTAGCTACTTTTGAGTATAATCCCACACCATGCAAATTTTGTTTTAGCAGTGAACATATTCTACAAATTGTCCCAAATACAAAGACTTTACAGCAAGGTCAAAACGTTGTGAACAACTAAACTTATGCAAAAAATGCACTGGATCAGGGCACCAAAAGTCAAATTGCAAATCAAATTTGATATACAATTGTAAGTTTTGCAACAGTTTTGACCATGTTACCCCTATGTGTAATACACACACAGACATTGGAAAAACTGACAAACATTATGAACAAACACCCAAATCAAACCAAAACAAACAGAAACAAACCAAAAATGCTATGAATGGACATATCAGTTCATCTAGCATTAACCACAATTCAAAAATTCTTTTACCAACCACAACTTTGGAAATCCAAAACAAAAGAGGACAAATAGTACAGGTTAGGTGTCTTTTAGATACCTGCTCACAACAAACATTTGTAACTAAACAACTGATAGAAAAATTGGGACTTCAAAACCAACAAGGAGATGAAGATCTCTCTATTTCATCATTTATCAATAAAAACCCAGTACAAGCCAGTTTTAAAACTGCAAATATAACTTTAACTCTTGATGAAACATTTGAAACCCTTAAGGTTGTTGTTGTGGACAAAGTAGAAC
Source organism: Bathynomus jamesi (assembly GCA_023014485.1). Classification (NCBI taxonomy): domain Eukaryota; kingdom Metazoa; phylum Arthropoda; class Malacostraca; order Isopoda; family Cirolanidae; genus Bathynomus; species Bathynomus jamesi. The sequence goes on from JAJOZX010002257.1 coordinate 353,365, forward strand.
AAGAAAAAATACAAATAGCTGGGTTAAAACAAGCTTTGCTCCAACTTCAAAATAAATACACGATAGCTGATAAAACCCTTAATGCAGATGTAGTTGATGATATACATATGCTCATGGGGGCTGACTATCTTCATCTGGTCCATAGAGGCATCATTAAAATTGGAGATGGAATAGCCATACAAACTCCCACAGGTATTGCTCTTTTGGGTGACATAACTAAATACCATCTTACTACTGACACAGAAAACACAGAACATGAACAAAATTTACGCAAAACAAAATCACCACAGTCACAAATTTCTGACTATGTGACAAACTCGAACTACAAAAACACTGTCATAATCCCACATCATTTGAATGAAAATGATTCCACATTGGATGAAGGGTTACAGCAGTTGTGACTATTAGAATCAGTTGGCATAAAGGACAGTACTATTACACATGAAGACCAATTGATGACAGAACAATTTAAGGATACATTACAACACAGAGACAATCAATACTATGTGGAGCTGCCTTGGAAAACACCTTGTCCAGAAATAATGGACAATTTGAAAGTAGCTAAGGCACATCTGTATAAAAATTACAGAAAACTAAAAAATGACAATCTTTTAGAACAATACAACAACATATTCAAGGAACAAATAGAAAGGGGCTTCATTGAAGAAGTTACTGATGAACCCTTTAAAAAACGAGGTTGTCATTATTTAACACACAGGGGAGTTTACAGAGAAGACTCATCCACAACTAAACTAAGAGTAGTATACAACTGTAGTTTAAAAGACACAAATTCTGTTAGTTTAAATGATTGTCTCATGGAAGGCCCAAACCTTGTCTCAGATCTTGTAAAAATTCTCCTTTGCTTCCGTTTAGACAATTATGCAGTACAAAGTGACATAGAAAAAGCATTCCTCTGTATAAATTTGAAGCTTGAGTATGATAAAAATCATCTCAGGTTTTTGTGGTTGAATGATCCACATGACCTTAACAAAGGTTTCAAAACCTACAGATTTAAAGTAATTATTTTTGGAGCAAATTGCTCTCCAAGTATTCTTGCTTTAACAATTAGAAACCACCTAAACTTATTTCAAGAGGACTTAACAGTTCAGTTTTTAAAACAAAACTTTTATGTGGATAACCTCATTGGTTCCACTGTAACTGAAGAGGAATTGCTTGAAATTTACCAAATGTCACAACCCATAATGAAGCAAGGAAATTTTGGATTGAGAGAATGGGTTTCTAATTCTCCTAAATTAAATGAACAAATAACAAAAGACAACAATGGGAACATTGAACCAAACAATTACACGAAAACACTTGGAATGCTTTGGTTTTTAAAACAGAATTCTGAACACGATGACACTCTTTGCACGAAGAGTTATAACTTAAATCCAAATGCCAATACAAAAAGACAAGTGCTTTCAGAATCATCCAAAATTTTTGACCCCATTGGATTATATTTACCAGCAACCATAAGATCCAAAATCCTTTTGCAAGACTTATGGAAAAAGAAAATTGATTGGGATGAACCACTTTCAGTGGAAGACCAACTTCATTGGAAAAAATTAGCCACAGACTTGAACAAAGTTCAAGACATCTACGTACCAAGATGTGCTGGCTACAGATTGAAATCGCAAACACTACACATTTTTACAGATGCCAGCACACAAGCTTATGGGTGTTGTGCCTATTTAACAAGTGAAAATGAAAGTAACTTGGTTTATTCAAAGGCAAAAGTGGCACCCTTAAACCAAAAGAAAACTGTACCACAACTTGAATTATTAGCTGTCTCATTGGGAGTTAAAACAGCAAACTTTCTTTCACAAGTGTATAAAGAAGTTGACATAACAAACATTTACTTATGGACAGACAGTCAAATTTGTCTAACATGGGTGACCAACACAGATACAACTTCTTGCAAAAATATATTTGTGAAAAACAGACTAACAGAAATCAAAACTGCAAACACAAACCTTGGTATCAAATTTAGGTACATAAAAACAAAGGAGAATCCTGCAGACTTTTTGACAAGAGGGCTCTCTTACAAGCTGTTGAAAACAAATAAAATCTGGTATGAAGGGCCCGAATGGCTAACATGTGAGGATCTTTGGCCAGCCAAAGTAGTTAACCTCACACTCAACTCTACAACAACTGAAAAGATCACTGAGGACAAACCTATATTTGACTATCACCTTTATTCAGACCTAAACAAACTCTTGAGAATTACAGTCTATTGCTGCAAGTTTGTCAATAGCTACCTTCTCAAACACTGTCCTCAGAAAGCCTTTTCTAACTTAACAGAAACTGCAACAAAATACTGGCTCAAACAGATACAAGCTTCAGAATTTGACAAGGAGTTGAAGTATCTTAGGTCCAGTAGCACATTAAACAAAGGTATTCCTTCACTTGTCATGGATCTAAATCTGTACCTGGATACAGAGGGTCTGATAAGGTGTAAAGGAAGGCTTAACAAGTCAACTTTGACTTACAACTCTAAGCACCCAATTCTTCTTCCAAGGAGAAATCACTTCACAAAACTCATCATCAGGGATACCCACAACAAAATACACCACATGGGAGTCCCACAAACCCTGACAGAGCTGAGAAAAACTTACTGGCTACCAAAGGGTAGAACTGAAACAAAGAAAATTTTAAACACATGCATTCCTTGTAAACGTATCCATTCACGACCCTTTAAGACCCCAAGCCCTCCAGACCTACCTGTGGAACGAGTAACATTTACTCGGCCATTTGAAACCACGGGTATTGACTACACTGGAGCGGTAAATGTGAGTTTTGGAGACAAAATGGATTCAAAGGAATACAAAGTGTACATTGTACTCTTCACCTGTGCTGCCACACGTGCCATATGTCTAGACATAGTAGAAGATCTGACAGCAGAAGCTTTTATTGCTGCTTTCAGACGATTTTGTGCACACAATTCTGTACCCAAAACTATATGGTCAGACAATGCCACATACTTCAAATCTGGTGAAAGAATTATTCATCAGATTTGTGACAGTGAAACAGTACAAACTCATTTAACCAAACACAACATAACCTGGAAGTACATTCCTGTTAATACACCATGGTATGGTTCAATTTGGGAAAGAAACATACAAACTGTAAAGAACTGCCTTAAAAAGACTATTGGGACAAAACATCTACAACTTTTTGAACTCATGACTATTCTGTCAGAAATTGAAAATGTTGTCAACAACAGACCATTAACTTATGTGGGAGATGGTATTAATGAGCCAGAACCTCTCACACCAAACCACCTAATTAAGGGAGAAACAGTAAACATGTTACCAGAATCTGAACATAACAGTACAGAGGATCCAGATTGGGAAATAGGACACAAAGAACTCAACACAAAATACCAACATTTGACACAAATCAAACTCAATTTATAACAAAATGGAGAGAAGAATACTTAACAAGTCTTAGAGAAAGACATAAACAATTAACAAAACAAAGTTGGAATGATTCAGTCAAAATTGGGGACATTGTGTTGATACATGACAAGACACCAAGACATTGGTCAATGGGAAAAGTCTTGGAACTCAAAACTGGTGAAGACGAAGTTACCAGGGTTGTAAAACTGAAAACAGCAACTGGTAGACCACCAGAGATATCACATTACTATATCCTTTGGAGTGTGGGGCTAAATTAGAACCATTACCCCAAAGGATGGATCAGGATACTATTGGGGAGGAATCTCTCAATGTGCCTGATGTAACTCAGACTAAACCAGACAGGCCTCAAAGAAAGACTGCTTTGAAAGCCAGAAAACTTTTACAAGAAAAAATTAAGACTGGTGACTTATAAAACTTACACAAACTGAGCAAAGTTAAAATGCTTAATAACTTTACTTTAATCCCATAAATTTCCTATACCTAAAGGGAGTCAAACTGATTGACATAACTTTAACTAAACTTGAGAAGTTGGCCTCTTGAACTTTATATTTAATAGGTCTTGAGTAACCTCTCTCTCCTAAATTTCTACTTCATTCTTTTGATCCATTTCACATGTTTACACAGTTTCAAAAAATTTGATCTATAACATACAAATTTTTCTCCGGCCCCCCCCAGTATATGGAAAAACTATACGCGCTCACAACATGGTATCATATGTGGTACATTTATTTCATAATTAAATATAAATTATTAATTAATTGAATTAAATATCTATACAAAATTGCCTCGGGATTGGCGACATAGCCTATTGGGAATGAAATAATTGAATTGCCATACGTACAAAGAACCTGTATGTATGAATCAGCCTCACATAGCAACAAGAAAACCCAATTTATTGTTTAGTCTACCAAAGAAAAGTAGACAAACAAAATTTGCTAGAACGGCAAATAATACACGAGAACCAAGGAACGGCTCTCAGGGCTGTTTATTCCAAGCGAAGCTTTAAACTGGGACGTGTCTAAATTTTCCCTCAAGTCCTGAGTGAATTCCTTATAATATAAAACCTAATGACTATAAAAGGATAGGCCTATTCCTTCAGGGGTTTATATAGTGACTGCCTATATTAATTACCTTAAGTAAATTCGCCGCGTAACCCCATCGTGGCGGCCCTACACCGAAAATGACCGTCACGCCCACTATCGAAACAAACAAAGACCCAGCAAAAATAAGGTGAGCAATTTCAGTTTTTATTAACATAAGGCTTTCCCAACTCCCGATGCTAGAATTACCGTAATCAATATAAATATAAAGAGGTCCTTTAAAGACCTACATATTTATAACTCTCTAACGAAAAAGCATAGGGCTTTTGTCGGTAACCCTCCACTGACGTCTGTTGGAAATTTCCAACGGATGAGGGCACAGGCAATCAACCCAAAGCCCTATATAGTTTTTTCACAACTACCTTCTAAAAAAGGCTTTTAAAATTTCATGATGCAGATCCCCGCTGTTTTGATAGTATTGATATTTGTTTAAACCAGTGGTTCCCAAACCAGGTCGCGACCCAAGTGAGGGTCGGGAAGGTGTTCCTGAGGGTCGCGGGACGGAAATTCTCAACGACTGATTCAATCAAACTATATGAATATAAACACAACGTATCAAAATGATTGGTCATTAACACTGCATGTACCAGCGTTTAGGGTGGCCAGGACAATATTGTATTCAGGGTCGCCACCATAAAAGTTTGGGAACCACTGGTTTAAACAATGAGTGTAAACTAAAACTGTACAGTAACAGTAGAATTACCAATTTCAAATTGTTAATTTAAAAGCTGAAACTGTAAATTTTCAAATCACAGATGACGCTATTGTTTTAACAGCGAAAACATATGGCTCAAATTTAGATTTTAACCAGTATATTTAGAGTAATTTAATTCATGAGATTATTACTGTTAATTTTCATGTTGACAGGCTCACCTATTTTAACAGGAAATAACTGTTCTTAAAATAGTACCTGTACTTTGGGCGCGTACGGTAACAGCTGAACTGACAACTCATTACCTTAAATTTAGAGTACATTGTAAATTTTAATACCACAAGTTCACTTGTTTTAGCAGACAATAATTATTGGTAAAACATTACCTGTACATATCGAAACGTCAGTCCTGTTAATTTAGAGGGTGCAGTAGTTTGCACGCAAAAATGCCGTGGAGGAGGTAGTCGGGGAGTGAGTAGAGTGCTAGTGCACGTGGAACCCAGTGCCACAATGTCAAGGCGGATGGGGTTACCTTCCCCACCAAAAAGTAGAAAATTGAATATAGAGTAACCTAACCTAATCTAAACTTGAAAATAAATTTGTGTATATATATACTGTATATGTGTATGACGACATACTATGAGCTTTAGCAGCCCACCATCCAAATCTGTCTTAGACACAACAGTGATATTATACTATCGGAAGTCGACCCTTCGACCTCACTGTGATAGCTAAAATGACTTTCTCTTTATTTCTCTCATTTATATATATATATATATATATATATACTTTGATACTTAATATGTTAATCATAGAGTTTAGATAATGACAATGTGAGTGACTATGCAGATAAAGAAGTGGAAATTGTTTTGCTACGTGTTGCTGGTAGAAGTCAGAGAGAGGTATGTCAGTTATTCCATGAACGACAACCTGATACGTTATTGCCACGTCAGCGAATCAAGGTGTTGTTCATGGGATAACTGACATGCCTCCCTCTGCATCTCGTGATCTGTATAACCACCAATATCGTTAATTATGTGAAATCCAAATAAAGAAATATTATTAACGCAAAATACCCATGAGAACGGACTTTTGATACACCCTGTATAAGGGACAAAAACTAATGTTTATTTTGTAAATAAAGAATACTGATTGTATTCCTAAAAGGGTTTTAAAAGAGGGTTCAATGTCAATGGTCGACGAGATAAAAAGAATCTTGTATGATGGAACGAGTTGAGACAAATTTGTATGAAGTTTATAATATATATATTATATTATATATATATTATATATAATATATATGACGGATGTATAGAAGGGCTCGGCATGACACGGATGTATAGAAGGGATCGGCATCATTGAACGCCATGTATTTTCTGTGCATAGCACATGAGCAGTCATTGCGTAGAGAGTTACAAGGTATAGGAGAAGAACGACGGTAACAACTCTCCTACACCAAATCCTACAAATGAGGCGAAAGTGTGTGTGTGTGTATATATATATATATATATATATATATATATATATATATATATATATATTCATTGAAACCTAATTGTATTAAATACACAGTTTGGCGTGTGAACGCAATCGTCACAGAAGAGCTTGGTATTCACACACACATATATATATATATATATACACACATTTTTTATTTTGTATCAATATTCAAGGTTAGTTTGTAGTTAGGTTACGTTACTATAGTCTGTATTCTCAAGAAAAACAAATCTGCGCCTTATCACAAATTGGCCTGAGTTTTGTATATTGCATAAATGAATTATTGTACTGTAAAGAGTGAGGTCGGGAGTTAGATTCCCGATGGTGTAATATCACTGTTATGCCTAAGACAGATATGAATGGTGGCTGCTAAAGTTCATAGTATGACATCACACAACGTGTGCATATATAATTTTTATTTTTAAGTTTAGGTTACTCTATATTCAATTCTCTACTTTTTGGTGGGGTGTGGGAGGCACCCTAACCCCCTTTACACTGGCACTTGTCACTCTCCCACTACCCCCCACCCCTCATTCCCTCGGAACATTTGCGTGCATACTACTAGTGCATTGCAGATTTTCATATCAAGTTGAATGGATAATAAATGTGCTGAAAATATTACTATGCTAAAATAAGTACTCGGAAAGTGTACTACACGCTACTCAGTGTACAAAGAAGGTTAATTCTGTGTAAAATTCACAGTAGTAGCACGTGTCTGTTCTATTTTGAGTTTTAAAGAGACGTACTTTATAAGGTACTTTCTGTACTGTATTTTGAATCTTTAAAATCATAATTAATATTTAAATAAAATGAATTAAAATTAAATGTTTAAAAGGATATTTACATCTAAATATTTGAAACTACAGTACCTCTGTCGTTTAATCCGTAAAAATAATCCTGGACTCTCATATAACCTTCCAGTTCAGCCAGAATCCGGTTTTCAGCAATGATTACAGTACTTATCCACGTCGTCACAGGATACTGACGGATGTCGTAATCCTGGTTCCAGTCCAGAAGAGAATACCTGAAGGAAGGATTATGAATGAATCAGACATAATAAATATAATGAAAACGAGCATCATTGACGGAGTTTTGTATACGTTTCGCGTTATGAGAAGGAACATCCGCGTTCAACATAGACGGAAAATCGTTCTTCAAACGAGTTGAAAAAAAATCGTGAAGTGCTTGATTTTCTGGAGAATCAGATCGTGTAAACGCGGCGTTTTTATCATTTATATTTGAATTATCCATGTAGTAAATACATGCTGTACTGTACACTTTCAGAAAATAAAGTTAAGGTAATGTTATTTTAGCAACGCCTTTTCATTGCTATAAATAAATAAATAACCATATTCGGAAAGTTTGATTCACCAGGACGTTGAATTTAAGGGATTTAAAAAAAATTTACATTTTTTCACATTGAAAATGAGTCGCTGAAAGTTAAATTGTTTTTGCAGTGAACTACGCTCAAATCGTCTCAGAGCACAAAAACTACGTTTCTGTAGTATCGACGCACACCAGCGACAAATTTTTCGGAGCAGTTTCCTTGCTGTCTGTTTTTCATATTATAATGGAACTCAAACCGGAGCAAAAATGAATGACTTGTGCAGTGCTTGGATTTGCGTCACGTTTGTTTGGTGAACTGTTGAGAGATGTCAAATATCAATTAAGAAGCGTGTTGAGATCAGTGGGCTCAAAAATCAAATTTTTGAAGAGATAATAATGGACACTTTGGGTGTTTTAAAATGGTTTGTGTCAAAATGGAGGAACAAAGAACTTGCTGGCAATTTTTATTACAGAAATCCGGGAAAGCCCCGAGAAGCGTAAAAAATGATCGTGAAATCTCTCAACATTTACTGAGATCGACGAGGACGAAGTTTGACATGGTGACTGAGGCCAGTGGAGGGCAAATTAAATCATTTTAATCGAGGTTGGTTTACTTGTTGATAATGCGTAAACAATGCAAGTTTTTCAAACACCTCTTACCTCATTCTCTTATGAAGGCCAAAAACGTATGGTGAGACCACTTCTGCTAAATCAACACACCCATATACTCCCTAAGGTGATCGCATTTGGTTTTGTGGCGTTTCTCCGTTGTACCGAAAGCAGCATTCATTTTGTCCTTTTGAAATTTGTACGGATTTTCTGCTTGAGATGAATACATTAACTACACTTCGCAGCTAGGGGAATTCGAATGAAGGCAGTACAGGACGAGGAGACGTTCCGGTGACCTAGTCGTTGCTATGAACTGGAATTGTACTGGGCTCATGATTCGTCCTTGTATGAACCCTTGCTGTCACTGAGTTTAGTTGCACATATTCTACCAGTGACTCTTATGCGAGGGTAAGAATTAATTTTTTAAATAGGATAAGGCCATCATAAACTCCGGGTTCTCAGTTGGGTTTCACTTGAAAGGAGAAAGTATTTTTGGTGTCCAGTATGACAACTGCCAGCAATAGATGTCTGATGAGATGCTTTGCTCCATCAATTTTCTAAACCATAAACCATGCAGTGGTTCCCAACCTTTCTTGTGGCTAAGTATCATCCAAAGAAACCGTTATTTAATGGCTTTATCATTTGGGTTAAGTTTGTTAAAAATCACCCTTTTTCATGGAACTTTACCAGATTTAGTATACTTAACATGTCATAAACTAGCAACAATGTGTTTGCAAATGAGAAGCTCGGCACTGAGCCGTGCATTTAGACTTTGTTCATGAAGTGCTTTCTCTGACTGAACAAATAGTGTGTTGTTAATTATCGTATCACGTTAAATTACCTCTTTACTGCATACAGTTCAATCGTCAAGGGCTTTGACACCGCGGACGAGTCTTTGTTCTAAGTTCAATTCCGTGGTAGCGGTGCAAGAAGAGCCTTCTCAGAGTGTAAGAAATGTGTATTTGGTGATGAAAGTAGGAATGAAACTAATTTAAAGCCCAATTTAATCTTCTATTACGATGATTTGTCAAAGACGTAAATGTGGAAATAGCTTTACAATAAACTTCAAAGCTGTGATCACTACACAGAATTTCACGTGATCGCTTTACAAAGTAAAAAAAAAGTCAGATTTTTCCCTACATATACTAGTCTAGTGTTTACCAATCGGAGTGACGTGAAATTTTAATTTAAATGACAAAAAGTAAGTGAATCTTCAAAAATTACTGAAGATGTAAAAATTTCATTTAACGAAACATTTGCCATTGCGGAAACTGCACATAAACTCGGTTTGAAGTTAGGTAGTGTTGAGGAGGGAGCGGGTGTTGAGAACTGGATGTTGAAAAGTGGGAGTCGAAAATCCTCCGGGTTACAGCGAAAGAATATAGGACACTGGGGGCGCCAGGAAAAGTTGGGAAGAACTGCACTAGACACCGTACCTTTACATAGATCAACCTGCCGGGGTAGCATCGTGGCAAAGTGCCAAGCTGTGAATCTGAAGGTAATAGGTTAGAGTCTCGACTTGGGTTTGATTTTATTATTGATTAAGGTGCTTCCTTGGATCTTCTTTGGTAGGATATTAGTTCGGATTCCACGTAAGGTTAAACAACTCTAAACATTAGTATACAGGTGGGTGACAAAAGTAAATAGACACCTTCAGTTTTTCCATAGTTTTTATTTGATAATAAAAGCGAATACTGTAAAAAATACCAGATTTATTGAATGAATATATTTAGAATCGTGTTCATTTCCCCCTTTTCATTACACGTTCTGGCATTCCATTGATGAGTTTTGCCGTTTGTTCTTGAGGACAATCATCGTGGTGTCTATTTTGTCAACCCTCTATAGTATACGTCAATTGGCCTTACGACATCCGATCGACTTGACAATTTTATGCACGAGTATATTGTGGATTAAACTAATTTAGGTTAGGTCAAGATATTTTTTTTAAGTGTCGATTGTTTGGTCTCGTCGACGAAATGGGTATGCGGGTTCCGTATCAATTATACACGTACCTCGGGCATCGGGGTGCGCAGTCCCAAGGATCGCTGGGGGTTGGAGCTCGTCTGCAAAAATAATAACGCGCATTATTAACCAGTATTAACAAACTTAAATCACGCGAGGTAAATAATTATCATCATAATTAATTAATTAACTTTAAGACTCGAAATAACTCTACGTAACTTTAATTAATATTATTCATAATATTAATTAACAAAATTATTAACAATTGTTTCTTTTAACTTAATGTTAGCAACATGATGACATATATATATATAAGTATTAACATTGAATTTGTGTGTGTGTGTGTGTGTGTGTGTAATAAACAAGTTTTCCATTTTTTGCATTCATTCCTAATTTGTAACTTCAAAAATAAAAATTAATCGAGGAAAGACCAATAAAGTTGCTTTTAACTTCCGGTAAAATTACCTCTGATACAAAATAAAGCTTCCTCCTCCTCCTTAATAAGGTAATAATTTTAAGAAATAATTAAAAAAAAAATTCTTCCTTACCCAATCGAACCACTATGTTTGTAAAGTGCCATTTCTAAAGGTTTTCCCTTGAACCCTCGTGACATTTGGCACCATAAAAATCCTCATTTTAGAAACCTCAAAAAGGGTGCCAAATTCAGACGATATTAAAAGACATTTTGGGCCACAGATTAGAGTGATTTTCCCTCCGAGACCCATTTTATATCTCCCCCTCCCCCACTACTCTTATCCCCACAAATTGATTTTGTTATAGAATGGAATATGGGATTTCTACAGTCGCAATCCGAGGTCATGGAAAATACATTGTGTGTGTGTGTGTGAGAGAGAGAGAGAGAGAGAGAGATTTAAGAAATTTTATAGCACTTGCATTGAAAGTGAAAGAGCCACGATTCTCTAGCTCCACCCGAATTACTGTTCCCCATTCCAACACACTAATAGACGTTATTACTTAACGATATATATATACAGGGTGGCGAAAAAGTCGAGCATCATAGAAATTTTTAGTGTTGACTATATTATTTTTTTTCCGATTAGGTAGGGATGGCTGCGAAATTAACAATAGAAGAGAGGGTGAGCTTGGTTTTAATGTATGGAATACCAGGTACAACAAATCGATGAATCGGTACAGAATTTAAATTCTGTACCGATTCATCGATTTGTTAGTACCTACTACCTAGTATTTCATACATTAAAACAAAGCTTACACCCTCGTCTATTGTTAATTTCGCAGCCATCCCCTACCTAAAAGAGATAATATATTAGTCAACACTGAAAATTCCTATGATGCGCGACTTTTGCGCCACTATATATATATATATATATACAGGGTGTCCATAAAGTCGCACATCATAGGAAAATACATTTTATTTATTTTATTTGTTCGAAATATTCCCACCAATCTCAAAACATATTTTGTAAACGAAAGAGCAGGTTTCTTTGAATGTTCCTCAACATAATTGGCCTCATGGAGACATAAATAAATAGACATTGCTTATGTTCCTATAATGCGTGACTTTATGGACACCCTGTGTATATATATACAGACGAGATAGCTGGAGATTATGTGGATTACTTATTTCTTCTTTATCTCCACCTTTTAGTCTCGTCAAAAAACAAAAACAAAACCTGATAATCTTTGATTAATCTTAGAATCCCAGTATTGCATACCACAACAAGGTGTCGGGACCTTCGATCCAGACGTGGTAGATTATGTATTATACCCTCGTTAATAACTAATAATTAGTATCCTTACGTCGGGGGCAAAGAACCGTCCGGCAGTTTTGGAGAATAGCCCGGTTTGTCAAAATGAAAAAGAACAGTTGGTTTTTCAGTTTTCACAAAATACTTTTTCTCTCTCTTTTCCTCTCCTTCTCCTTCTCCTTCGATATCGTCTTCGTGTTCGTCGTCGTAGTTGTAAAGGAAATCTTTATCCGGGAAAAGTGTTCCGAAAGTTTTTGGAATTTGTTTCGGTTTGAGATTTTGAATTATAAGTTAGGACGTGTTCGGGTAAGATTTTTGTCCATATGGGTATGGTTTGTTCCTCGCTGAAACCGCAATGGAGGGCTTACCCGAAGGATAACGGAACCAATTCCTCTTTTTTTAAAAGTTTCACTCTTTATCTGATTTAGAGTTGACGATAACTTCGGATTGTTTATCACGTTCGGATGATTTCATGACATTTTCGTTTGTGTTATTTGCCTCCTCATCGGGTTGCACTTTCACTTCCTTGTCGGGTGACCGGCCACGGCCGGCCTCTTTCTTTTTCTTAGCCTCCTTTTCGAGGTACTCTAAAAAGAGTTTTTTCTTGTCCCGGTTGGGGGACTGGACTGACGAGGGACCGGGGTGTCAAAATCTGGAGTGTAATCAGAAAGATTATGGGTTACTCCTCCGAAATCAACGTATTCAAATCATTCGTTACGAAACCCGTAGGCGGGGCCTCCATTTCGTGAAAATTCTTTATATTTCTCGATGATGATCCGCCGTAGGTAAAGGAGAGCTTCTTCCTTCTGGGCGGTGCTTGAGAATGGGCAAAAAAGGGTATTGCTGTGTTTTTTAATGGGATACGTAAAAACCGGAGAAAAATCCAGTTTCACTGCTTCTTGGAGGTAGTGTCGAAGGTTCGGCAGAATCCAGCTTCATCGAATCCGACTCTAATTCGCTAACGTACGGAGGAGGAACTTCCGTTTCGTCTGTGAACCTGATCGGATCTACTTCTAGACCCCTTTTCCACTCCTGCTTCCATTTTTACCATTATTATTTTTAAGTTTTTTAAATCTTTTCTCACGGCAGATTTTACCAATCCTTTATCATCCTGTTCGTTTCCTTTCTCGGAAACGTTGTCTTCCGTTGAATTGTTTCCGCCTAATCTTATCAGCGTTCCGTTATCATTTTCAGACTTTAAAAAACTGAACTTCGGGATAGTAACATCGATTTCCGATGAACCATTTACGTTCTTGGGTAAATTGAGTAACGAAGATTCAGTCTGAGATGAGGGAGAAGAGCTATCTGTAAGATCGTAAAAGGGTTGGATGATGGTGTCATTGGCTAGGTACGATGAGGTTGAATTCTCCTTCAAAGACTTCTCAAGGGATAGGAGTCCCGCGAGCCGGAGTACGAACAGAGCCATTGCGCCTCCAGGTTGGATCATGACGGGCCTAAAAAAAAAATTAAAAATTAGCATTTAAAGGAGGGTTAAAAAAAAATCTGGAATTATTTAATTAATAATAGTATGATAATTACAAACCATTCCTAGTGAATTAAGTGCCCTCTGATTTACAGAAGTTAAGGCTAACAAAGACCCTAAGATCCACTCAGTGCGGATTTAGGGGGGGGCCGAGTAGGCCATGGCCTACGGCCCCGCGCCTGTGAGGGCCCCGCGCCCTCACATATAATTATAATGTTAGATTCCACTATAAATAATACAATTGATTAATGATTAGTGATAATTATGGTATCACTCTCTTTGCTGGCGGGAGTTTAGTTCTATTCAGGCCGCTGTGGAGTGCACATGTGAGTGTGTTTAGTGGTAAGTAATGGTAAAAGTCGTATCTCGAAAAAGTCGCCAGTCAATAAATGGGGATGGGGAGTTTTAGTCAGCTTTATAATAACATAAATAAGTTGAAAAATGTTAAATTAATGTAATTAATTTTTTTTATATGAAACGTACTTAGGCTAGGTTAGGTCAGTTTAGCTTAGATTTCATAATAAATACATTTTATACATATTTAAGGAAAAAGTCGCCACTGGTGGGGGCTGGCGACTTTTCCCATAAAGCGACTTTTTCACCCGAACAACTGTTTAGTGTCTGTTTGAAAAAACTTGAAACAGTGATTCTTCTTGAAGTTTGGGATACAGTATTGGAAAGGTTTCAGAGTAGCAGTATCCAGCTGCAAAATCTGGGCTCTCCCTCAACACAGCTGTCACACTGCTAGAGTCTCTTTTACAATTTGCTAAAGACCTGAGATCCCAGTTCGATGACTTTGAAGCAAAAGCTATGGCTAAGTGTGATCCCTGTGATGTGACGAGTAATGATGCATACTACGCCGACACGCAGCGTATTAGGAAGCGCAAGCGTCACCACGATGAACTAGACTCCGCGGAGGATGTTATGCTGACAGGGAGAGACAAGTTTAGAGTGACTGCATTCTTGCCCATCATTGACAAGCTCTGTGCTGCCCTACAACAACGCATTGCTGCTTACAGCGACCTTCGAGAGAAATTTGGTTTTTATCAGAAATCTCAAACAAAACGAACACTGAGCTTAAAGCATCTGCTGAAAAGCTTGTGTCTTCATATCCTAAGGACTTGGAGGCTGGATGGAGTCGGAGCTTTTGCAGTTTGCACACCTTATGAAATCCATTCCAAGAGATTCACCTGAAAGTGCTCCTTCATCAGGTGTGCAAAGGCTGCAAAAAGTCCTGAACTAGAAATGTATGAGATAATTCACAGACATGACATGGTAGAAACATTTGCTAATGTTGAAATTGTATACGACTCTATCTCTGCATGTTTGTCACAAAACTGCACTGGGGAGCGATCATTCTCCAAGATGAAACTAGTCAAGAATTATCTAAGAAACACCATGGGGCAGGACCGTTTGTCTTCACTCACCCTGTTGAGCATTGAGCATGAGAAATTAAGGGTGCTTGATTTACTGATGTCATCAAACAGTTTGCAAGTAAGAAGGCTAGAAAAAAAATCTTTTTTGACTGAGAAATAGTTAAGTGTACCGTACAAATTGCCTGCAATAAACAAAACCACTCATTGCATCATTTGCATGTCAGTCAAGTGGTATTCTCTTTAGTTAATGGTGTATTATTACAGTTATTTTTGTTAATGGTGTATTATTATAGTTATTTTTTATTGTTAAGCTTCAAAAAAAACAAATGTGTAATGTTCAACTATGAAATGGTCATTTGGCTAATTAATTATCAATAAATGAATATTGTTTAAAAAGTAAATTTATTTTAACGCTTCGCTCGCCCATTGATTTGAGGGCCCCGTAAGGTCACCACTGGGGGATGGGGGTGTAAATCTTCATTTCAGTTAATTAAGCTAGCTTTGCGTAGTTTGGGGCCCCGCACTCCAACCGGCCTAGGGCCCCGCGCACCTTAAATCCGCCACTGGATCCACTCTAAGGTTAGCCCGAGAGAAAGGAAGAGTAGGGGGTTAAGAAGATGATCTACAGATCTACAGAAGCTAAGGCTAACAAAGACCCTAAGATCCACTCTAAGGTTAGCCCGAGAGAAAGGAAGAGTAGGGGGTTAAGAAGATGATCTACAGAAGCTAAGGCTAACAAAGACCCTAAGATCCACTCTAAGGTTAGCCCGAGAGAAAGGAAAGAGTTGGGGGTTAAGAGAAGAGAATAAGGGGTTAAGTAAGGACGATGATGCAATGATGATGATCTACAGAAGCTAAGGCTAACAAAGACCCTAAGATCCACTCTAAAGTTAGCCCGAGAGAAAGGAAAGAGTAGGGGGTGAAGAGAAGAGAATAAGGGGTTAAGTAAGTAGCAACACCTATCACTCGTGGGTTAACATTCATTCAGAAAAAGAGAAAAAAGACTCCCCATCATCATCCGCCGGCCACTGCTGACAAGTCAGAAAAACAGTCGGAGAAAATAGGAGAGGGGTGAAAGATGAAAATAAGTAAAATAAGAACGCTTACAAACCATGCAAACAGTCTTAACTCAGTCATACCATGCAAACTACAAACATGCAAGAAAAGTGTGTTACAGACATGCAAAAGGAGGAGAGGATAAGAAAAAAAAAAAAGTAGGTAAAGTTAAACAAAAAGTGGGTTAGCTTACGCTACGAGCTACATCTACGTTCATGTTAGTCTAATTTTTTTTTTTTTTTTTTTAATAATTTTATTGCTGGCATCACAGGCTGGCATGTCACAAGCTAGCATTCATCGTCAACAGACTCATCCTCGAGCACCACCACCAGAGCTCCTGTTGCTAACTTTGTTTTTTTTATTTTAAACAACGTTAATACTTTTAAAATGTCTGTCAAGACGGTTCTTAAACATATTAACGCTGGTAGAATGAACGACTGACGCGGGAAGATTATTCCATTTATCAAAATTACTTTAAACGTAAAGAAGTTTTTAGCGACATTAGTAATGATGATGATGATGAAGATTTTCACATAAATCACCATTTTGCAGTGAAAGGTGTTTAGATTTTCTAGGACAGCAACTACTACTATGCCTGCTATCGTACTCTAATGAAGTATAATGATGGGATAGTTTAACCACCTCCTCAACATCTACAGTCATATGGCAGAATGAACCTACATCTCTACGTGAAATCCAAACCACGAGCCACTACATCATCTGGACGCGGAGGACGGTCTCCAAGACCCAATGTCGTTTAACTTGTGTGTGTACATGATGGTCAAACCTTTACTTAAAATTTATAAATGTGTAAATTTGATCTTGCACAGGCTTCCAACATCGTTAAAATGTATTTTTCAATATAAATAACCCATAGAGTTTTCGAAATAGTTGACACCATGTCATATTTTTTTTAAAAACAATGACTTTGGAAGAGCTGACTTGAGAAAAATTTGAGTCAAGTCGGATCTTCAGCTCTGAGTCAGAATTTTAACAATAAAAACGCGGCAACATGATTTTCAGAAAGTTTACTTCAAGTCACTTGGACCAGCAGAAAACGGCTTAGAGCTCTGTCTCGCCTTACCCCTGTGTTCGTGTTCATTCACATCGATTGAAAACAATGTAATGAGTGCATTCATTTTGCTGGTCTGTCCTGTTTTGCCTTTGTGTAATGCATCTTGCGCTTATTCTCATAACAGTAAAACTCCGAATATCTCCTAGTTGGTTCACCATTAATGCGAGGTCGGGTGAATTTTCAGTTATCTTTAAGAGGATAAAACACTTATCTACTTCGAAAGTAAATGATTTTTAAAGAACAGTTAAAATTGCAAGACAAGAGATTCCTCCATCCCCACCCATACCCCCTACCCCTTCCCCCTCCAAACACCAATTAAGGTTTATTTTGGAAAAGATTCAAATTCGGAGTGAATAAAAAAAAAATAAATCTTTCCAAATTGGATTCTATGACCAATACGATGGAATGTTAAAAAAAAAGTGCGACACTTTAACACACACACACACACACACACACACACACACTTCCTCCGCAAGGGGTATGAAGGCTACGCACACTACTTCTGGGTGTTGTAAACTTTATACTTGGGGTGTGACAGCCCTCCGGTCCTGAGTCGTGGGATTCTAGAGAAATTGGCTGCCAGTTCCTTTAGGTTCTCTCTCTCTTTCGGGAGGGGGTGAACTCTGTTGTACAATCCTATCCCGTGGTTACTAGGATCCCATCCCATCCCTACTCTGTCCTTTTAGCGGTTCTAGGACAAGTGCGTCCCGGACAAGTGCGTCCCGGACAAGTGCGTCCCGGACAAGTGCGTCCGGACAAGTGCGCACTTCTTCAACTACTATGAGGTTTTTATTAGAGAAGTGAATAGAAAGTTAGTATCGGAATTCAAAATCTACTTTTCATTTTAACCTATTAAATTGTTATATGTTCATAAGTTCTGTTCGAAAACTGTTCTCTAAAACTTTATCCATCATCAGCAACATCATTGTCAAATTTATGGGTTACGTCCACTTAAGATAGTTAGTTTCGTTAGTTTTAACGAAAATATCACAATTTAACCTAACCAATCGTCAAGGGCATACAGTTGACCTAACTGGGCATTCAATTAATCTAACCGGGCATTTTATCCCATACAAAATTACAATAACAAACACTCGTCCCTCGTCATTGGCGTCCTGGACAATTGCGTAGGTGAAGTCACAATGAACGTTCTATTCACTTCTCTAATAAATAAAACTTCATATAGTAGTTGGGGAAGTGCGCAATTGTCCGGGACGCAATTGTAGGGACGCAATGTCCGGGACGCAATTGTCCGGGACGCAATTGTCCCGGACGAAATAAAACCGGACGCAATTGTCCAGGGGACGCCAATGACCGGGACGCAATTGTCCTGTCACCCTTTTAGCTTAGGTTAAAGATGCTCTCCTCTGACTGAAAAAAAAAAACCTTTTTTTAGTATTAAGTCTCTCTACTTTTACTATTAGGACCCACTGCTACCTCATGCGTGGGAAGAGAGGCTTGGAACCTCTATAAAATAACACCATTTAACGCTCGTAGGTCGTAAGAGACTGGGATGGAGGGTCCCAGGCGTTGGGGCGCGATAAATGGAGTGTGGCTAGTGCCCCGTTAAGCCCATTCCTAACGCGTAATGGCCTGGCCTGCGGACCGTTCTTTAGTGACAATTGATGGTGCTTGGCTGTACTGCTCTGAGGTGAGAGAGCTTTACTGCCCACCTGGCTGCCAGGCCAGCAGAAAGTCTCTGGCGTAGCTGCTGGGTCTGGTGGGATATTCCTGAAACACTGGATTCTAAGAGTCTGGCCGTTATGAGTGACTAGTAAGACTTAGTAAGGAGCTGCATCTCGCTGCTCCTGGCGGGAAATCCGTGCGCCTGTGTCGCGAGTGTTTGTCAGTTTGTAGCTGCGACATGTTTGGGACTGTCCGGCCCTGGGGAGACCCTTGGTCGATGCGGCAGTGAGAGGTGCAGTCTTCTGGAAGGGATAAACGTCACTTGCAGATAGGCGGATGCGGCTTGCGCGGGAGGAATTCACCCCCCCCCCTCTTTTTTTATGTACTGATCAGAACGTTTTCGATAGTTTTCATTGCTAGAACGCTTTTTCTTATTCACTGTATTCGGAGTTAGGAAAAAAAAAAGTTACAATGACTGGACCGCAGAAACTGAAGGTTGAGTGCGCGAGGTGTGGAGTTAACCAGTGGGTGACAAACTTCAAAGAAGCTTGCTTCGAGAAGACCAACCACTCCAGCATGTGCCGCTTTTGCGAACTCATGCAGTTGTACGAGAAGCGAGAGAGGAGGTTTCCGGGGGCTCGAGTCACTGAGGCGCGGTGGTCACTGACGCGGTTGCGCCCTCCACCCCGGAGCTTATTGATAGGATAGCCGCCCTGGAAAGGCGGTCCAGCGGCGGACTGGACAGATCTCGAGACCGCGGAGAAAGGGTAGAGGTGCAACAGGAGGCCGGGGTGCAAAATCAGTGTCAGGAATCGCCAGCGACCCACGTGGAATGCACGGAACCGCGACGCAAGGTGGAGGGAATGGAGGGCGCAAAGAAGGAGCCAATAGAGAAGGGTGGGAAGGGGCCTACTGATGGCCCAAAGAAACCGAAGGATGTAGCTTCCGGTCGGGGTGGGTCAGGTGCTGTAAGTGCAGCTGAGTCGACGGGTATCGAAAGGTATCGGGCAAGAAGGCTGCGAAGCCGAAGCCTGAAGCCCCGATTGCCGCTGTCAGGACTTCCAATTGCTTTAGTCTCCTGTGCGCGAAGAAGGAAGACACCGTTTTGATTGGGGACTCGCAGATCAGGGGCCAGGAGAAGTACTTTGCTTCTACAAACTGGAACAGGAGAAAGGTAAGGTGCTTACCCGGGCAGGGAACGGCACACTTAAGGAAGGAGTTAGAGAAGCTATGCGTGGCTAGTCGGAGTACTGCGATCGTTGTCCACGCTGGTGGCAACGATCTGTTCTTCAAAGGCGGTGGGGTAGGCTTTACAGAAGCGATCATCACCGAGATCGTCTCTTGCGGATAATCTAAAACTTAAGACAGACAGTGGAATGTTGATGAGTATTTTACCGCGGATGAATGCCAGTGACCACGCGCTCAGTAAGGTCATTGGCATCAACGAGAGGGTGCAAGACTTGTGCGTCCCGCTGGGCGTGAGGTTTGTTGACCTCTTCGACGCATTTTCAGGTAGGTGGGACCTTTATCAGAGGGATGGTGTCCACTTCAATGTCCAAGGGTAAAGGTGTGCTAGGCGTGCTGCTCGACCGGCACCTACACCGTATGGTGAAGTCGAGCCCAGGGATTGATGACGGACCCTTACCGGGGAGAGATGATCTTGAGCCGTGGCGGACGTACCTTCAACTGAAGGGTGCGTCTATGTATAAGTGGGTGACCCTCCTTCCCGTTGGAGGGGGCTGAGGCTCCTGCGGAAGTTGTTCCCTCGTTGGTGAGGGGCTCTTCAACTCCCGACAACCCTGGCTGTTCGGGAAACGGGTCGTGCTAGGGGACGGTCAGAATAGGGAAGGCCCCGTCCGTGCAGTGCTTTTTAATGCTAGGTCGATTGGGAATAAGTTTTGCGAGCTACGGGCGCTCTTAGCATCATAATACCAGGATATCGTTGCTATCACCGAGTCCTGGATTCATACTGATCGTAGAGACTACGTTGGGGAGTTCGAGATTCCCGAGTATAGAATGTTTCACAAGGACTGCACCCGTGGTGAGGGGCGAGGGGTACTAATATACGTCAGGGACACGTTGAGTCCGGTTGACTGCCAGTTCCGATCGGAACGGGAACTGCTTGGCGTCGATCTGAACCTGGGAGGGATGAACTATAGGTTAATCTTGGTGTACAAACCTCCGCATCTCCTCCTCGAGGATGATACAGCCCTGTACACCAAACTCCGCAGCCTGCTAGGGGACATGGTGTGCGTAGTTTTACGAGACTTCAACTGTGCGGCATAAACTTGGAAGACAGGACTGCTGATGCCGAAGGGAGGAGGCTAGTTGACTTTGCTGATGAAAACTTTCTGATTCAGTAGGTCAATGGGCCTACACGAGGCGAAAGTGTTCTAGACTTAGTATTCACGACCGAAGACAACCTTGTCACTGGCCTCACCGTTGACGAATCGTTGGGCGGGAGTGATCACGGCCTGATTAGGTTCTGTGTCTGTGTCCCCCGAGTGAAGCGTAGTAACTCGAGAGGCAGTAAGCTGGATCTACGGCGGGCGGACTTAGCCTCCGGGATAGCGTAGGTGAGATGGAGTTAGAGGTGGGCGGCGATGTTGAGGGAGTGTGGAGTGCATTCTTGGACCAGCTTATGGTGCTGCAGTCTGCTGCCATACCCCAAAACCGGTCACCCCTGCTTCAACGCAGCCTAAGTGGTTCAGTCGTGACATCGCTTCTGCTATCCGAAATAGGAAAGCTGCGTATAGGAGGGCGAAGGCCAATCGTTCCCATGAGTCCACTGAGGCGTATGTCCGCCTGTGCAGGGAAATGAAGGCGAAGGTTAGGCTAGCGAAACGTAACGAAGAACTCCGGGTGGCAAGCCTCTGCAAGGGGAACCCTAAGGAGTTCTTCAGTTATGTTACTAGTAGAAAGCCCATTAGAAGCATGATAGGCCCGTTAAAGGACCCCCATCGGCGCGCTGCGGACCTCCGACGCGGACATCGCTAATGTGCTGAATGAGTACTTTGCGGGTGTTCACCAGGGAGGACACCTGCGTCATTCCCGAACCAGGCGTCAGGCACGAAGGTACTTGCCTGGATAGTGTTCGGTGTATCGCGACAGTCGTTGCCGATAGCATAGACAAACTGAGCGCGTTTAAGGCTCCTGGGCCAGACCAGTTCCTCCCCAGAGTGTTGCGGGAGGTGCGCGGCCAGGTGGCTCCCCACCTGGCTACAGTCTTCAACAAATCGTTGGAGACGGGCCAGGTGCCAGGTAACTGGAGGGAAGCCAACGTGACCTCTATCTTTAAGAAAGGGGATCACGAAAGTCTAGGGAACTATCGTCCCATTAGTCTCCCTTCGGTTGTAGGTAAATTATTAGAAGAGATAATAGCGGATAGGATCGTTGACCGTTTGGATTCCTACAAGCTGCTTGGGGACTCCCAACATGGGTTTAGACGGTATAGGTCGTGTCTCACCAACCTGCTCGAGTTTTTCCACGTCATGTGGAGTGACTATGATAAGAGTTGGGCGATTGATATACTTTATCTCGACTTTCAGAAAGCTTTGATAAGGTATCTCAACGCCGGCTAATGGCCAAAGTCTGCGCGCTGGGTATCGGTGGGGAAGTAGGTAACTGGATTGAAAACTGGCTAAAGAATAGGCAGCAGAGGGTTGTAATTAAAGGGGCTAGCTCGGGTTGGGCCTCGGTCACTAGCAGGGTTCCGTTTTGGGGCCACTGTTGTTTATCATTTACATAAATGATATCGACGCTGGCATCGTCAGTCGGATCGCCAAATTCGCTGATGACACCAAGCTTGGGGCCAATGTTGGGACGCCCGAAGCGATCGAGGAACTGCGTGCGGACCTAGGTAGGATAGGAGAGTGGTCCGAAAAATGGCAAATGCCGTTTAACTTGGGTAAATGCAAAGTGATGCACATTGGCTACGCCAATCCCAATTCGGACTACTCGATGTTGGGCAGTAATATCGAGGTGACTGATTTAGAAAAGGACTTGGGTGTGCTAATTAGCAGCGACCTTAAGTTTACGAAACAGTGTGTAGAGGTGGAAAAAAAGCCCAGAAACTATTGGGTTATATCAGGAGGCAATTTCAGTTTCGGAACAAGGAGATTGTGCTCTCACTGTACAATTCCCTTGTTCGGCCGTACCTGGAGTATGCTGTGCAGTTCTGGTCGCCCACCCTCAGGAAAGATATTGAGAGGCTGGAGCGAGTGCAGGCGAGGGCCACAAAGTTGATCCCTTCCGTTAGGCATATGGGCTACAATCGACGGTTACGCGCCCTGAACTTGTTTTCGCTTGAAACTCGGAGGCTGCGCGGTCAACTGATCGAGGTTTTCAAGCTCTTACGAGGGTTCAACGATGTCGATTTTAGAAGTATGTTTAGTTTAAATGATAACCCAACTCGCAACAATGGTTGGAAGTTGGATTTGAAACGGTTTAGGACTAGTGTGTGTGGGAATTACGTTACGTATAAGATCTGTGACACATGGAACAGGTTACCTTCGGAAGTTGTGAACAGTTCCTCTGTGGATCAGTTCAAGAAAAGGTTAGACGAAATCTTGCACACTATTTGAGTGTGTAAAGACATTTAGGACCTCAGTCTGCGGAAATTTCTTTTCCTATAAAATAGTTAATATCTGGAACCAACTTCCCTCAGAGGTTGTTTCCAGTCAAAGTGTAAATCTGTTTAAAAATAGGCTAGACAAAGTACTGAACACACTCATAGTTTAAGATTAAAACCTCAGAAAACTCTGCAGGATTTCGCTTGCTCGGTGTCTCTGTGAGCAAGCTAAATATAGAGCTATTTATATATTCTCCACTTTCCTGTAAAATTTCCTTGGCTACTTTTCCAGGGTCAAGGTATTTTCTTCAACCTTTTTCCGTACCTGCCTCTGGCAGGGAGGGAGCGGTGGGTGGGGAGAGAGCCTTCTACTTTTCTATCCAGTTTTCTACTACTGCTAGGATAGTTGAAAGACAAAATTTTCCCTGGCACCCGTTGCCATTGGTACCTCCTCGGTATGGGCCGCAAGGCCTTTTGAGGTACTTCTTTTCCTTGTACTTCTTTTCCTTGTAACTCCTTGTAACTCTCTCTCTCTCTTCTCTCTCTCTCTCTCTCTCTCTCTCTCTCATCTCTCTCTCTCTCTCACACAAACATATATATATATATATATTTGAGAGAGAGAGTGCCTCAAAAAAATATATCTTAGATACAAAATACAAGATGTCTCTTATCAGTTTAAGTTAAGAGACAAGAAATGACAATGAAAAACGAACTTTTAAATCAGCTCTTCTCAACCTGTTGTGGTGGAACACTTTTAGGTTGTACCCAAGAGGATTATAAATATGCAGCTTATTAATCGATAATTACTTTCATGATAACGTTTTCAAAAGTGATATTCGTTGTGAATGAATAACTGGCAACTTGGGTTTGCATGCTATCTAATTTGCAGTCCAGGTAGATTTCAGGTTATTTTGGACTTGTGCGTTATCGTCAAATAAAGATTTTGACTCCGTACAACTGTCGATTCATCATTAGAATAAATATATACATGTTTAGATCAGCGGTTCTTTAACTTTTTTGCCCCGTGTTTTTGCCTACGAGTTGACTTCCGACCCATCGCCCCCTTGATGTTCAAGTGCATTGACTAATATTACGGTTCATTAAATTTATTTGATATAAAAAACTAAACCTAGACTCCACCCCGGAGTACTTCCCTGGTTAATTGGTATCTACTATCTCCTCATATATACAGAAAGACATTACATGCGATATCGGGACAACGGGTATCGAACCAGATAGAGAGGAAAATTCTCGGAGGATCACAAGGCAACGAAACCGGCACCACCATTGGAAAACGAATCGGAAGCGCAAGTATGTAAAAACGAAAGGGAAAAAATAAAAAAAATCCTAGCCAACATTCAGGGCCTGAAATCAAACCATTCTCCGGAAAAAGCTTTATACCTGAAAGGACTCGTGCAAGAAACCGGAGCAGATTTTGCATGCCTCACGGAAACCCATCTAGAGGAGTGCAAAGCGAACTGTGAAAACTGAGAGTTCTGTATTGACAAAAAAAAGAAATACAAATTGACAACTATAACATCCCCCGAACCGACAGAACAGTGAGACGTAAAGGAGGAGGTGCTATTTACACACGCGAAAGGCATATGGCAGAAATGACCAAAGCTGGGCACAAACCGTTAATCCGTTAATCGTTAATTAACGAAGTTAACTTTTTCGTTAACAATTTAACTTTTAAGTTAACTTTGAAAATCATTATCGGACTAATTAACTTCTGTTACATTTAACTTCCGTTGACTCAAGTCCGTTAACCCAAAAAATTCATAAATAAACGTTTAAAAGTTTCTATTATTTTCAGTGCTGAGCAGGTGCGCAATTAATCCGCCACTGTTAATAGTGATGAACGAATTTCCATTTCCGCAGTGCAAAATCAGGCGATATATTTGTTTCCGTCGCCACAATTTGTGTCTTACCAAATATGGTAGTTATTTATGGCATTGGTTTAAGCAAAACATGGTCGACTGTAAAATCAGGCGGAAAGATTTGCCATTTGAGTTGAATGTTTCAACTTCTTTCAAGAAATATCACGAGCATTTTAAGGCACTTTCAATAATATATATGTAACAATTACAACAAATAACTACATTCGTTTCATTTGCAGTCTGTCTCTTGCGCAACATGTTTGTGCTAGTGAATATTTAAAAATAATCGTTGTCAAGTAAGTCATGTATATTTATAATATGTCTGTGAGTACCTTATTAGTAGTCTCCTTGATACATTTCAAGAACCATAAAACTGATCAGGTAAGATTTCA
The DNA here is from genome assembly GCA_023014485.1 of Bathynomus jamesi. Taxonomy (NCBI): domain Eukaryota; kingdom Metazoa; phylum Arthropoda; class Malacostraca; order Isopoda; family Cirolanidae; genus Bathynomus; species Bathynomus jamesi. The sequence continues at coordinate 379,115 of JAJOZX010002257.1, forward strand.
ATTCTCATGTCACTTTGATGACATAAATTAAGTCAATTGATGTCTTACAATGGGAGCGTTTTCATCTTAACCCTTTATGTCCTGGCGGTACTTCTAGGTACCACATCTTTAAAATCTCCATAATTATGGAGAGGATGACTTCTTCAGTGCTGTCATCCAGACAAAAGAGAGCAGCAGAAGCCACAGCTCACTCAAGGGCAAGGCCCAGAACTTGGTCAAGACCTGGCTGGAGACCAACTCCAAGGACTTGCTGACAGATGCTGCCTTCTTGGGTGAGCAAGTGTTGGTGGACTTGTTCATCAAGTTCAACACAGCCATCCCCTCCAGTGCTGCAGTGGAGCGTTTGTTCTCTATGGGCAAGGACATCCTGAGGGCCAAGAGATCATCCCTGTCTGATGAAAACTTTGATAGGGTATGCTAATTTTCATGAAGGGCAACATGCATCTCATGGACAAAATGGAGAACGAGAAGAAGAGGGAAAATTAAATTTTATATATATTGTGTTTTTCATTTTTTTTATAATAAAAGTTAACGTTAACGGTTTATCGGTAACTTCCGTTACATGTTTAACGGATTAACGGTTAACGAAGTTAACTTTTTGGTTAACGGATTAACGGTTAACGAAGTTAACTTTGTGGTTAACGGATTAGCGGTTAACGAAGTTAACTTTTTGGTTAACGGTGCCCACCACTGGAAATGACTATAAGTACCTCAAACAGCTATGTAGAATGTGTAGCAGCAAAAGTTGAAAAATTAAATATAGTATTAATTGTAATGTACAGACCCCCAAACACGCCAACCTCAAAATTTTCAGATTCCATTACAGAGGTAAGAAACTGGGTAAAAGATCTACACACTCCAACCCCAAATATTTTTCTCTGTGGCGATTTTAATTTTCCATTCATGAAATATAAAAGGATAGGAAAAAAACATATGTATACACCAGGACAAGGGGGATACACTGGAATACCAAGAGCAGGTAAAACTACTACTAGCTCCAGCTGATGAATTTATGTTAACACAAGAAATAATAGAAACACCAGAAAAAACAACTGCCTAGATTTGGTATTCACAAATAACAGCAACGTAATTGATAATGTAGAAATATCCCCAACTATAATATCGGATCACGACATTATTGAAATAATAACCAATATAAAAGCAACAGGAAAGGAAAATCCGAACAACAAAGAAGCAAATTCGAAATTTTTAATTTTCACTCCAAAGGTATAAACTGGCAAGATGTTACATCCAGCATGGATGTAATAGATTGGAAAACCATTTTCGAGGCCAAGACAACGTAAGAGATGCTAATGACCTTAGAGGAGAAGACGCTGGAAATTGTGGAAAGACATGTCCCAAAAATACAACAAAGAGGAAAGAGAAGCAGGTTCGAGAGACAAAAGAGGTCATTGTTCCGAAAGAGAAAAAGAGTGACCGCAAAATTAAGGAACTGTAAAGATGAGAACATCAGAAAAATATTAAATGATAAACTGCAGAATATCGATGGTCTCGTACAGGAACTAATTGAGAAGCATATAGAAAAAGACGACGACGACGCTATAGAAGCGATAAAGGTTAACTCAAAGTACTTCTATAATTTTGCAAAAAGGAAGTTGAAAAACCATGCGGCCCCCCCTGAAATATTCTCGCGCTCCCTAGTTTAAGAACCACTGGTTTAGATAAAACTGAAAATTCAAGATTAAATACCGCAGTTCTCTCCTTCCTTGGTTAATGGTGGTACTTAGAAAGATATGTTGGCAAAAAGTGGTACATCGATCTAAAGAGGTTCGGAGGTTGGGAACCCCTGGTTTAAATCATTGTAGTTTAAATGACATGCCTAAAATTACTTTTGGTATGTAAACAAAGACTTTGATAACTTAATCCTTAATGATTAACACTTCAAAAGTCACGACGATGGGGGTTGAAATTTGTGAAATGTCTTGTATTAAATACACCATTTTAAGATACAAGATACAGATAAAATTGTATCAGAGATACATGATATAAGATACTTCGATATTTTCGTCCAAGATACAAATACAAGATACACTTTGTACCCAAGTTACAGTATCGAAGATATAGTATCATCGATACTGCCCAATTTTTTTTTTTTTTTTTTTTTTTTTTTTTTGCGCGTAAACGATTGTTAGATAAACTTAAAGGGGGTCAAGCCGTTAAGTGGATGAATAAGTAATTGGTTAACTGGTAGAAAACATAGTGTAATAATTAATAGGGAAGAGTCAGGGAGGGTTATGTAACTAGCGGTGTTCCACGACTGTCCTTTTTGGGACCAGTCCTTTTCATAATATACTTTAACGATCTTGATGTGAATTTAATAAGTAAAATTTTTAAATTTGCCGACGATACTAAAATTGCGGGTAAGTAATTAGTTTACTAAGATAGAAAGAATCCATAGCGTGATCTTAATAATTTAGTAGAGTGGTCTAATAAGTGGTAAATGAAATTTAACGTGGTAAATGTAGTCACGCATATAGGTTACCACAACAGTAAATTTAACGGATCTTTTCCGTTTGACTGCCGCCATTGAAACATAAGAGGTGAGTGCCCCCAGCCTTCTTTACTTAGCCTTATAAGGCTAACTAACGAAAATATCACGACCTAACCTAAACAATCGTTAGGTCAACTGTACGACCTTGAGGATTGGTTAGGTTAGGTCGTGATATTTTTGTTAGTTAGCCTTATAAAGCTAACTAAAGAAGGCTGGAGTTTAATTATGTTCAATGGCGCAGTCAAACGGAAAAGATCCAATTTAACTACACTTTGGGAAATAATGTGTTAAATGAAGCCTCTAAGGAAAAGATTTAGGTGTCATTGTTACTAAAGATTTAAAATTCTCAAAACAATGTTCACTCACGAGCAGTAAAACTAATTGAATTGGGTTTTATTATTCATAATTTTGGAGCAACTGGAGAAAACGCACCTGATGTGACTGAAAGGTGCGTTTTCTCCAGTTGGCAAAAACGGAGGTGCGCTTTCTCCAGTTGGGGTAATTTCAGAAAATTGGCCGCCGCCGCTGACATCAATGCTGACGTCAATGCCCCCGGCAGGGATTAATAGTTAAACTAAGACCTACTGTACTCCCTTGATGATTGATTAGGTTAAGTCATGATATTTTCGTTAGTTTAAACGAAAATGACATTAGGACCGATCAATTTGTGATGCGTGATCTTTACGGGGCCTCCGCCCCCGTACCCCCGAGACCTAAATTATACAAATGATAATGTAATAACGGTTACTTTAGGATACATGGATGTCGAAGAAACATGCTCACTTCATATTTATCTGAATTTATGTGCCGTGATAGATTTCATAATTATGCTTTTAGTAATTTGTGTAAACACATATCAGAATAATATCCCTTTTAATTTTAGTTTCTGTATGATTTTATTGTCCGTTTTCCCTTAATAAACACTGGCTACCTAAGCAAGAGCTAAAATTCCTCTCTACCATCCATGATGACTTTATGTACCATGCGTCATCAGCAGTAGACTTGTCAGATGAATTAATGTACGGTAGGCCTTTTGGTGGTGTTGCTTTCTTATTAAGGAAAAATTTGTCAAAACATATAAGATTTTTAACAAGCGATAACGTAAGGTTGTTAGTAGGGGTTAAAACCGGTATTGAAATACCGGTATTGAAGAAGTACAAATAATACCGATACCGATATTATAGGTTTTCGGTATTGACAAAAATTGCTATTGTAAAATTTAGGCAATTTAGTCCTCCGATAAGACTGAAGTGGAAGCAGATTCATTACTGAGTGAATACATGCAAGAAATGGACAAACTAGGAAAAGTGCCATCTAAAAAAATTCCATTGATTTTGATGTTACTAATGAATTTAAAAGCTTGGAAGTTACTTTACAGAGAAGTGAGAATTTAGAGAAGCTGTACAAGGCACTGCTTTCAATTAAACCTACAAGTGCAGAATCAGAAAGAGCCTTTTCTGCTGCAGGCCTATTTCTGACGAAACTGAGATCAAGTCTATCTGAACAATCCCTAGATGCTCTTTGTTTCCTCAAAGCATACTTTCAAAATCAAACTAAGAAATAAATATTTAGATACTAATAAATTCTATCTACCCCAGTAGTTGTATAATAATATGCTAAAAAAAATTCAAATAATATTTTTATTACAATTTAGTAATTTACTGTATAAACTTTTTCGAATAGAATGCCATCTATTTGGAGTTGGGTCATTAATTTATAGTAAATATGGTGAGTACTGCAAGTCCCTCAGACTTGTGGGAGGGTTGGTAGGGTGGCACCATAATAAATCAAAATAAATTATTTTTTTCATAATACCGGTATCAATACCCGGGATTAGCATAATTGCCTCCAAATACCGGTATTAAAAATTTTCGGTATTATGCAAGCACTAGTTGTTAGGCATTGAATTACAAGTGAACAATGATTGCATATTAATTGTAAACTGCTATTTACCATACAACAACGGCAGTAATCTAGATGAATACATTAATTTGCTGTACAAAATTAAGTAATTATCAGATAACCCCAAATATTCTCACTGTATAATAATGGGGGACTTTAACGCACATGTGAACTCGGAATTCTTTGGAGAATTGGGTAACATGTGCGAGTCGGCCAATTTAAGTATAAGTGATGTAGATGTATTAGGGGTAGCCAGTGGTAATTTTACATACGTTAGCGATATGAGTGGTACCACCAGGTGGATTGATCATTGTCTCACTAGTAATAATCTAAAGGATCGAATTGTTAGAGTTCATATTTTGCATGATTTCCTTCTTTCTGATCATAGACCATTACAAATATTAATTAACGTTACCAATTTATGCGCAACACGACTTAACAAGAACTCAATAGGTAAGAATAATCGCGTCGATTGGTCCAATGTTAATATGCAGCAGAGAATAGAATACAAAGACAGAACATGTCACCTCTTTAATAATTTAGAAATTTTGCACCTTGGCTGTAATAATCCTTGCTCAAATGATTCTCACTGTAAACTCATAGATAGGTATTATAGTAAGATAATATCCCTGTTAAGAGAAGCAGGAAGCCCCTTGATTAAATCTTACAACTATCATACTAAGGTTATTCCTGGATGGAATGATTTTATTGCCCCCCTGAAGAGGGAATCGAAAGACGCCTACGATTTGTGGTGCTTTCATGGTAGACCCAGATTAGGACCAGTATACATAAATATGTGTAGAAGTCGGGGTCAGTATAAGGCGGCCATAAGGCGATGTAAACAGGAAGAAGAGTCTATTCGAGCATCAAAAGCCTGTGAAGCTCGCATAAATAACGATAATAACAAATTTTGGAAATTTGTTAAGAATCAAACGGGTGTCAAAAATGTCCTCCCTCCGACAATCGATGGGGTGTCGGGGGACGATGAAATTGCAAAGCTGTGGAAAAACCACTACTCTAACATTCTTAATAGTGTGAGTAGGGATAATCTTAAGATAGATTGCAGCGAAACGATTGTGGGAGGGACAAGGGAAAATATTTTGATATCATTTTCTGAAGTAAAGAGGTTAATTAAAGAGTTAAAGACTGGTTCTGCGTCAGGGGTAGATGACATCGAATGAGCACTTAAAATATGCAAATGACGTAGTATGTCTGCATATATCATTGCTCCTATCAGCCATGCTTGCTCATAGCTATATCCCTGCAGAGTTCATGAGGGTATATATCTTGCCCCTGGTCAAAAATAAGTATGGAGACATTCTGTCCAGCAATAATTACAGGCCTATTGCTGTCGCTTCCTGCTTCTCGAAACTACTAGAAAAACTCTTGTTACTCCGATTAAATGATTTCCTATGGACATCTCCTAATCAGTTTGGCTTTAAAAGGTCCCACTCAACTGACCTGTGTATCTATGTACTTAAAGAAACAATATCTAAATACATTGACAGTAATTCAACCATTTATAGCTGTTTCCTTGATATAAGTAAGGCATATGATAGGGTGAACCACAATATTTTATTTGCAAAACTAGAAGACAGGAAGGTTCCCATGTACATATTAAATTTATTGAAATTTTGGTATTCCCACCAATCTTTCACTGTTAGGTGGGGCAATGTACTATCCGAGTGTTTTGGATCCTCTTGTGGGGTGAGACAAGGCTCCTTGCTCTCCCCTATGCTGTTTAATGTGTATATTGACGGATTAATTGCTTCACTTAATGAGGCAACAGTAGGATGTTGTATAGATAACACAAGGATAAATAACTTAGTTTATGCCGATGATATGGTGTTAATAAGTCCCTCTGTTAAAGGTCTGGATCGGCTACTAAAAGTCTGCGAAGTGTATTCGCAGAAACACGATATTCTTTTTAATGTTACAAAAACTAAGGTTATGCAATTTCATCCTAAAAGCTGTAATCAGCCAGCTGATATAAGGTTTAAAATGAATGGTGAAGTAATTGAGGAAGTACAAGAGTTTAAGTATTTGGGTCAAACTATTACCATCTCCTTGAGTGATGACTCGGATATAAGAAAACAATCTCGAAGCCTGTGTGCTAAAGCGAATATGACCATAAGGAACTTTCGTTTCTGTACAAGTGAAGCTAAAGAGACACTCTTTCGTACTTTCTGCAGTAATATATACGGTCAGCAACTCTGGGTGAATTATAAAAAGGTTCTGGCAGAACCCTAAATTTGCTGTACAACAGGTCGTTTAGACTCTTACATAAATTACCCCCGAGATGCTCAGCTTCGCAAATGTTTGCAACCCGCAATGTTCCGAGCTTCCCGGAGGTAACAAGACGTGCTCAACACAGTCTAATGCAAAGAATTAAAAAATCAACCAACCCGATCATCCAAGCTATCCATGAGTCCTGCCATTTATCCTCTAAGCTATGGACTTTTGGTACGAAAACGTCTGTCTGTAGCTCCACTTAACTTCGACAGTGCAGTATTAATTCTAATCAATTGTATATATATTTTTCCTTAGTGTATGAACTGTCATTGTATTAATAATATTTGTCATATGGACTATAGTCTGCCAATAAACCTTTTCATTTTCATTTGTTTTAATATCCTTTTTGAGTTATGTTCTAGAGGTGCGTTTTCTCCAGTTGGCTCATTTAGAGGTACATCTACAGTTGGCAAAACTGAGGTGCGTTTTCTCCAGTTGCTCCATAATTTTTAGTATCTTTTTTAATATAAATCTAAAGATATTGTTTTTCCATTATACAAATCACTCGTTAGGTCTCGTTTAGAATATGCTGTGCAGTTTTGGTCGCCCAATATGAAGAACGATATAGAAAGGGTTCAGCGCCACGTAACAAACCTTTATTCCAACCTTACCTGATAAACCATCCGAAGATAGACTCAGAGCTGAATTTGTATACATTTGAAACTCGGCGTTTGAGAGGAGCTCGTAACTCTGTAACTATATAATTATACACGCATCTACATACATATATGCATACATTCACCTATATACTTATATATAAATGGTCTTTGTTAGCCTGTAACTCCATAACCCTCTAGCTCTGTAACTTCCTGAAATCCCCGAGTGAAACAGTAATTACATGAAATCACTCCTTTCACCATCTTACTGTAACATATATATATATATATATATATATATATATATACAGGGTGGCGCAAAAGTCGCGCATCCTAGGAATTTTCAGTGTTGACTATAATATATTATTTTTTTCTTTTAGGCAAGGGATGGCTACGAAATTAACAGTAGACGAGAGGGTGAGCTTGGTTTTAATGTATGGAATATCAGGTACTACAAATCGATGAATGGGTACAGAATTTTAATTCTGTATCGATTTATGCAGAATTTAAATTCTGTATCGATTTGTTGTACCTGGTATTCCATACATTAAAACCAAGCTCACCCTCTCGTCCATTTGTTAATTTCGCAGCCATCCCTTACCTAAAAGAAAAAATAATATTATTATAAGCGAAACTTAAAATTCCTATGATGCGCGACTTTTGTGCCACCCTGATATATATATATATATATATATATATATATATATATATATATATATATGAGAGAGAGAGAATTTTACAACTTAAATCTTTGGTTTAATCCAGTAAAACTATAATAAAAATGTAACCAAAACCAATGTAGAATATATACAGAGTCAAAAAGTGATTGGGAATAATTTCTTATTTTCGGAAGTCTCTCATTAGAGACTAATGCAGATACTTAGCTCCGCCTATTTATAGGTATGGAAATCAACCAACTGAAATGAACACACACACTAATATATATATATATATATATATATATATATATATATATATATATATATATATATACACACGTTTTGTGTGTGTGTGTCTGTGAGGGTATTGCAAATAATCATAACGACTAGGCCAGACCCTTCTTTAGACAGGATGTAAAATTTTAAACTTAATTATAGAAAGGAGAAATGATTATAATTTTAGTGCGAAAGTAATTTCATGACCAAAATATTTTATTGCCAAAAACAGACGTTAAAACTGTTTAAAAAAAAAATTTATTATTTATATGAAAGAATATCGTGAAAAACACTTAAAATTATCTTTAAAAGGACTTTTATCAAGTATATATATATATATATATATATATATATATGTATGTGTGTGTGTGTGTGTGTGTGTGTCTGGGTAGCCTTGTGGTTAAGACGCTGAGTTTCTAATCGGGAGGTCGTGAGATCGAGTTCGGGCGAGAATTCTATAATTTCTGAGGGGTGGGTCGTGGTCCTCGTGGATTCCACATTAAGGTGTAGGTCTAAGGTGGGGCAACGAGCTTGACTTTTCTCAGAATAAATAATTTGGGTGAAGTGAACTAAGGTTTTATAGTGAATTTAATTAAGTCATAGTTCGGATTATGCTGTTAGGTTAGGTTACGTTACGTTACGAGGTTACGTTGCGCTAGTCGCCATTGTCATACACGCGTACATTACCTTTTGTTTAATGTATAGAATTCCTTAACGGTTATTTTCTGGAACTAAAAATGTTTATAAAATTTCTATCACCACACAAATGTCAATCACATTTTTACTTATAAAGATATAAAATTACCATAATTTTACGATTAGCTTTGCTAAAATATTTTAAATCTCTCTGAAATTAAAGAAAATTATGAATGTTTAATGCTAATATTTTTCATTGAGTATATAAAGGATTTTAATTTAAGCTTTTTCTGTTTTTTTTACCACGTTCACTTACGAACGCTTAGGGGAAACTGAACTTTATTGAGGGGAAATTTTGCTTTCAACCCCTTGAAAGGAACGGACATAGTGTAAGGCTAACTAGTGGGCGTTTTCCTTTTCAGTTATATAAGGAATGAAACTTTTCTTTTCTATTATTTTGTTCTACGTTATACTTAACGGAGTTTGCAAAATTGTGAGACGAATTATTACGTAATTTATCTTTGTTTACAGTTCTTTGCGGGGTGTAGATTCCCCGTAGCGTACGACGGTATGTATATTCGTCAATATTTCGTGTACACTAAAAGTTTACACTGTTAAATTTTTAGGAAATTAGAATATGAAGTTTCCTTTTCTGATAATTAAATGACCTTAGAATATAGATTAGTTTAACTTAAATAAAGGTAATGTATAACGATAGGGTTTCCATAATTATGCATATTTTCTCTCTACAGTCTCATGATGATGATGATTCGCAAATCTAATTCGGGAAAAGCACCAAAAATAAAAGTATTGCTTTAAATAAAATAGGATAATTTCCTTTTTAATATACAGTTACAGACTATATTTTCATACGGCAAAGGTATATTATTGTTATTTTATAATAATAATAGTATTACTATTAATAGTAATAATGAATAATGAAATGGAAGGAAGGAAGGTATTCCTAAAGGAAAATATACCTGAATTTAAGTAAATTTTAGTTCAAACAATGCGGATAATAGAAGTAAATCAGTATACATAAAAAGTATTATTGTCAGTGGTGTTGTGGTTAGCGTCGCTGACTACGAATCCATCGGTCCCGGGATTGAGACCCGGTGACGGCAGGCGGCGCGCAGCAAAACGCAACTGTTCATGCTTCCACACAATAAAGAAATTGGTTGGTAGATAAATTGGTACAGTAGCATAGTGGTTAGGACGCTGGGCTGCTGCTGGTGGGGCGTGGTTCGGATTCCACGTTAAACTGTAGGTCTAAGGTGGAGTGGCAAGCTTGACCTTCGTCAGAAAGAACAATTCTGGCGGAAGCAAAACCAAGGCATATATATATATATATATATATATATATATATATATATATATAGTAAATAAAGATGAACGATAAGATGAATATTGGTGCCTAATGAAATCGTAACACCGACAAGTGACCACGCCCATAAATGGAACGAAAATAAAATTGGTGTAGAATTCTCGAAATAATATTTCATTCTCTCAACCTAAAAATGTCTGCGCCAAATAAGTTCAAATTATTATTATTTTAGTCTGTTTATTGTTTTGCACTGCGATTTTCTTTTTTGTGAACTTAAAAAAAAGAATTGTTATATATATATATATATATATATATAATATTGGTGGTGGTGCGCCTCGGTGGTGTAGTGGTTAGCGTCGCTGACTACGAATCCATCGGCCCCGGGTTCGAGACCCAACGGCAGCCGGCGCGCAGCAAAACCCAGCTGTTCATCCTTTCACACAATAAAGAAAGTGGTTGGTAGATAAATGGGTACCCTCAGTGGCCTAGCGGTTAAGACGCTGGGCTGCTGATGGGGCGTGGTTCGGATTCCACGTTAAAATGTAGGTCTAAGGTGGAGTGAAAAGCATGACCTTCCTCAGAATGAACAATTCTGGCGAAAGCTAACCAAAGGTTTCTTTTTAAAAGGTTTATATATATATATATATATATACATTATAACTGCAAACACGCAGTATAATTAACGTAAAGAACGACGCTTTGTATAGGAGAATATTCCGCGCAAGATGAGAGCGAAAGAACGAAACAAATGAAAAAATGAGGTAACCACCCGGGAATCGAACCCGGGATCTTCCGATTGCCGGTCAGATATGATAACCATTACACCACGGGCCTCACTCAATCAAATGTAATTCCTCTGACCGGCAATCGGAAGATCCCGGGTTCGATTCCCGGGTGGTTACCTCATTTTTTCATTTGTTTCGTTCTTTCGCTCTCATCTTGCGCGGAATATTCTCCTATACAAAGCGTCGTTCTTTACGATATACTGTATATATACCGGTATATATATATAATATATATATATATATAATATATTAGTCTATTTTTCATATAAATAAACTTAATTATAGAAATGTTGAAAAACATTGAGTTAATATTTATATTTTAAATTTATTTTCAGTGAAATTTACTTAATTTGATTTTAAATTTTAAGAGAATGACAATTAACTAATATAATAAATCCATTAAATTATTGTAAATTACAACCTTAATTTCCCCTTAATTGAATTATTGTATTCATTCAATAAATAAAAGATATCCCCAATTATTTGACATTTTTGTTCTATGGTATAAAACCAATAGAAATAACGGCGTTTATTTTTTAAGATTACGCGACATACTTGGTTCTAACCTAACCGAATCCATCGTTGTTTGACAACGAATCGACTTCTTATTGGTTAACGTGTAATTATCGAGTGGTTAAATTAAGTATTTTAGAGTGGTTGTCAAAATATAATTTGGTGGTTGGTATATAAATTGTTTCTGTAAAAAGCATCGCGTGATTATTATGATGGAATTTTTCTCAATTCAGAATATGAGAGAGGTTCAAAACTCGATCACATCTATATTATTTTTATTTTCTAGTTTTGTTAAATAAGATGAAATAATCGCGAAACACACACACACCACACACACACACACACACACACGTAACCTCCTATATAGCTTTTATCTCATTAGTTTATCGTTCGTGCATGACCAGTTTTTTTTTTTCTGAGAACTGTACGAATGGTTTAAACCACTCGGTCGTCGCCGTTGTTTTGAACGCAAACTATAACTAAATTTGACCATGAAGGTGTAATGAACATACCGCGACAATGTATATTTTTGGGGAGTTTGTTCAGTTTAGCATAAGTTCAATCATGTTTACTTCATAATTATTATTTTTTATTATTGTTTTTCATTCACACTTCGTGAACTTTGAAATTTCCACTAGTAAAATTGACTAGTATTAGTGGAGTTTTAGAACTACTTATTGAAAGAAAAATCATAATAAACAATTTTTGTAAAAGTTTTCGATCCTGAGATCAATTTTAATTAAATAATAAGCGTTTGCAATTCTTTAACGTACTGCGATGTACGAGTATTTAAATGTACCACGAATGAGATTATAAATGAGAACTGATTTAAAAACCATGCGAAAGATTTATTTTCTTTTGCAGTAGAAGACTTTAAAGGTGCCATTCATGGTATAACAATGTCATTAGGTTTTGTTTAGAGAATTTCACTCGCTCACTCACTCGCACGGATATTGATCGCAATAGTGCATAAAGTGCAATTCTCTCGTGCCGCAAACTCGAATTTGGTCCCGACCAAAGGAAAAGGTTCCAAGATTTAATACAGAAAATCTAGTCGTTTAACCCCTCTGTCCTTCCCTAATTTCCTTATTTATACTCGCCAAAAAAGACGCGGAGGACGTGCCCTAATCGCCAACATCTTAAAGCAAAGCCCAAGATTCAAGCCTGCAGCCTTCGGACCTTTAGACTTTTAATAGTGCCCAATCCCGCGTAGGCCTTACATTGAAATACTCCGACTGCCCCAACCTATTTGCTATATAGAGAAAAAAGAAGGTGCCCTCTCCAATCCATCCGAAGGACATCGTCATTAGTCCTTCTCATCTACGCAGAATACTCTAATGACGCACGATATAACAGCTTCACTCTCACAGATGGTGTAGTAAGCACTCTCTGACCCGAACCCACTTTGACAAGCAAATCAAAGAGAAAAAAATAGTCAAGGACATTCCCAAACTAGTCTGGGAAAATGAGAAGGGGCGCAGTGACGAGTCCGCTGCACGTCATATACTGTACTGGGCTGGCCCCACTTTTCCTTTCAAATGAGACTTGTTTTTCTTGGTTGGTGACATTACCGTCAGTCTCAGCGCCCTCTGGTGAACGAAGGACATCAAATGGGGCAACTAACTAACAAACTCAACAACAAAACAACTCTTCCGAAATGTCATCTTTGGAGAAGTAAAATAGAGATGATTATAACGTAAGGTTTTCTGAATGCCATCGAAAATAATGATGATGATGATAATATTAATAATAATAACAATAATAATAAATAATATTTCCTGTTTCGTTCACCTTTTCACTAAACATTTTTCTACTTCGCTTCAAAATATCCAATCACTGTCGTTACACTAAGTTTAAATAAATAAATAAATTTTGTTTACCGATAATATAAATAGTCCGGGTTCAAGGAACCATGAGCTCCTTGCTGGGGTAAAGATGGGGGTTCATCATATGTGGAGTCCTTTACTATAAGGTTCCGGGTGGTTAGGTTAGGTTACAGGTCAAGCTAGAGAAACGAGATTAAAGTAATTATGACTAGTTTTAATTCGTTTTAGAGAAAATCTAACTCACAGTAAACTAACAAACTGAAAATTTGTATTTTTTTTTTTTTTTTTACTCCGCCCGTGCATGTGCGCGCGCGTAGGTTTTGCATCTCTTGATGCCTTTCTAGTTATATTCTGGTTATGAGAATCTTGTATCCGTCCCCAATACATTCATTGGTCAACGGAATTAATAACTTCCCATTTGTTCCACTTCGAAAAGCGAGTTGGAAATGCCTGAGTTCGCTGCCCGCCGCCCTCTCTCAGAGAGTGAGGTAGTTAGCCTTCCGCACCCTTTCATTTTACGAGTATTAGCGGTATAAACTGTGACGCGTCTTTTGGATATTCCTATTTCCATACTGTTTGTGTTATGTCGTGGCCACTTCACGACACCACTTCCAGTTATATCAGCGAGGTTAAGGGACGTTGGGTGTGATCAGTAGTTGGATAGGATGGATGACTGTCCTCCGCGTTCAGATGATGTAGCGACCCGTGGTTTGGATTTCGCGTAAGGCTGTACGTCCCCTCCATCACGTGACCTTTGCCGTTAAGAAGGGCGCTAAACAACTTTATATTATTTTTTGCATACTATTTGGTGGCAAGGTGTGAATGTTTCCTATTGATTATGCTAGTTTTCAGGTACCTGTCCGGTTTCCACTATAATTTGCTCTCCACTTTTTTATTTTGGCATTCTGGTTTCTGTAATTATTTTACATTTTACTTAAATGTCACGTCACAACGCGTGCCCAGGTCAGCTTTTAAACTCGCGTAATTAATGAGCGATAGCCTAGTGGTTAAGGTGCTGGGCGTGCTGATCGGAAGGTCGTGAGATCAAGTACGGACCAAGACTTGGTAATTTCAGACTTCCTTGGTGGGTCGTAATTTGGATTCCACTTTCAGAGTCGAAGGTGGGCACGAAAAGTTTCACCTTCGTCAGAATGAGCAATTTAGGCGAAAGCAAAACTAGGGTATATGTATTAACGTGGGCCCAATGGATACTTGGAGATATATATATAAATATATAAAATATACTTGGTCCTATCACAAATAAAATAAAATAATTACTTACCGGCCATTTTTTTTATGATAAAATTGTCTTCAATACTTCATTATAAAATAGTGACTGCTTACTTTATCTCCGTTTTAATTCAGTTTGTATTTTCATTCATTCAAAAGAAAAATAATAGTCTATCTGACACTTGACTATGAATTTACAACCAAAATGTTTAAAAGAAGTTACGTGAAACGTGAACTAAAAGAAAATATTTCGAGAATTTAATTCACAGCACCACAGCTATCAGGGAAAAAAAAAATTACCCCAAAAAATGTTTACTGCAAGTAATATAGAATTAAACGCTTGATAACGCTTGATATCGTAATAATCTTTGTAATATTTTCTTTATTAAACTATACAATACGCTGAAATTAACATCACACACAGGGCCAAGTGGATTTCATTTGTGGCGGGGGTGAAATCACAAGCTGAAGTCATTGAATCTTTGCAACTGGGTTTGAAGATTGCCATCTCTCTTCAGGATAAACCCACACACACGCACAATATCATATTCCGCGCTTTCTTTTGTTATTTATGTACAAAGAAATGTGTATATATATATATATATATAAAACTTGACAAGCATTTCCTTCAGACAAATTACGACACCTATAATTAGAAGTAATTTTTCTATTCTTCTCGTCTTTGTACAATTTACGATAATTATCGTCTTTTGAACGAAAGACGGACAAGTATTAGCAATTAAAATCACTGAAACAAAAATAAAAAACTAAATACACGTTTCGACCATTTACCAAGTTAACTGTTGACCGTCATCAGGTCGATAAAATAATAAAGTATTATGACGGTTATATATATATATATATATATATATATATATATAATATATATATATATATAATATATATAATTACAAAATTACAGTTAAAATCGCATTTCTTTTTGTATCTATATTATTGTGTATACAATAGTTTTTTTAAACC
Source organism: Bathynomus jamesi (assembly GCA_023014485.1). NCBI lineage: Eukaryota > Metazoa > Arthropoda > Malacostraca > Isopoda > Cirolanidae > Bathynomus > Bathynomus jamesi. The sequence goes on from JAJOZX010002257.1 coordinate 394,647, forward strand.
CTCTGATGAATATTTAGCAGATTCTTTTAATGGATTTCACAGATGTTTTTTCTCTCTCTCTCTCTCTCTCTCTCTCTCTCTTTATCGCATTCCTAATTTTTAGGTTTATATTTGGTGTAACTAAATAAGTATGTATTATTTTTCATTCTTTAAATGTTAGATTAAGAATGAAACTTGTAAGTGTGCAAGAATATTTAGTCATTTTCCTTCAGGATATGAACTGCTGACCATAACCGAGTTTGTTATTTATGACGAGGACATGATAAGAGCAAAGTTGATGTAAGGGAAGATTTTTTTTTTCTTATTACGTTGTGTTTAAAGTGTTCATTTTGAAATCTAAACAATAATACTTTGCAGTTACAAAGAAATTAAACATAGGTCATATGATAGCGGAGACCTACAATACTGAGAGGCCATAAAAAATTTAGCTAATAAGAGACGCAAATTTCAAATAAATCGGGCGATGCTGTTTCAAAGAACACGGAGAGACCGCCATGGACCGCGTGTATTGGGGGTCCTCCACATAGGCCTCCAATACACGTTTCTATGCTAGGCCAGGGGTGGGGGCAGCTTCCCTGGATCTGGCACTGACATTCGTTCATCCGTCCAACTATTGAGTAGAACCCAACAACATAGTGTCATAGTCCAACATACGGCGCGCCAAACCATTTCTTCTGGCCCATTTTAATCGCAGTGAATTTTATTTTTTATATTTGTTCAGCAAATACAGTGCTGAACTGCAAGACACCTCAGTTACTGGTGAAATTCTGGAATGACGCATTATTAAATTCATAGAATTACTGCAAGATAATTTTAATGACAGATTAAGGATTTCTCTACACATGCCAGCGAGCTTAGTTTATTTGAAAACCCTTTTGCAGTCGATCTGATTGATGCAAAAATCGAACTACAAATGGGAGTAATTGAACTGCAGTGTGATAATGTGTTGAAAGCAAATTTAAGGAGTGATTTAGTGGAGTTCCACGAGTCCTTATCAACAGAGAAAGTCCTAGGCCTTTTAAAATTCGCACAAAAATTTGTCGTATTTTGGAAGCGCCTACATTTATGAGGTAACATTTTCAAGATGAAATATGCCAAATCCAAGATACACATCTTCACGCAGCCATGAGACTTAGTGTTCCGAACCTAGCACCCAATATTGATAAGCTATCATCTGACAAAAAGGCAGTCTTCCCACTAAATCGATAAGAACTGATTTTTATGTGGGACCCGCTCTTGCTGTGTAAATGTTCAATGTTGCCCAATTGTAAATTAAGCTGGGCCCCTACTCTAAACCATAAGCAAGTATCAGTGATCACTACAGCGGTCGAAAGCTTCTTAAATAGAAATAATAATTTAGCATCCTGCATGCATCCTACATACTAGACAATCTCTTCAAAATTAAAAAAAAAAAAATAAATGGCATCGACCTCAAGAGCCTCGGAGTCCCTTGGAGAGGGGACCATAAATGTCCCTACTTTTGGCTTCCCCGCTGCAGTTACTGGGAATGCAGAGCAGGGGAGCAGGGCTGTTCTACTACAGCCCATTCAAGATGTTCTGGGCCTCTGACTGATTCACTTTTCATAAATTTCTGCAACATTCGTGGCCTTTCCTCAAATTTTCAATCTGCTGAACACCATCTCTCCTCTAAACCTCAACTTCTCCTCCTCGCTGAAGCGCAGGTATTTGGAGCGACTGACAGCAACCCCTTTTCTGTACCCTCCTACTTTCTCTATACTCAATTTCATTCCAAAAGTGGATGTTGCGTATATGTACGCAACGACCTTACTTGCTCTCGCATTCCCGAACTTAAATCATCCGAATTCTACACTCCTCAGACAACGGCTTACAAGGCCGAACATTCTGGATTTATTTCTCACCACTCATCCTTCTTACTCTGTCAGACGTTTTTCCTCCGTTGGGCTCCTCCGACCACAATCTTATAACTGTTTCCTGTCCCATCACTCCAGTTCAGCCATTGGATCCTCCCAAGAGAAGACGTCTTTGGCACTTTGGTGCCGCTGATTGAGAGGCCCTTGGGTAGTACTTACTGATTTTCCATGGAATGATTACTGCTTCCGTGCCGTGGCCGGGGCCCCTCTGGGTGCAATGAGCGCATAACGGACGTGACTTTCTCGGGCATGGAGGAGTACATTCCATATTCTACTCCTACTACTTATGGGGGGGGGGGGGGGGGGGAATAAAAAATACAAAATAAATATATATACAGGGTGTCCGAGAATTATCTGTACAATTTTTGGCTGTTATTAAAAGTCAACCATGAAGTGTAGAAATTCCAGTGGTGTCCCATTTTACAGAGAAACTAAGTTTTTTCTGATAAGTTTTGACAAGTTTTTCTTTTTCAGATATTCATACACACCCCTCATCCTTAATGAATCCACAGGAGAAGCAGTGTGTCGAATGGTTTATCGAAACAAAATCAGATACACAAGTTCAACGAAGGTTTAGAACTAATTACAACAGAAACCCTCCATCAAGAGTAACCTTACGAGCTTGGTATAAAAGGTTTAAGGAAACTGGAAGTGTAGAGCATAAGAAAGGAGCAGGGCGGCCTCGAACGTCTTTTGAAAATGTCGAGCGCATTCGAGAGGCTTTTGTTCGCAGTCCACGCAAGTCGACAAGAATTGCATCACGAGAGTTACAGATACCTCGTTCGACAGTGCATGATGTCTTTCGTAAACGTTTGAAGTTGCATCCTTACAAGTTGCAAATCTTGCAACAGATTACGCAAGAAGATAAGGTCTCCCGTAAGGAATTTGCAATGACTCTGCTTGACAGAGTCGACCAGGACAATGCGTTCTTGGCAAGAATCATGTTTTCGGACGAGGCAACTTTTCATGTTTCAGGCAAGGTAAACAAACAAAATGTGCGCATATGGGGGTCACAAAATCCACATTGCATAGAAGAGCACATCAGAGACAGTCCTAAAGTTAATGTGTGGTGTGGCCTGTTACATGATCGCGTGATTGGACCATTTTTCTTCGGTGAACCAACAGTGACCTCCAATACCTACCTGGACATGTTGCAACACTTTGTCTATCCGCAATTGGAAGCACTGCATCCACGCATCATTTTTTCAGCAAGATGGCGCACCGCCACATTGGGCCTTGATCGTCCGTAAGTCCCTGAATGAGACATTCCCAAACAGGTGGATTGGCCGTGGAGGTGCAATTCATTGGCCGGCTAGATCTCCCGACATCACACCCTGTGATTTCTTTCTTTGGGGATTCGTCAAAGATCTTGTGTACAATACGCGGGTGACAGACATTGATGATTTAAAAGCAAGAATCACAGCTGCTATTGAGCGAAAAATTGATGTGGATTATGCTGCAGCGTACATGCAACATTTGGAGTATCGATTGGATGTTTTGCGAATCACTGATGGTGCACATATGAATGTTTGTAACAACGTTACTTTAATAAAAGAAACTTTTGAAAATACAGATTCTAAATAATCTGTTTAAGAATTTTAAAATGTTATCAAGAATTTTATTAAAAGATGAAATTGTACAGATAATTTCGGACACACTGGAATTTCTAAAAAACTTGTCAAAAACTTGGTATCAGAAAAAGCTTAATGAGATTCTCTGTAAAAATGGGACAACACTGAATTCTACACTTCATGGTTGACTTTTAATAACAGCCAAAAATTGTACAGATATTCTCGGGAACCCTGTTATATATTTTTCTACCTCCAAAAATTCCTTCATCAGACAAAAATGTGAAACATACCTAATTCTTATTGCTCTTTCTGGCACTAATCAAGAACATCTCCAACTACTTACTTCTTTCCCTCCTCTTTTCCATCTGACGGCTCAGTTGCCGTTCTTCTTCGATAAAGCTGACACTTCGCTCAAACTTTCGCCTCTAACTCAATCCTGGACGATTCCGGTGCCGTTCCTCCATCTCCTCCACCCTTCGATTTAATTATGTCTGAAATTAGAATCTCTTCCAAAGATGTTTTTCTACCCTAGGAAAGCGTACGGTCCTGATAGTCTCCCTCCTGTTGTTCTCAAGAACTGTGCTGCTGTGCTAACACCCTGCCAAGGCAAACTCTTTCATCTGGTACTTTTCCTTCCTGCTGGAAGTTCGCTTTCATTCAGCCTGTCCCAAAGAAAGGTGACTGCTCCCAACCCTGCAACTATTGTCCAATTGCTTTGATTTCCTGCCTTTCTGAAGTTTTTGAACCTATCCTTAACAGGAAGATTCTTAAACGCCTCTCTTCTCACAATCTTCTTTCAGATCGCCAGTATGGGTTTCGCAAGGGACGCTCTACTGGCGATGTTCTTGCATATCTCTGACTTTTGGTCATCCTCCTTTCGGGCTTTCGGTGAAACCTTTGCTATTGCGCTAAACATATCAAAAGCTAATGCAAAAAACTTTTTTCTACGTGAAGGTCAAAATATGATGATGATAACCCACTCTAATAGACAGTTTATTTCCACAAGAGTTTCGATGCCCACTGGCATCCTCTTCGGGTGGATACCGAAAAACGAATGAACCAAAAACAAGAGGGAAAACAGTCCAGGGACCATTAAGAAATTTGCACCTAGGTTAGATCCCGTTCCCCCGACCCCAGAAGGACATTTTCATTAAAGGGTCCGCTTATAAATTCGCACAAATTAAAACTACCTTCTTGTTCTATACATACAGATTCTATTATTTTTCTTTTGACATAATTATTACATTTATGTATAGAAGAAGAAGATAGTTTTAAATTTGTGCAAATGTACACTGCGTTCGCACTTAAGCAGATTACATTTTCTCCAATGTTTTCAAAAGGTTTTCCACGATTTCAATGAAATTTGTAGCAAATAATCACTATATATAGCAGCATTGATGGTATTCATTTCGATAAAATATTTTAATTAAAATAGTTCTCATTTTATTGAAAAATATGTAAAATGTTGTGTTCAGACTTATTAAGCAAGTATTCTATTTACGGATCTAAATGGTGAAAATGGGTAAGAAGGATGATTTATGATTTAACATTAACTTCGCTGAAAATATAAAATCTATTGAAATTGCGAAGCAGTTTGGCAGAGCTTATCGAACTGTAAACAAGTTTGTAGCGTTAGGTACTAAACTGAGGCAGCGAAGTGATAAAGGAGCTATAAGAAAAGCGACAAGGCGGCAGATATCTGTAATCAAGCGCAAATTGCAAAGCATCCATTGTCCTCAAGAGGTTTTTGAGCAGGCTGGCATACATAATGTACCAAGAACATCTCGATGTGGAATCCTCCAATCAACTGGCAAGACGTGTAAACCTACGATTCAGTCACCATTAACACCTAGGTACAAGAAGCAGCGTGTTGAATGGGCGCGTCAGTACGTGAAAACAGATTTTAATACTGTATTATTCACCGATGAATGAAAAGCAACCCTTGAGGGACTTGATGTTTGGTCAAGAAGATGGATTGCTGAGAGCCAATTTCTACCATCGAGATTAAGACGCCAACAAGGTGGAGGTAGTGTCATGTTTTAGGCAGGATTGATAGACAATGAAGTAGCTGTCCAATACAGTGCCTGATGGTGTAAAAATGAATACCCAGTCTTACACAAACTTTCTAAAAGAAAACCTCATTCCATGGTAGAGATTGACCCTTAGCAATCCATCTTCTTGACCAACTATCAGATCCCTCAAGGGTTGCTCTTCATTCATCGGTTAACAATACAGTATTAAAATCTGTTTTCAGATACTGACGCGCCCATTCAACACGCTGCTTCTTGTACCTGGGTGTTAATGGTGACTGAATCGTAGGTTTACACGTCTTGCCAGTTGATTGGAGGATTCCACATAGAGATGTTCTTGGTACATTATGTATGCCAGCCTGCAAAAAAACCTCTTTACTCGAGGACAATGGATGCTTTGCAATTTGCGCTTGATTACAGATATCTGCCGCCTTGTCACTTTTCTTATAGCTCCTTTATCACTTCGCTGCCTGTTTGGTACCCTCCGCTACAAACTTGTTTACAGTTCGATAAGCTCTGCCAAACTGCTTCGCAATTTCAATAGATTTTATATTTTCAGCGAGTAACTCAACTATTTTTCTTTTCTCAGTTAATGTTAAATCCTTCTTCTTACCCATTTTCACCATTTATATCCCTAAATAGAATACTTGCTTAATAAGTCGGAACACAATATTTTACATATTTTTCAATAAAATGAGAGAATTATTTTAATTATCAAAATATTTTATCGAAATGAATACCATCAATGCTGCTATATATAGTGATTATTTGCTACAAAGTTCATTGAAATCGGGGGAAAACCTTTTGAAAACATTGGAGAAAATGTAATCTGCTTAATAAGTGCGAACGCAGTGTACTTACAAGCGGGACCCTTTAATAAAAAATGCTCTTCCAGTGTCGGGAGCATGACTCCAGATTTGAACAAATTTACTGGAGCACAGCTCTGAATTTACTTTTTTTCTCCCCTTACACCACTAGATAGGTTAATGATAGTAAACTCTTGAATTGACGACATACCAATTACAAATTGTTTTAGCTAAACATAATAATACAATAATGTACAGTTTATAACTCACCTTAAGTTTATTTATTCATTGCAGCAGCAACAGTGGACGATATTAGACCTTGCATGTAGGCATTTGTTGTGAATTTACCGCCATGTATGCTTGGCCACTGATCAATGGCTTTCTGTGTGATCATTACAGCAGATCTAGTGCCTGGAGCTGGACCCTCCTTCACAATTCTGCACAGCTTAGTCAAATGAGATGGCTTAATGGATCCTTTGTGTTCAACAATGTAACCAAGAATGGAGAATGTCCCTTCAGCTGGTGCTTCACTCCAGGCAGTTGATCCATCTTTATCAAAATGCTTTAATCTCTCTGTGATTCCTTTCCACAGCTGTTCTATATATTCTGTCAGCCAATTTATCACAGAGTCTTTTGTAAAACTACTTTCAGATCTGGTTCTGGATGGTCTAGCAACTTCAGCAACCTGGTAGTAATCAGAACGTTTCTTGATGTATTTGTAAACTTCATTTAGGATGTAATCCTCAGCTGTTAGTTCCTTTTGCTGCCCTGTGGTATCGTGCTTAAATTCAGAAACTACATCATTTGCATTTCCTCCATTAGCTAATTTGGAAATTGTTTCCATCACTCTTAACATAACAGTTTTCCCTCCTTCTTTATAAAATATATTTCTACAAATTCTGCACTAACTGTGGTTTTTTGAGCTACTTGCAACATAATCTTTGTTACATAGGAAATCAATACATAGAACTTGGCACTAATTTCTTTCTCTTGTGGATGATCAAAAAAACACAATTTTCCACAAATCTGTCAAATTGATCAAATTCGTAATTAACCATGCGAGTATCAGATTTGAGTTTTGGTCTCTTAAAACCAATGATATTGTCAAGAACCATATTGGTATAGTCAAGGCCTGATCTCAGATTTGAAGAGTGATTCTGAATAAAGTCTAAAAGCTCACTTAGTTTACAAATTTTCTTCAATGCATCAACGTGGGCTCTGTTCACAAGATGCATTAAGTCCCATCGAAATTTGAAATTTTCTCCAAACAACTTTTTCATTTCGTTTTTATATGGCTCGTTGTCCTTACAAAAAGCCCCATCTCCAAACCATTCCAGATACCTTGGATTTAATTGCTTCTTCAGATAGTTTCAAGTGATTAGGAGACTTCAACACATCAAAAATTTCATTGGCCAAATAAACTCCTGATTTGCTGCGTACTAAATTTATCCCAGCAAGTTTTACAGTCTTATCTTCTTCACTCATAACTAATACAACTAGCATGCTTAATCCCAAAATTGTTCCAATGTCAGCTGTTATTGTTACTGAAGTTTGTTCTAAGAACCATTTTACAGTTTGTTCTTTAAGTTGATTATCTAATAGCTCACAAATTGTCTCGCACGCATGTGTGCTATGATTCAAATTTCCAACCTCACAACCTGACCTATGTAATACAGCTAGAAGTACTGGATATTGAGCCCATGCAGTGTTTGTTTTCATTATGTAGTATAAGATGTTGCCACATAAGTCTTCTATGCGTTTAGTAGTGTTCCGAGAAGATGTTTTCATCACTTCATAAACAGCAGCTCTTTGATGATGCTGAAGTTTAATTAAATGTCTCTTCAGGTGGGTTTTCAGATTTCTAAACCATCTCTTGATTTTCTCCTTGTTTGCATACATAGGTTAAATCTTTAACATTGAAGTAACCTTTTATGTTAGAATGTTTGTCTGAAGCACATGCTTTGGGGGCTGTGCAAGCTATGCAATATAATGTAAACATTTTATCATCAGAAGCATCATCAATATCTTCTTGATTATCATCATCTTCATCCTCAACAGCTATATCTACATCAGGCATATTAGTGTCACTATTTGCAATGTTTTCCATTATATCACTTGGTACTGAAAATGAATCATCAGCATGCCCTAGATCCTTCTTTTCCACCAATTTGAATGTAAATTTGATCAAATCATTGTTCAGGATTTCTTGTATTGATTTACACTTGCTTAAATGGGCTATGGAAATGTCAAATTTGTTGCTTTTTGCTTTATTAGATTTGGATGCAACACTTGAACTTGAAGGCATATTTTGACTCTTCTCTTTATTAACCACAACAGCTTGGTGAGTTTCTTTTGTAGGCGCAAAATTGCATTCAATGTCTTCTGGATTTGGGAATTTTCAAATTCCTCTAAAGCAGTTTTGTTAGTCTGATGCGCAGATTCCTCACTTACCTTTTGTTTCTTAGGTGGAGGAGAAGCACTTTCTTCAGTCTGTGAAACATCTAGTGAAAAAGTTTCATTTTCTAGATTAGCAGTTGATGAAGTTGGTCATTTTTCTGAGGTCTAGCACTAGCACATTTTGTGAACAAACTAAATGACTGCTTTGCGTATCTCTTTGCTGCACTTCATCTGTATTTCTTTACTGCAATATCTAAGCTGTGGGCCCAAACTCTGGGACCTCTTGTATTGTAACAAATTTTTTTTGGAATTAAAATGTTCCTCCCAGTTTTGCTTCTTTGAATATTTGTTCTTGCATTGACCACAAAAGTAACCCCTTTTAACACCCTCACTTTTCTCTCCAACTTCATCAATATTAGGATCCATTATTGATTATTGACTACCTGAAAAAATACAAAATAAGTAAAAGTTAGTAAATATAGTATGGTAAAAGTGAGTAAAAGTAAGTAAATATAGTACAATGAAAGTAAAGTAAAAGTAAGTGCTTTAAACTTAGTAAAAGTAAGGAAGAGTAAGTAAAAGTAGGTAAGTTAAAGTAAGTAAAAGTAAGTTTAAACTTAACTAAACTTTTCAAATTCTAGAGTCATGGTGGATTACTTAAAACCGCACAAGTAATTATCTGGCCAATTTATCAAACCTGGCCGAGATCAATGGAACATAGTCCAATCCTGATAATTTATATTAAAAAAATATACGTTTTAATAAAATTTTAATTATCAAAACATTGAAGCTTAACAAAAAATAAAAATAATTGTTAAATATGGAATTACCAACTAAACTTAAAATAACTAAATTTGTAATTTAAAAAAATTGGTTTGTACAAGAACGTATACGCAAAAAAATTGCATAACGTCTAGCGGATGAACAAAACCCAAACCCAAATTTACTTTTTCTCATGGTCAAATTTACTGGAGCAATGCTCCCAAGATCCCAGGAATCTGGAGTCATGGTCGGAGAGAACGGGATCTAACCTAGGTGCGAATTTCTTAATGTCCCTGGACTGTTTTCCCTCTTGTTTTTGGTTCATTCGTTTTTCTGTATCCACCCGAAGAGGATGCCAGTGGGCATCGAAACTGTGGAAATAAACTCTGTCTATTAGAGTGGGTTTTTATTATCATACATCAAAAGCTTTTGATAGTTTGACACAAATCTTCAATTTTTGAACTGCCCTCCTTCGGTTTTTATCCTTCTATTTGTTCCTTCATCTCTGATTCCTTTGTCCAATCTATAGCCGCGGTGTAGATGGTCACTGTTCTTCTCTAACGCTATTACACATTCACGCCAAAGACGAGAATCTCGTCTTGCACGTATAGATTAGAAGTTTATTTTGGTATATTTTGTTTAGATATCTTTTGTTTTAATTTTTGTTCAAAATTTTGGCGAGACTTTGTAGTTGGATAAAAAACTTGCAAAAATGCTTGCGATGGCGGTTACCTTCTTAAAAGTGCTGGCGGTGAATGTGTTAGTGGTGTTCCTCAGGGGTTCTCTCCTGTCACCAGCTCCTTTCCTTTTACAATGGTATGCATCAATTTTGCTGTCAAGGGTTTTGTAAGTGATTCTTATAGAGTTTTTCCTGCTGATTTCGAATCTGCAATCCGTTTTTCTCCATCAGCTCAGGTTATCGGGCTATGGCCTCATAAGTAAAATAGATTTTTTCGTGATTTTGTCAAAGCGGAATTGGAACAGGAACAGGAACAGGAACAGTAACATCTATCATCACTTGTTTCACTTGTATAATATCTTTTTTTACTTTTCAGGCATATAGATAAAATATTTCATAATGAATAGAGCGTGTAAAAATGATCCCAATAGATTGTGCTACATATGTGGGACGGTTACCATGCCAAATAACCAGTCCCAAATCACTAAATTTGTGAAGACAATGTATAGAGCATACATTGGAATTAAGCTAGGGGACCAGGACAAAAATTTCGCCCCTCATATGTGCTGCGAGACGTGCATTGAAAATTTGAGAAGATGGAGCAAAGGCAGAGCGAAATCTTTGCCTTTTGGAATTCCCATGATTTGGAGAGAAGGAAAGGATCACGTGACAGATTGCTATCTCTGCATGACAAACCTCCAAGGTGGGCTTATAAATTTATTTTTCTTAAATATTTTGAAATCCTCGTATGAAACTTGACATAATATTCACCATAATGTAATATTCACCATAATGTAATATTCACCATAATGTAATATTCACCATATATAGCATAATATTCACCATAATGGTAATCATACATTTACATATTGTTATAGAAAATACATTTACACATACATATTATTATACAAGTTACATTTACATATACAATGATTGTATATTTTCTTTCTTTTTCATTCATATTGTCCCTTCGGGGACAATATGAATGAAAAAGAAAGAAAATATACGACTCCATCGACCTATTTCATATTTTACAGACCGCAGCCTTCCCTCACGAGCCGCCACTGTCTGAATGCTTCTTCTATTTCATATGCAAGTTTTATATCCATGTTTCTGTGTTTCTATTTTCAGGAGTTAACAAGAAGAATAAACACATTGTTGTTTACCCTGACATTCCTTCTGCTATGAGACCTGTACCCCATGGTCCTGGAATTCCAATACCCGACCCACCTCAAACCCTGGACTTCGATGATTCTGATGATGAATCAATGACCAATGCCAATGACCAGTCCCAGTCGTATATACCTCAAAATACCGCTTCAAATGAGCCGAGGCCTCTCAACCAGGCCAAACTTAATGATCTTACCAGGGATTTAGGACTTTCCAAATTAGCTGCCGAGATCTTGGGCTCACGACTTCGAGAGGACAACTTGCTGGCTCCGGGAACAACATTCTCCTGGTATAGGAAACGAGAGGAAGAATTCCGCAAGTTTTTGCAGTGCACGAAAATACCTCTTCCTTAGTGTACTGCTGCAATGTTGAGGGGCTAATCGAATCCTTGGGCCTGCCATATAACCAGAGCTGGGCACTTGCGGCATATTTTGCGGTACTGCGGTACTACCGTACTACCAAACCGGTACGCGGAAATTTGAATGCGGTAGCGGTACTGCGGTACTTTCAGCGATCCTTTGCGGTACTGCGTTATGCGGTTCCGGTTTGCGGTAGTACCGCAGTACCGCAAAATATGCCGCAAGTGCCCAGCTCTGCATATAACGCATCAGAATGGAGGCTATTTATAGACTCGTCTAAACGAAGTTTGAAAGCAGTACTTCTCAACATTGGGAATAGGGTTGCATCAGTCCCTGTAGCACATTCCGTACAACTTACTGAGAGCTACGATAACATGAAAATTTTACTGGATGCTCTCGTATACGACCAACATAACTGGAGGATCTGTGGAGATTTGAAGGTAATACTAATATCATAAGTAAACTATTGCTATGGAAAACTGATGAGTGGGTAGTTGGGAGGTAACGAAAATGGTTCACTGAGTAGGTAGGTAGTTAATCTAACAATTATTAAATTCCTTTTATGTCAATAACTCTGGTTGCTATTGACTATGTTGTTTTTCCAAAGGTTATTTGAGAGCGTATAAGAACACTTAACTTCCCCACAGAAGTGATACAGTCCAATGCATAGATTTTTTTATCTGATAGAACAAATTCTCTAAATTCTTTAAATATTTTCATTTTTTTTCAGATTGTGGCATTTGTATTGGGAATGCAAGGGGGATACACGAAATACCCATGTTTCCTTTGCAAATTGGATAGCCGAGCGGATGAGAAGCACTATGCACAGCGTGAATGGGCATCCAGAGAGAATTTTGAACCTGGGTCGCATAATGTCGTTTCAGTGCCCCTTGTACCACCAACAAAAATTTTGCTCCCAGCTGGGCTTGATGAAAAATTTCATCAAATCAATGAATAAGGAGGGTTCAGCATTCCGATATCTCGAGAGTAAATTTCCTCATATATCTGATGCTAAACTAAATGCTGGGGTTTTTGATGGTCCTCAAATTCGAACTTTGATCAAGGATACTCAGTTCGAAAAAGCAATGACTCCAACTGAGAACAATGCCTGGCAGGCATTCAAATCAGTTGTCACCGATTTTCTTGGCAAGCGTAGAAGTCCAGAATACGAGTCCGTTGTCGAAAACTTGATGGAAGCTTTCAAAGCTCATGGGTCGCGCATGTCCATAAAAATGCACTTTTTGTGGTCCCACTTCGACTATTTTCCTGAAAATTGCGGGGATTATAGTGAGGAACAGGGTGAACGATTTCACCAAGATATCAAAATAATGGAAGAGAGGTACCAGGAAACTGGGATATCAATATGCTGGCGGACTATTGCTGGTGTTTGAAGCGAGACGTGCCCGAAGAAAAACACAGACGGAAAGCCAAAAAAACTTAATTCCTTCCTCAATAAACTTTTTTCCATATTCATTGTATGAATAAAAGTATTTATTCACACAATGTTTTCATTTTTCACGAGTGTTCTTATAATATTACTCGTATCTACAGTGTTTAAGCTAAAAAAAATCAATAAATTTGGGGATAAAATTGGACTTATAATAAATGGCCAATAGAGAAAAAACCTGACCTAATTGAGGAAAACCAATGTCATTTTCGAATTCAGCATGGTCGAATTATATATGAGTTGAAAAAACCCTCACAGCAGACAAAAAAATTTCATATGCATACCAGTGTTATTTATCAATGATCTATTAACTCTCACTTCCTGTCCTATCTACTCCGATGCTGATGTTTCCCCTCTTTACTTTTCCACCCGATTCACAAAGCGTCCCTCTCAACAGACACTCAATGCTTCGCTTGGGATGGCTATGACACATCTAACCAGTGATCTTTCTGCTATAGGGGAGAGAAAACCTTGTGGCTTTTAGTGCCTCAAAAACTCAGCTCCTTCATCTGTCTACTTGTCGCAATCTTTCATGACTAGCCCCTTGCCCCTTGCCCCTTACCCCTCTCTCTCTCTCTTAAACGCATGTGTGATGAAAAAGGCCTAAAGTTTGTCGATTTTTGGCCTACATTCTACGGAAATGGGGAATACTTTGGTTCGGACGGGATACATTTTAACCAGAAGGGGAAAAAGAAGTATGGTGATTTACTGAACATTAATTTGTATAATCTCTTTAAACTAAGACCCCCCAAACCAGCAATTGATCCTGCTCCCCAAACAGTTAAACCTACTCCCCCAGCAGTTAGTCCCCCTACCCCAGTAGTTAGTCCCCCTCCAACAGCAGGTAGTGACTCTCCTTCCACGTTGGAGGGGGCTCAAGCTCCTGCGGAGATTGTCCCCTCGTTAGTGAGGGGCTATTCAACTCCCGACAGCCCTGGCTGTTCGGGAAACGGGTCGTGCTAGGGGGCGGTCAGAATAGGGGAGGCTCCCTCCGTGCAATGCTTTTTAATGCTAGGTCGATTAGGAACAAGTTTGGCGAGCTACGGGCACTCTTAGCATCAGAATACCAGGATATCGTTGCTATCACCGAGTCCTGGATTCATACTGATCGTAGGGACTACGTTGGGGAGTTCGAAATTCCCGGGTATAGAATGTTTCACAAAGACCACACCCGTGGGGAGGTGGGTGGGGTACTAATATACGTCAGAGACACGTTGAGTCCGGTTGACTGCCAGTTCCGGTCGGAACGGGAGCTGCTTGGCGTCGATCTGAACGTGGGAGGGACGAACTATAGGTTAATCTTGGTGTACAGACCTCCGCATCTCCTCCTCGTGGAGGATACAGCCCTGTACACCGAACTCAGTAGCCTGCTAGGGGATAGGGTGTGTGTAGTTTTAGGAGACTTCAACTGTCGCGGCATAAAGTGGGAAAACAGGACTGCCGATGCTGAAGGGAGGAGGCTAGTTGACTTTGCTGATGAGAACTTCCTCACTCAGTGGGTCAACGAGCCTACACGAGGCGAAAGCGTTCTAGACTTAGTATTCACGACCGAAGACAACCTCGTCACTGGCCTCACCGTTGACGAATCATTGGGCGGGAGTGATCACGGTCTTATTAGGTTCCGTGTGTGCGTCCCTCGGGTGAAGCGTAGTACCTCGAGAGGCAGTAAGCTCGATCTCCGGCGGGCGAACTTTGTTAGCCTCAGGGATAGCGTAGGAGAGATGGGGTTAGAGGTTGGCGGCGATGTTGAGGGAGTGTGGAGTGCATTCCGGGACGAGTTTATGGTGCTGCAGTCTGCTGCCATACCCTCAAAACCGGTCACCCCTGCTTCAACGCAACCTAAGTGGTTCAATCGTGACATCGCTTCGGCTATCCGAAATAGGAAAGTAGCGTATAGGAGGGCGAAGGCCAATCGTTCCCACGAGAACACTGAAGCGTATGTCCGCCTGTGTAGGGAAGTGAAGGCGAAGGTTAGGCTAGCGAAACGTAACGAAGAACTACGGGTGGCAAGCCTCTGCAAGGGGAACCCTAAGGAATTCTTCAGTTATGTTAATAGTAGAAAGCCCATTAGAAGCATGATAGGTCCATTAAAGGACGGAAGCGGCGTTCTGCGGACCTCCGACGCGGACATCGCTAATGTGCTTAATGAGTACTTTGCGGGAGTGTTCACCAGGGAGGATACCCGCGTCATCCCCGAGCCAGGCGTGAGGCACGACGGTGCTGGCTTGGATAGTGTTAGATGTACCGCGACAGTCGTTGCCGATAGAATAGACAAACTGAGCGCGTTTAAGGCTCCTGGGCCAGACCAGTTTCTCCCCAGAGTGTTGCGAGAAGTGCGCGACCAGGTGGCTCCCCACCTGGCTACAGTCTTCAACAAATCGTTGGAGATGGGCCAGGTGCCTGGTGACTGGAGGGAAGCCAACGTGACCCCTATCTTTAAGAAAGGGGATCACGAAAGTCCAGGGAACTATCGTCCCATTAGTCTCACTTCAGTTGTAGGTAAATTATTAGAAGGGATAATAGCTGATAGGATCGTTGACCATCTGGATTCCTACAAGCTGCTTGGGGACTCCCAACATGGGTTTAGACGGCATAGGTCGTGTCTCACCAACTTGCTCGAGTTTTTCCACGTCATGTTGAGTGAGTACGATAAGAGTAGGGCTATTGATATACTTTATCTCGACTTTCAGAAAGCCTTTGATAAGGTACCTCACCGCCGGCTAACGGCGAAAGTGCGCGCGCTGGGTATCGGTGGGGAAATAGGTAGGTGGATTGAAAACTGGCTGAGGAATAGGCGGCAGAGGGTGGTAATTAAAGGGGCTAGATCGGGTTGGGCCTCGGTCACTAGTGGGGTTCCTCAGGGTTCCGTTTTGGGACCACTGTTGTTTATCATTTACATAAATGATATCGACGGTGGCATCGTCAGTCGGATCGCCAAATTCACTGATGACACCAAGCTTGGGGCCAATGTTGGGACGCCCGAAGCGATCGAGGAACTGCGTGCGGACCTAGGTAGGATAGGAGAGTGGTCCGAAAAATGGCAAATGCCGTTTAACTTGGGTAAATGCAAAGTGATGCACATTGGCTACGCCAATCCCAAGTCGGACTACTCGATGTTGGGTAGTAATATCGAGGTGACTGATTTAGAAAGGGACTTGGGTGTGCTAATTAGCAGCGACCTTAAGTTTACGAAACAGTGTAGAGGTGGAAAAGAAAGCCCAGAAACTATTGGGTTATATCAGGAGGCAATTTCAGTTTCGGAACAAGGAGATTGTGCTCTCACTGTACAATTCCCTTGTTCGGCCGCACCTGGAGTATGCTGTGCAGTTCTGGTCAGTTCTGGTCGCCCACCCTCAGGAAAGATATTGAGAGGCTGGAGCGAGTGCAGGCGAGGGCCACAAAGTTAATCCCTTCCGTTAGGCATATGGGCTACAATCGACGGTTACGCGCCCTGAACTTGTTTTCGCTTGAAACTCGGAGGCTGCGCGGTCAACTGATCGAGGTTTTCAAGCTCTTACGCGGGTTCAACGATGTCGATTTTAGAAGTATGTTTAGTTTAAATGATAACCCAACTCGCAACAATGGTTGGAAGTTGGATTTGAAACGGTTTAGGACTAGTGTGTGTGGGAATTACTTTACGTATAAGATCTGTGACACATGGAACAGGTTACCTTCGGAAGTTGTGAACAGTTCCTCTGTGGATCAGTTCAAGAAAAGGTTAGACCAAATTTTGCACACTATTTGAGTGTGTAGAAAATTTTCCGTGGCACCCGTTGCCATTGGTACCTCCTCGGTATGGGCCGCAAGGCCTTTTGAGGTACTTCTTTTCCTTGTAACTCTCTCTCTCTCACTGCATGCCGCCGCCTTTAAGGAAAGCACGGAGTACCAGACTTTCGACATATTTTCATTCTTTTTCTGTCCATTTCTCTAACGCAAGGGTAAGGGTTAATCGCTATTTTCAATCTTTCATCTACTCAACCGGTAAACTATGGAGCAATCTTCCTCAATCTATCTTTCTCCGTCTATGACCTTCAATCTTTCAAACGCGGTGTTCAGGCATCTTGAAAACCTTGGACGTTGATTTTGGCTTTCTTCTTCTTCTTCCTCTATGGGCCATTCGCCCTTGGCTCCTCCTTCCTGCCTATAAACAAAAATTACTAATAATCTAAACCATTTATGCGAATCGATTATATTATAATTAATTTGAAGTAAACTGTACATGGGTCATTTCATGGTGACTGTCGCAACATAAGCAGTTTATTATATAAAAATTGAAAGTATATTGTAGAACAAATGGCGCCAAAATGTGCCCGAGAACATGCTTCATAGCAGTTTTGTCTTAACTCCCATACTTATACTTTTTTAGTTGAATGTTTGCTAAACAATTGCTCCAAATGTTACAACCATCACTGTGGAAATAACTCATGTTTTCAAGATTCTGCCCCTCGGTTCTCCAGCATTGGTGAGGGATGACACAGTATCTTGTGCAAAATCTTCATTAATGGTGACTCCATCTCATTTTTATATGTAAAAGTATTGGGTAATTAATTTATATTTCCATCTAATGGTCCCTCGTGTTTGCTAGATAAATTTGGATTAAATGTTGTCAATGGGTTGAGTGCAGTGGGTTAGCAATGTAAATGAATGGTTAGTGCTAGCGTCTCCGAGTTAGTATATATATGCGAATACAAAATTAAAACATTTTTGTTTAAACTCCTAACGTTTCGGCAGAAACACTACTCTCCTTTTCATGACAGAAAATTTTGGGTGTTTTTTGCACTAAAGTGGGCGGAATCATCAACGTCGTTGCATTAGATAGGGTAATGTTTCAAATTCTTTTAGATTTTTTATCACACTGGGTTTATCAAGGTTAAAAAAGTTAACCTGAAAAACCATTTTGTTGGAGCAAATCAATATCTATATGAAGTCCCATTTCTGTTATACAGATTACCTTAGCTCAGAAAATAATATTGATACCAATTAACTAACTGAACCTAACCTAATTTAAAACAACTTAATACTTAACCCTCTATGGATGAGTGGGCGAAATAGATAACCGTTACAAATACAATGCATTGAAACTTAACCCTACAAAACTATGGAAATATTTAATTCTATCCCAATCTATAGAATAATTTCAGTGCGGTTATTGCACTTAAAATGCACTTGTAGAATGGTGGTTTTTCAATATTTATGTCCGTATGTTGCGATATTTAAATATTCTTTCGCGCATCATATTTTTTTTTTTGGCTTTCTTTAATTTACCGCCGATTCGTACCTAGTGTGGTACATATCTCGGCGAGGCAGTGGGTGGGTGGCGTTACTGAGTTTGGGATGGTAGACCAGGGGGGGTGAGTAATATTCAGTTTCTGGGTAGTGGGTATGAGGGGCCTGGTCTCAGACACGATGAAGCGGGTAGGAATAAGTGAGGAAACGGAACATCGCTTCCTCCGAAAAATGGGGCCCTCGGCGAGCATGAATTGTAGACGCTTGGGTATGGGAATTTTGGCCAAGTGAGGGAAACATCTGCAACGAAGAGCGGACAAGTTTGGGTTTTCGACCAGGAGATTTTTTTTTTTTTTTTTTTTTTGTTTCAAAGAATGACCGCTCATGGCCACCAAAAGAAAGGTGGATAGCAGAGCGAACACAAAACGAAGAGTATGAAACAACTAATGGAAATGAACAATAGACGGGGGAGGAGGAGGAGGAGGAGGAGGAGGAGAGGTGGGGGAAAAGCAGAAAGATCATAGTGGGGTCACAGCCGGTAAAGAAGTCGGGAGCGAAAGAGGAAGGAGAACAACCCGGTTATCGAAAAGTAGGGACCTTCAGACAGAAGAGCGCCAAGCCTATCACAAAGCCCGACGCTCTCCAAAAAGGGAAAATACTCTGCGCACAGCGCAGAGTAAAGCGGACACTCCACCAGGAGGTGGGCAACTGTAAGTAGGACGTCACAATTGGGACATCGGGGCACCCGATCCCCGGCCATCAAATAGCCATGGGTCAGGTGAGTGTGGCCAATACGGAGGCGGGCCAGAGCCACCTCCTTATGGCGCGACCGATGGAAGGAAGAGGCCCAACATCCCAACTTGGGTTTAATCTTGCAAAGTTTGTTATCCGTAGCGCCATCCCAGCGACTCTGCCACCGGGAGCGCAAAAACCTACGGAAGCCAGGGATATAATCAGAAAAAGGGAGGGACACAGGTGAAACCTGCAGTCGGCACGCGGAACGGGCAGCTCGATCGGCAGCCTCATTTCCAGCCACGTTAACATGTGCTGGGACCCAGCAAAATACCACCACCTTGCCACCGAAAGCGACAAGAGTATGGTACAGTAGCTGGATTCGTCGGACCAGCGGGTGGACAGAGTCAAAACACTCCAGGCCATCCAGGGCACTGCGGGAATCCGAATGGATGACGAACGACCCATCCGGATGCTCCCGCACCACCTCCAGAGCGCTCAGAATGGCATAGAGCTCCGCCGTAAAAACGGAAGCCTCATCAGGGAGACGGGTACATCGGGGAGCAAGGGCAGACGACTGGGGAACAGCCGCGGATCCAACGCCCCCCGACGACCTCGAGCCATCCGTGAAGATCGCAACACATGCAGAGTGACACGCCGCATGCTGAAGGAACAGAGACCGAAGCAAGGCAGAGTCCGACTCGGTCCTGCGAACGGGGCGCAACGCCCTACAGCACGCAACAGGGGTGCTCTCCCAAGGTGCAACACCCCTGAAAGAGACCGGTATAACGGATGGAGGGGGAGTGCCCATACCATCGAGGAGGGAGGTCACCGTGTCGGTGAAATACCAACCCCCATCCCGGCAGAACGCCCTCTCAACCACCTGGAACAGAGGAGAGGTGGGAAGACGGAGGATCCGGAGATAGTGTTTAGCAATGAGGAACGACCTCCGATCCTCCAAGGGAGGGATGTCGCACTCAACCTGCAGACTATCAACCGGAGAGGAGCGGAAGGCGCCAGATGACATGCGCAGTCCTCTAGAGAGGACCGGATCCAGTATCCGAAGGGCCGTGCGGGAGGCGGAGCCATACACCACACTCCCATAGTCTAATTTGGACTGTACCAGGGACACGTACAAACGGAGGAGCGTCCGCCTATCCGCGCCCCATGTAGTATGCGACAGATGCCCCAGCAAATCCAGGGTACGTCTCGCGGACTCGCGCAGCCGGCAAAGGTGGGGAACCCAGCTCAAACGGCTGTCGAAAACCATACCCAAGAAGAGTACTGATGGAACGAGGGCCAGAGGCTGACCCCCGAGTGTAAGGTTAAAGGCCGGGATGGCGCCGGATCCCCGTCTCCTCGACGGAAGGAAGGCCACACACGGTCTTCGGGGAAGACAACGTAAGGCCCACCGACGACGCCCAGCGTTCAACCCGATTGACCGCGAGTTGGACTTGCCTCTCCACGAGGGGGGACTCGTCCCCGCGGCATAGACAGCCAGATCATCTGCGTAGATGGAACAGCGCACCGAGGGCGGAAGAGCTCCCGGTAGCGCAGACATAACTAGGTTGAAGCAGGAGACGCTTAACACACACCCCTGGGGCACCCCCTCCTCCTGAACATACAGGGCAGATAGGGCCGCCCCATTACGGACGCGGAAAGTGCGACGGCAGAGGAAGTTGCGAAGAAACGTGGGCAAAAAGCCCACAAAACCAAGAGACTTCAAACGGTCCATGACAACTCCCCGACGGGTCGTGTCATAGGCCTTTTGGACGTTCGACCAGGAGATGCACGACAGTGATAGGAGTATGGCAGGTAGGGCAGAGCGGGGCTGGCGATTTAGCCATAAGGTGACCATGAGTAATGCGTGTGTGTGTCCTAGGCGGAGACGGGCTAGAATCACTTCTTTATAGCGGGACCGGTGGAATGAGGAGGCCCAGTATCCTAATTGCGATTTGATCTTGTGAAGTTTGTTTTGTGTGGCCTGGTCCCATTCCCGTTGCCAGATGGAACGGAAGTGGGAGCGGAGAGTCGGGAAGAAGTCGGAGAAAGGGAGGGGCCGGGAGGAGGCCGGCACTAAGCAGGCCGTCTTTGCCGTGCGGTCCGCCTTCTCGTTACCCTAGATGCCGACATGTGTCGGGACCCAGCAGAAGGCGATTGTCTTGTGTCGGAAGGCTGTTAAAAAGTGGAAGATTTGCTGGATGGTACAGACGAGCGGATGAGGGGGGGTTAAATATCTCTAGGGAGAGAAGTGCGCTTTGGGAATCTGAATAAATGACGAAGGAGCTGGTAGAGTGGGTTCGCACAATGTCGAGGGCCTCCTTAATCACGAAGAGTTCTGCCGAGAAAACGGAGGTCTCGTGGGGCAGGCTGACGCCTCGAGAAAGCGGCTGGGCCAGTATCACCGCTGAGGCGGCCGCACCAGTCTCTGAACGGGAACCATCTATATAAATGGGGACTGTGTCCGGGTAGGGCACACAGGTCCCTGCAAAACTTGATAGGGGTGAGGAGCCAGTGGGGGTAGATGCTGTATGAAATGGGGATAACTGAGGGGGCGGGCATGTTGGAAAGGTCAAGGAAAGAGCGTGCCTCTTTAGTGAAGTGCCAGCTCTGTCCCTTGGGTGGGAGTTCAGAAATCACCGCGCATAGAAGCGAAGAGGGTAGTCTCTGTGCACGGAGTATGTCCTCATGAGGAGCAGACCCCGTCGGAGGGTGAGAGGAAGGTAATTGCAATCCACTTGAAGGCTGGAGGCGGGGCAAGAGCGGAAAGCACCGGTGGCGAGGCGGAGGCCCCTATTAAGGACCGGGTCCAAGATACGGAGGCAGGCGTTGGAGGCTGAACTGTATACTACACTGCCATAGTCCAGCTTCAACTGGACCATGGAAATGTAAAGGCGAAGGAGAGAGCGTCGGTCTGCGCCCCATTTGGTGTGGGAGAGGTGATCTAGGAGAGCGAGGGGACGCTGGAGGGACTGCTTCAGTTGAGATGGGGAACCCAGTTGAGCCGTCTGTTTAGAATCACACCCAAAAATCGCGTGGAGGGTACCACCTCAAGAGGATTGCTGTATAACGTGACAGACGGAAGAGGAAGGGTTGCGGATCTTCTGCTGAAGTGCATACACTTGGACTTCGGGGTGGCAAGGTGGAACCCCACTGACGTCGCCCACCTTTCCACCCGGTAGATGGCGAGCTGAATTTGCCGTTGAACTACGGACGGCTCCCGCCCTGCGAAGTAGATCGCAAGGCCATCCACGTAAATGGAAGAACGGATGGTGGGTGGGAGACATTTTGAGACAGTGTTCTATGCTTTTCCATCGTCATGAACACAGAGGATGCTTCCCCTGTGGGACCCCGTCCTCCTGCACGAAGGTGTCTGAGAGGACTGAGCCCACCGAACTTTAAAGGTTCGGGAGGATAGGAAGCCCCTGATGAAGGTCGGCATGGCTCCGACGAGCCCTAAACTTTGGAGCTGACTAAAGATTATTGTCCAATGGGTGGTGTCGTAGGCCTTCTGGATGTCAAAAAATATTGATAGGACGAACTGTCCACTGTCGAAGGCATTCTGTATGTCACGGCTGAGGAGCAGGAGAGGATCAGTGGTGGAGCGAAATTGTCTGAAGCCGGACTGGGTAGCCGGGAAGGAATTACTGTTTTCCAGTCGCGACCATCTATCAAATTCCACGATAGACAAAGTTAATAAAATATACGACTTAACCTAACCCACAATGTACTTGATGGGGACTTCACGAAGTAATTGGCAGATAAACACTTTGAACAACTGATATTTGTAAAAATATATATGAGTGAGTGAGTGAGTTTGAAGCAGGTGTTAGTTCCATTAGTTCACGTTTGTAAAAAACTAAATTTTTTCTCGGCTCGGCCAGAGTAATTTTAAGCAGATAACGAGACTGCCAGTGGCTCCAATGAATAAATATTTTACATAAACTGAGTACAGTACGCGTGTTGGTATAAATGTATCGCTAAATAATTTGCAAAAACTATTTGTTGACCTTGTGAATATCTCAAACCCTCAGAACGTAAGGAACCTCGAAGTATTTTGAAACACTATTTGTAACCGAGTTACATTTCTCACTACAGTAACTTTTAACTAAACTCCTTACTTTTATAGGCAAATAACGAACTAGTTACATTTAATAAACAATAACTTCTTCAGCTCTGTGTTCGAGATTAATTACAAAACGGTAGCTTCCGTCTAGCTATGCTGTACTCGGGTTCTATGTAGAACGCTCTGAGAGACTAAGAGGAAACGACAGTAGTAGTCCATACGGATGAAAGACAAATCTGATCAATTTCGACACCGTTGGCTTCTCGGATGAATCAAGATTCCTGCCGTTTGCTTCAGAACGGATCTGTTACGGGTAAGGAGAACCTTTGGAGAGGTGTTCAATCCCAAATTGGCGCAACCCACTGAAATTTAGTGGTTGGCAGGCATTCGATACTTTGAAAAAAATTTACATTATGTTCGTAAAGGGACGTCTTAATTCACAAGGTTACGTATCCATCCGATATAAGAGCCTTCTGCCTTTGTTTCGGATTGGAAACTTCACCCGAGGACCATGTTTCAGGAGGACATTGCCACACGTTCATTCCGTCGCTTTAGGAGGGAGGTCTTTTTATCCTGGCAGGGAACTACATTAAAAAAAATTTCAGCTTTACTCGCCCTAAACTAGGTCACCTCGGTGGGTTAAATGTTAATATAAATCAACTCTGCAAAGAATGAGACCACAACTCTCAACCTAATTGTGGACAATTAAAAGGCTACCGAATTGTTCAATTAATATATTAAGTTTATATATACATATATATATATATAATCTGTGTTTGAACAATAGTGATATAATTAACAATCAAACTGAAGCTTATTTTTTAATTATAACCCAAGAGTTTTTAATGTATATAATTATATATATACATATATGTACAAACAAAAAAAAGAATAAACGCCACATCATACAACAAAAAATGAAGCAGTCTTAAATAAAAGGGGGGGGGGGGGGGGGAGAGATGTTAATAAGATAATTGAAGGCACTTCAATAGGATAGCTCCTACAATTCACATGAAACTTGACAAGAAAATTCAATTATATTTGATTATCATTTTGTCAAATTCACTTAAAAAATTAATGAATTAGGATGTGTACATGAGGTTGTCAAAGTACTAAAATAAATATATATACACGATCACCTGAAGACTAAAGCCCCCAATGTGATATTTTCGTTATAACTAACGAAAATATCACGACTTAACCTAACCATTCGTCAAGGGCGTACAGCTGACCTAACCGGGCATTCAATTTAATAATTTATCATATTTGGTACTATAAAGCAAAAAACAAGAATGCATGGGGGCTCCAGTCTTCAGGTGATCATATATATATATATACATGACTAGTGTACAATTTTTTTTTTTTACAGAACTATTATGTAATGTTACAAGTATTAATCTGATTAGTAATAATCAAATTCCACATTAAATTTAACACAATAACTTACTCTAATTTAAACTTACTAAATGCATGAACAAAGCCAATATGAAGACATAGCACGAGTCTACTTCAAAATTCAAATTTATCTCTAGGGAAGGTAAGCATACTGCTTGTGTAAATCTTTTTGGGGTGGAAACACTTTTCCCCACACAATTTTAAACCTTGGTAAAATTTTACCACTGCCCCGTTAAAAGAATCTGAAGTTCAAGTAATACCAATCCATTAAGTTTCTAACCACTTTTAATGAAATGGGGTACAGTTTCTCCAAAATCCTATTAAAGAAAAATTCTCTGCGCTTTTTTAAAATGGAAAGGCACATTCTTTTAAAAGAAAAATTATTAATTTCCTATTGTAAAAACAAAAAGTTAAAAGAAATTTCATTAGTCTATTTACAATTTCAATTTTTTTTTTTTTTTTACAAAATTAGATTAGTGACCTACTATATATTTATATAATCTTTCTGATATGTTGCTCTCATTCGCGCAAAATACAGAAAAGAATACCATCTGCAGTGTTAAAAATCTGTACAGTTACTACTACTATTTTAAATGTGTATTATACACAGTTATTGTGTGTTTGTGTGTATTTTGACTTACAATTTTTTATAAAATATAAGCTATATATGGTACAATGTAATTTTACAATTAGGGCTATATCAGTTACGTGCTATATTAGTACTATACTATCAATAATAGTTAGTACGAGAAAAATGTATCATTAACTAAGATTAATTAAAAAAAAAAATAATAATAAGTACGGCATTGTTCCTACTTACAAAATATGTACAGATCCAGGGAAAAAGTTAGCCTAAAATCAATTTCTAAAGGCATAAAAAACTACTTATGAGTAATGATGGGGGGGGGGGGCATTTATGAAATTTTATTAGTCACCGGAAATAAAACCTCTAAATCAAAATACAATATTACCAATTGGTAATTTTTTTATGCTCGTTTAGAAACTTCTGTTTCAAAGCGAACTTCTTTTGTCAAACTGTACTTCCCGAGGAATGTTTCAGTACAAAAATGTATAACCAACCATACAAATTGTCGAACATGAGAAAAATAATACTATGACTAACTAATATCGCAAAAAGAAAACAAATTTATTTGAATAACTTAAGTAGATTATATGCTTATAAGCAACGGAACTACTGTTTAAAAATTATATATATATATATATATATATATATATATATATATATATATATATATATATATATATATATATATATATATAATGTGATATTGGCACATAAAATAGTTATGAAATCAATATTGTGAATTAATAAATTATTCTACCCAATATTTACGTAGTCATATATCGAAAAAAACCTCTTGCGTCCGTACCTAAAATGTCAGTCTATTATATTGCACACTATTAATATGAAGATATCGCAATATACAATTTTGATGTGGATATTATTATAATAATAATTAATCAATAAATTCCTTTTCTAATTATTTCCGCTAATCATCATAATCGTAGTTCAGCACCAAAATGACCTATGACACAAAATCAAAACTGGTGGCGAGGAAGACAACCGCGAAAGGAAGATGGTGTCCAGCCCTCTACTGGTAAAGGGATCGCCTACAGTCAATTTAAAAAAAAAAGTCACGAAACGGCAGGTTTCTTACCAATATATATTGCTTTAAAAAAAAAAGAAAGTTTCGCGATAAGGACTTTTCGAACCGACTGTCGGTCGCTTGAAAAAGATCGACATGGTGACGAGGAGGCTAAATCAAAAGGGAGCACCTCGACGAATAAAGGTAATAGCAACCACCTTTTAAAGATACGCTAAATGCATTCATGTAATGGCTATCCATCTAAAGTCCTGATGAGAACCTCCATTCACAACTTGGCCCAACAACAAGAACAACAACAACAACAACGACAACAACAATAGTAATTACTAAATATCGTACTACAAATTAATTACGGTCCGATAATTAACCCTGCTATCACTTGACTCATGAACTGTACATTTCTGAGGTTTATATAAGCGCCAAAGATATTTACATGAGCGTTTTAAAATCCACGTACAGTTTCGGAAAAAAGGTTGGGGAAAAAAAATATATTGAAAAATTAGTAATTAGTTGAATTTTTATAGGTGTAAAAAAAATCCCACCAGTAATTTCTCAGAAAACTTTTAGGCGAACGTTTTTCCAGAACTGCACGATAACGCGACCACAAACCTGAATTCGTTTAAGGCACGGTGCAATCATCAAAACAATTATTAATTACTGCTAAATTAATTCGCAATAATAATCAATGTTTCGATTAGTTAACTAATCGGTATTAATAACTCCGTTAATTAATGACTACATTGTGTTTATGGCATTGTTGTATCATTTACAAAGGAAAACTCAGGCACAGATCAAACCCAAATGCTCCTTCCGTAAAGTTCGTACTGCTCCGTAAAGTAGCGGTGACCCAATGGATCAAAACTTTTTTAAACGATTGTACATTTATAACCATAAATTCAGTGTGTGTGTGTGTGTGTGTATCAGGAAAGTCTTAAGACCCTCTTCCTCTTTCAGGAGAGGCAGAGAAGCCTTCCTCAGGAGACTTTGCACTTCCTGCACGAGGCGCAAAATCGGCAAAAAGCCTGTGCCCAATGCTAGCAATGCGATGCTTCTGTTCCGTAGAACTTCCGGTCCATCTGCAGGTGGAGTGGAGCGTGAGGGGGCGGAGGAGGTGGAGGGTTGCCTCCAATGACGATATGGGGGAATGTGGTGGGAACGTTATAACCGTGGGGTGACGATTTCGAAGAGTTTAGAGTAAGGGAATATGACGAATTTGAGGTAAAGGATGAAGGGTTGTTAGTTGGATGTTGTTGCTGAGATGATGTTGGGGGGAGCGGAGCTCTTCGTTGGCTCTTTCCTGAAAAAGGAAACCTAACTTCAGTGTTGAGGTAATGACTGTAAACGTATGTTATCGAACTCTATTCTATTGAAAGTGGACAGTTAGAAACATTTAGCTTCCTCAATCCCATTTTCCTCGTCTTAAAAAAAAAAGGCGCCATAAATGACGCAATAATATGACCAACCAAACGCAGAATGGAAACGAAGTTGTATGATTGGAATATTTAACCTCTGTCGCAACAACTAATGTTATACGACAGAGGGGACCTACATCTTTACGTGGGACCCGAACCACGGGTCTCTCTATAATCTGGGCGCGGAGGACAGTCTCCTACCCAGCTACAACCCAGAGCCAATGTCGCTTAACTTCGCTGATCGCGGGAAGCGGAGTGGCATCATCCACGACTTAGCCCAGGGTGGAAAAGAGGAGGAAATATACAAGTTTCAACTCATTTTCATCTTCCATTTCGAAACATAACTAACCCCTCCACCACAACTGATTCTCATGATGACGATCTTTGTACTAACGATTTTGGACATCAGTTGGGTTGTGGTTTGACAGTTTTCGCGGGGGTCACAAAAATTCCCTTAATTTAATTTAAAATATTTAAATATAAGACAACGACTGATGTAAAAATGTTCAGCAGAGGGGGTTTCGTTCCTGCGTCACATCTCGAGCAAGTCTCTTACCACTAAACTATCCGGGAATAAAAAAAATCCTTTCAAGTTAATCGTGTAGTTGTAAGAGACGCGCTGGGGACGTGGCCCGCAGGGACGAAACCACCTCTGCGCTGAACATTTCACTTCAGTTTCAGTATTGAGATCAAACTACGGTAATTGTAGGTCTCCAAAATAAGTGTAAATGTTAAAAATTAAAACGAGCAAACCTAGTGAAAACATTACTTTTAAACTGATAGTTAATTGGAAGACTACGAAAGAAACGTTTAAAACTAGTGAACTAAGTGTGTTAAGACAACGCGTTACAACTCTCATCACTTCAAAACCATGCAAAAGACAAACTAAAAAACCTCAACTCATTTAACACACCAATCGTTGCAATATTAAATCAAACGAATAAACCAAAAAAAATAAAAAAAATACACTGGAAATGATAGATAATAATTCCCACTACTGAAACATAATGATGATGATAACGCGCGTGTGTGTGTGTGTGTGTGTGTGTGTGTGTGTGTGTGTGTGTGTGTGTGTGTGTGTGTGTGTGTCACTATTAAAGAGAGACGACCTCTAAACTTTAATAATATTACAGAAGCTACCACTTTTCCCAGCATAGTAAAAAAAAAATAATTTTAATCGATTTTTTAATAAGGATTTTTATCGTCGTCCTATTACTACCGAATTAAGTAAAGTACTAAAGAATTTAATATTACTTATGATATTCAACAATTATCCGAATTCCCAAATTCTGTGAAAGAAGTGATAGCAGTTACAACCTTTAAAGACATTTTGTTCTCCATCTTAAAAATCGATTTAATTTTCAATTTCTTATTAAATATTGTAATTTTTATTTTATTTCATATTAGATTCAAATCACGACATATTTGGTCTCGGCTATATATTTTTTTTACTATTTTAATTATTTCCTTTCCTTTCCTTCCCCCTTCACACCTAATGTTATCACCAGCATTAAGAGTGTTAAACGAGCGTTAGGCAGCAACACCAATCTCGGGCAACACACTCTTGCCTTCATCCTGCAGTGAATGAAGATCTAAGTAAGATTGATGGAGGAAAAATGGAAGCGCTGAAATGACAAATGAAAAAAAATGGAGAAATAAAGAAAAGACGATGGAAAAAGAGGGTAAAATATTCGATACCTAACTCTATTCGGGTATTTATAAAAAGGTAACATCCATATTTCACATCTTCCAAGGAAGCGAGGGGTGGGAGCCCGAACCTGGGGGTAATTTAACCTCAGAGTCAGTTGAAAGGGGGGGGGGGAGCCGGCCCGCCGGCTCGTCGTTACGTAAGATACAGGAAAGGTAAACTGCCCATTTCCAGGCAGCACTGGGGTTCGAACCCAAGACTCGGTGGAACTTCACCACTGCCGGGCGGCACCCTAACCGATCGGGCATCGATCCACGAGACTTCATATATTTATAATGCTGAAGTAAAAAGTGTTGGGGGATTACTCGGAGAGTAACAGCACTACTATTGTTAACGTCTAATGCATACTTTTAAATTGTAAAGTTTTTTGCTTCCTCAGCAAACCAAACATCAGAAGAAGAAAGAAAAAAAAAAAGTCACCAACACGTCACGCAGTTGTTCGACACTGATTTAAGTTGGTTAATCGCTATTTTCAATCTTTCATCAACTCAACCAGTCAGCTCTAAAACAATCTTCCTCAATCCATCATTTCCCCGCGTCCCCGTCTATGAATTCCGGTGTCCAGGCATCTCGAAAACCCTGGACCTTGATTTTTGCTCTCTTCTTCTACGGGGGAGTCTGCTGCATAAAAAAACAAAACCAATATATTAAACCATCATATTCCATTATTATTATTAAAACTTACCATTATTTTTACTTGGATAAATCTTTGGTACATTATTGTAAGTTAAAGGAAGCGGAAATTGGTGTCGGGATTTGAATAGGTTGGAAAATTTACAATCAAAATCACCTGGAAAAAAGAGAGAAAAAAAAAAAAAAAGCTTCAGAATATTAAAAAAAAAAGTATATATGAAAATTATTTCATGAAACTAATACGTCAATTATATTTATAATGAAAATAACCACGAAGGAAAATTAGATCACCATTTCACGTTTTAATTTTTCTTCGTGGTTATTTTCACATTTTGCTCAGATTCCGTGCTATCTCTACAACCAATGCCTCGAAGAAAATTAATATACCAAATTTTCATTATTTGGGGGGAAGGGGGGTCAGGTCAGGCTGACGTAACCTAACCTCGCCAAAAAAAACTTTAAAATTTGGGTACAATATTATCAGTTATTTGAATCTCAATTTTTTGGATTAAAACCATAATGCGGTGAAATTCGAAACTACAAAAGAATTAATCATTGTTTAGGATAAAAACCGACTTCTTTGAATTTTTACAAAAATTCTGGTGTGTGTGTGTGTGTTACTTTTTATTCTCGGCCATGGCTGTCTCGACTACACTTGCTGAGTACATTGATGTTCATCAAGTGCAACGAACTTGTTTTAAGTAGGCAGTTAACTGCTGAAAATCGTCACAAACTATGAATTTGTGAATAAATTGAGTAAATTTTTCAATTTGCACTTGATAACACTTGATAACCTCTTTAGAATCTTTATTCCTGAATGTGAAATACAGAGCTTAGGAATTAGGCATTACGCAATATTGAATACATGCAAAAATTGCATATGGTCTCGACTACATCACACACACACAATTATATATACACATACTAGGGGCGCTCAATATATTTTGCCCCACCATTTTCTCTCAGCTAAATAATAAGCCATGGGGCTGAAATGTCTTTTGGCCCGTAAGTTTGAACTTTCTGCGATTCACATGACCAAATTGATTTTTCCAGTTTGAACCTCCCCTCCTTGTATAAAACCGATGGTTAACGCAGTTTCGAAAATGGCGTCTGACAGTGATGTGCCTCGTAAACAGAGCTGTTATCGAGTTCTTAACCGCAGAGAAGGAAACAGTTGGAAATATTCACAAACGTCTACAAAACGTTTACGGAGATGCTGTTGTTGATCGAAGCACAGTTGGACGCTGGTCTAAACGAGAGAGATCATCGGAGAGAGAGGGAGAGCCAGCCTCGATGATGAGCCACGCAGCGGTCGCCCGGCACTGTGCAACGTGCTAACAGCATCAATCGATCAAATCGGCGCGTCACATACAAGGAGCTAGGAATCAGTGAAGGAAGTGTGAATACGATAATTCAGCAACTGGGATACTCAAAAGTGTGTTCACGGTTTGTTCCTCGCGAAATGACTGAAGATCACAAAGCCCAAAGAAAAGAAATTGTTTCCGAGTCGTTGGTTCGATACGTGACAGAAGGGGATGACTTCTTTCACGAACTGTGACTCGGGACGAGACTTTGGTACACCACTTTGAACCTGAAACAAAACGCCAATCCATGGAGTGCCATCACGCAGACTCCCCACGCAAGAAAAAATTCAAAATGGCTCCCTCTGCAAGAAAGGTTATGGCCACCATCTTCTGGGACATGAAAGGGGTGATTCTGGTGGACATTATGAAGAAAGGACAAACAATCAACTCAGAGGCATATATTGTTATCCTACAGACTCCAGAGACGTATAAAGCGAGTTCGACCAGAGAGAAAACTGGAAAACGTCCTTCTTTTGCACACAACAGTTCACAAACAAGAGAGGCCATCACAAAAATGCGCTTGACTGTTACCCCACCCTCCATACAGCCCGGATCTGGCACCTTCAGACTTCCATTTGTTTGGGCCAATGAAGGATGGTATTCGTGGAAAAGTTTCAGTGTGACGATGAGGTTGTTGAGGTGGTTAAGAGAGGGCTCCAGCGGATTTTTACTAGCAAGGAATAAAGGCCCTCGTTTCGAGGTGGAGTAAAGTCGTAGAAAAGGATGGAGAATATGTGGAAAAATAAAAACTTGTGAAAAAGGTATGTAACTACTCGCGTACAAAATTTTTGGAACTTGCAAGGAAACTTCGAAGTAAAAAAAAAAGGTGGGGGCAAGATATATTGAGTGGCCCTCGTATAATTACTTAAACGACTCTTATTATCTGACTGACTTATTGAATTTAAATTAAATCAATTAACATTTTTGTTTTCATGTTAACTAGGGCAATAAACTACTACTCTCGTAAAACAATATGGACAGTTAAGACATTTCCTTATCATCATAAAACGTTGTATAAAAACTAAGTAGGCATCATAATAAGCCCTTCCCAACCCAGCACAAAGTACAACCTAATTACCAAGCCCTAACTACCAGCCAACCATTTACAATTTCTATGTCCATAACTAATAACGACCCTACGGAAGAACATAGTTACATGTTACGACACTCATTTAAATGTTCTTAGCAATTTAGCAGCTTCATAAATTATATTTACAAAAGCATTTCCCAAATACTCTCGCAATTTAAAAAAAAAAAAAAAAAAAAATTCTCAAAAGGGCTTTGCCTAAATCCTATTTCTACTCAATCTCGATACGCAATTTACTACTACAACGCACTTCTCCAATAGAAAAAGATGAACTTACATTGCCCTTTACGATGAGTAAACGCGGAATAATAATAATAATAGGGATTGAACACTTCATAGACTGACTCCCAAGCAAGAGTGTGAGATCAAAAGACAAAAAAAAAAAAAAAAATTTAAAATTAAATATTTTGATGGGTTTTTCGGTGATCTTACGGCGCAGTCAGTCGGG
The DNA here is from genome assembly GCA_023014485.1 of Bathynomus jamesi. NCBI lineage: Eukaryota > Metazoa > Arthropoda > Malacostraca > Isopoda > Cirolanidae > Bathynomus > Bathynomus jamesi. The sequence continues at coordinate 427,459 of JAJOZX010002257.1, forward strand.
CACCGAGTCCCGAACGTAAAGGTTCTGGGCTCGACTCCCATTACTCTACTAATGTCCGGGATCGGGCGACTCGAGGAATTCACGCTCATAGAAGTTTTCGATGCTACTAGTAAAACTTTTTTTTTTTTAAATATTGATACAATACCCATACATAACGACCTTGTATACAGACTGACTGGGTATCCTACCCATACCACTAGTACGTTACAAAGCTTATATTCCAACCTGACGAGGGCTCTCTCTTCATATACAATAACCTTCATTCAATAGAGAGTAAATAATAAAGTTAGCGAGACCTACTATTAATAACTTCCGTTTTACGAACAACTTCACAAAATTTATTTTCGTAATCACCACCACCAATTCTTAAACCTAAATTGGTTAACGCTTTAGCCAAAATAAGAATCGCTGAGATTACTTAATCTCCTACGCAACAGCAGAGCTCATGGTGAAGGAGGGGACCTACAGCTTTACGCGCGATCCAAACAATCTAAGAATAGCTACGTCATCCGAAAGCGAAGGATAGGCTCCCATCAAAACACTGAACAGACCCGTCTAACAGACCCAACAACTGTGGGGCATTTTACTACAAACGTAATTTCCCCTCTCCTTTTACATATAGAGCCCAATGTTCAATTATTTATATAAATTTTAAGCTTCGCTGTAGTCTTTCCTTCCTTTCTTCTTATTCCGCGGTCTCGAGGTACAAGCGGCGAAGCAAGACTGATCCGAAGCATAAATACTTTCTTGGTACCAGTCTTCACCTAGTCCTAGAGCATCATCCCTCGTATTGAAGGTCAAATACGTCCGCGACTTCCTCCAGTCCTTCGACAGAGTACCTGCAACGCTTTTCTTCTCCTCTACGCAAGCCTGACAGACAGTATCCGAAGTACAGGACCACCTGTTGGCACCGTGTGCCACCGGAAAATTAACAGCATCCACCACCGAAAAAGGACCGGTTAACTCGGAATCACGACTGGATAAACGAGTGAGGGTGCCCGCGTAAGAGGCGACTGACGCGACAGAGCGCCTTCTGCTCCTGGTACCAGCAAAGCCTTTTGGTGGCAAAGTGGTTGACTTACCGGGTTGTTTGTTGTGAGTGGTACGGGTAGATTCATTTCTCTCGGGAGGAGGCGGGGGTACAGAATTCTGGGGGATTGGGGGCAGCTGTAAAGAATAAAGGAGCCAAGATTAAGAAACTTCAAATTAAGAATCAAAACTGTTTCAAATTTTCCTTTATGGCCGTCACAGAAATATAATTATCACTATACGTTCAGCACACAAGGATCAACCTTGAATGAGAATATCGGAAAAAAGTTCACCTACGAACCTAAAATTTCTTAAAAGAAAACACAAACACATTACCAACTGGGTAAGTGATTTTTTTTTATATACAGGGTGTACATAAAGTCAGGATCTATTTTTGTGAAGCACTTGGAAATTATATGGAATTCAATCATAAAATGATAAAGTGGTAACATTTATTAAATAATTAAGAGTAGGATTCGACGTGACGCCCATCAGTATCCCTGCACAGCTCAAATCGTTCCGCAGCATTTCTAAACACATTCTGGAGCATTTGTGGGGTTATGTTATCTGCAGCAGTTCGTATACGTAAGTTTTCAAGACTCGTAATCTTCGTCTGATAGACGTGCGATTTGATAAAGCCCCCATGCAAAGAAATCTAAAGGGGTTACTTAAATCTGGTGATCTCGCTGGCCAAGGTCTGTTGCTTCCGCGTCCGATCCAGCGATTTGGAAAACGTCCATTTAGATAATCCTGAACAATTTTGGCATAGTGACAAGGAGCACCATCATGTTGATAGACGACGGTACTAACAATCCTATCCCCGTCGTCTATCAACATGGTGCTCCTTGTCACTATGCCAAAATTGTTCAGGATTATCTAAATGGACGTTTTCCAAATCGCTGGATCGGACGCGGAAGCAACAGACCTTGGCCAGCGAGATCACCAGATTTAAGTAACCCCTTTAGATTTCTTTGCATGGGGGCTTTATCAAATCGCACGTCTATCAGACGAAGATTACGAGTCTTGAAAACTTACGTATACGAACTGCTGCAGATAACATAACCCCACAAATGCTCCAGAATGTGTTTAGAAATGCTGCGGAACGATTTGAGCTGTGCAGGGATACTGATGGGCGTCACGTCGAATCCTACTCTTAATTATTTAATAAATGTTACCACTTTATCATTTTATGATTGAATTCCATATAATTTCCAAGTGCTTCACAAAAATAGATCCTGACTTTATGTACACCTGTATTTTATTCTTTTTGGTTACAGTAAAAAAAATTTTTTTTTAAATCAATTAGTAATTTTATGCTCTTTAAAAATTGTTTCTGGGCAAACTCACTTTTTTCTGAAACCATACACATTACACAATTTATAAACCAACAGCTCAGCAATGATAATTAAATATTTAGGATTTTTTAATCTCCTTCGTAACGGCGAAGGTCATATGAGAGAGGAGACCTACAGCTTTACGCGAGATCCGAACCACGACGTAGCTGGAACAGTCTTCACAATTTTTCAACCTTTGACAAACGCTCGAATGCAGAGCCGTTTCACTGGTTGTAACAATTCCTATCATTAAGTTCTGGCTAGTACTTCTCGAGCTCTTATGAGTGAATGAAATATGAATGAGGAATCGCTGCACCATCTTATTTGTGATGCTAATGTAACTGTAGCTGAGCCTAAGTATGAAGATGTAACAACTGGAGTCGAGGCAAAGGTCGCAAAAATGAAGAAAAGCAAGTCTAGGCAGACGGAAACCTGGCCAACAAAACAGTCACTAACTGGCCAAGTACCCGAGTTATATGAACAAACTGAGGGTAGTCGCTCATTAATTAAACTCGCGCGGTTAGATACTCGGGGAAGTGTATAAAATGTAATGATGGGGTTGTTTAATCTCCTCTCCAAAATCTAAGGTCATACGACAGAGGGGACCTACAGCTTTACGTGAGAGAAGTGTATAAAAGAGAGCTCAGTTTATTCGTCTATCCCTCGCGTTTGGTCAATCAACGACGATGTTTTGGTGTGCCAGGTTTCCGTCCAACTCGACTTACTTTCCTTCAATTTGCCACATTTCCTTCGACTCAAATCGCTGAAAAACACACGGAAATATCCGAGAATAATGGACGGATTACATGAACACTATGCCAGGCCTTTGAGAAGCCCTACCTTGTTTCTTGGTAAAACCAAGAAAGTGAAACTCAATGGCTAGTTCTTAAAGCAATATACCAAGTATTAACCTTTAAACAACTTTTTTGATCGATTCAACATGATGTTGCAACTTACTGGTACATCAGCTTTCCCTCCTGGTATGAGCGTGGGCGTTGTGCCCAACCTGTGGGATGGTGGGGGTGGGGGTGGCTGACTAGGAGGTGGGGGGGCTGCGACAACCGGTCTTAGTGGGGGTTTGGGGGGTTTCTCTGAAGGGGGCCTGAGCCCAGGCATCAGCTTATTTCCCGCTGCTCTACCCACAGTCTTGGAGAGTTGCGGTCTGGAAGATGGGATTGGGGGCGCCTCTCTGTGGTTGGTGTTCACCCTAAAGGGGGCAGCGGGGGATTCAGCGCTGGTTCCCACTCTCGTCTGCGTAACAGGGGGACGGAAGGGTTCACGGAGACTGATGGAGCGGTCGATACTCGTGCGACGTAATTCACCGTCGGGCTAAACGAAAAGTAAATAAATCTATAAAGACCTAAAAAGATTCACTAAATACAAAAATAAAAAAAAATGCCGCTAAGATGAAGTTAAACTTCAATCACACACGTCTCTTATTCAAATGACTCAAAATTAAGTTTGCTTCAACAAGGCGAATATACCAGATAATAGATAGATAATTCTTCAAAAGTTGTTAGACAATGGATACTTAACCCGGGGGAAGAGAAATTGCTGGATAATGCAGGCACCAGATGGAAGAGATATCAAGAACCCCTTGACAAAACTCCGGTGTCTATTATCATACTAGCAATTAAAGGTGCTTGCGGATGTCACACTGAAGCGAAGGTCAAATAAAAACTTTTTTACTACAATAAACACGGCTTTTAACACTGGCAGTGAACAAGAAACAAACAGTCATTCAAGTGACCTTAAAAAATATTGTAAATGAATGAAGTTATTCATATTTAAAACGTAATATCGTCAAATATAACAGAACTCCAAAGAAAAACTTTAAATGAATTAGTATGAATGCGATTTGGGACCAAATATGCCTATTCAGTATTCACTATATTCACAAATAATTATATTAATATTACTTAGTCAAATCCTAAAAAAATAACTTTTGAGCAAATCCCTGAAACAAATTACGTGAATAAATATACCTATCCAACAATGTGCCTCATTCTATTTCCTCCAGCTAGTAATTAGATTTTATTAAGGCTTAAAGTACTTAAAAAGTTAACCGATCTATTACCGTTTTCTCGCAATCCTGTCCAGTAATTTTTACCCTCGCTTCGCGTGTGACTTCAAAATGCGTAACGCTATACCCTAAAGAATTGTCAATCTTTTTTTCGTGTTCGAGTGTTTGCTGCACACGCTTTCCAATAATTTCTTATTATAGTTTGTTTAGAAAAACTAGATAGGATCGAATATTGCTTTTGATTTGTTAAGGCTCCAGGCTTGGAACTTGCAGTGAACATTTACGAAAAGTCTCGATCTGTGAAACCAGTGTTTCAGAATTTCAACTAATTTGGAACCACTCAATACAAATGTAAATTTTGAGAGCGTCTCGTGGATCGATCGGTTAGGGCGCCACCTGGTAATGCTAAGACTCCGTTGAGTCGTGGGTTTGCACCTCAGTGCTACCTAGAGATGGGCGGTTGTCTTTTCTGTCTTACTTCACGACGAAGGGCGGGCCAGCCACCTCCTTTTAACTGACTCGGGCTAAGGTAGCCCAGGCTCGTGCCCCTACCCACCACTTCTTTGAGGGATATGGGACATGGATTTCATCTTTATAACCAAATATTAGACTGTATTTGGCTGAGTGAAAAAGTAATATAAACTTGTACTTAAAGCCTGAAGAGAAATATCTGAAGAACTACGAAGTGTTCGAGTGAAAACCAAAATTACTTTTTTTTTTAATAACACTTTTTTTTCTGTAGTATGGAAATTTTCGAAAATATGCCAGTTATTTTTGTATATATAACCAGGGGAGGGTAGTATCCAATGGAAATAGTACTGGTACTCATACTCCTTTGTTATTTGTTTCTATCTGGTACTGGTATTTGAGGCAAAGCAATACAGGTAATACCAGCAACTGAAAATAGTTCCGGTAAATACCAGTACATAATTATTTTTTTTTTTTTTTTTTTTTTTTTTACCTACAGACGGTACCTATTTTGCAGTGAATAACCACCTATAGCAAGGTATTTTTTTTAATACATATTAATTTCAGTTTCATGATCCTTTGTATAAGCTGCTGCTTAAAGCAAGAGCGTAAAAAACAACTAAAATTGCTTTGCAACAAAAACTTTTAAGCTTATTATATAGGAATTTACTAGCCTTGAAAAAGAAAACGGAACATTAATAATAACGGGCTGGATAAGGACTAGGTTGAGTTAAAATACACGTTGTTTATTATCATCAGTCTGTACAAAGTTAAGTCGTGGATTTTAAGAATAGAATATTATTGACCAAATTTCCAGATAATGATGTTCTTAAGTTATTTAAAAAGTAATGCACTGGAGAAAAGAGTCTTTCCGCGCTAACTTGGGTTGGTGGAAGGTCAAAACCTATCTGGGCTGCATCTACCAAAGGATAAGTTCTCTCAGTTGCTCACCAAAGTGGAACAGAAAAGTCCTTGTTGCTTTACACACGAGGTTTATTGTCATTTTGCAGTGCAGGCTGCAAGAAGACTTTCCTTATAAGAATCTTGATTAAGTGCCATATGACCTGTAACAAGCCTTTTTCTTTCTTCTTGCTACAAAAGCTTCTTTAATTCTTCATCAGTGCCTTCCTCAGCAGAGCTGCTTAACAACATTTTTATATCTTTCAAAAAGTTTTTTTTTTTTCTTTAATTGGGTTCGGAATCCCAGCCGAGCCTTGAACGGCCAAGCTATGAAAGGCTACCTTAACTTATAGCCGAAATTAAGCTAGACTAAAACAGACCTTATGGCTCTGGGATCCTACTCTATTCCACTCAGGGTTGTTGACTTGACACAGGCCTACTACAGGCCTCAGTTGGCATAAGTAAAAAAGGGGGCACTATTTATAGTCTTCTTTCTAAACCTTGCAACAACACAACTTGCACCATTGCACGGTGCAACAATCCTGTATCTAGACTACCGAACTGAACTGCAAGAAAGCTCCCTATAAGCCCAATTCCCTATCAGTGCCACTTTCATCAAGAGTAGAAAGGACGCTGTCAGCATCCAAAAAAATGCCACATGATGTTACTTTAGGAAAACTTAAGATATAATCCTGGATTCTCTTTCCAATAAAACTACTACTAGGCCTCATCATTCACTGGACGATATTATTATCCAGGTTAGGGGTTCCCAACCGTGGGGTCACGAACTATCTGATAATTTTATTTTCAATTCTCTTCCTGCGGCCGTCCAACAAGACCTTTATCACTCATGAATGTAGTTGCATATAACAGTTGAAATCCGGACCTTTCCCTCTCATAATAAACGCTGTGCTTATGAAGTGTATATACGAAGTCTGATCAAAAAGTTCCGGGACAGATGTATTTATTGCAAAACTAAATGTCACATACCTAATCAAATCTGTCTCCTTTAAAGTAAACTACTACTGATTGTAAACAGCGATTCCAGCGGTCCAGACACTTATTGAAGCCCCTGTTATTATACTCTTCTTTCGAAATGTTCTTCAATTCTCGTGTCGCATTTTGTTCGATCTCTGCTACTTCCCGAAATCTTTTTCCCTGGAGGGCGTTTTTAAGCTTGGGGAACAGGAAAGTCACAGGGCGCCAAATCCGACGAATACGGTGGCTGGGAAACCAGTGGAATGTTATGCTTCGCTAAGAATTCCCTTATGGGGAGTGCTGTCTGAGAGGGCACATTGTCGTGATGCAACATCCACGAGCCCGACGCCCATTTTGCCGGGCATTCTGCACTTTTCATTTGTAACCCATCTATTTTTGCATTTGGCAATGGGCCAATAAATAACACCAGTACACATTTGAAAACTTGTCGATCGATTTTGACAAACTAGTTGGTGATTCTATATAATTTGAGTGCGCTGATCTCAAAAATATAGTTAGTTTTTCCCTATCACGTATGGTTTTCTTACTACAGGGTGTGTCATAAATCCCCCATTTATCCCCAAATGTGAACCATCTTATCGAGACCAACATTGGATTGCACATGCTAAACCATAAATTTTGTTGTTATAGACTACAGTAAGTTAGTAACGCTTACATCATAATGTAGGATAAATATATATAACAACCAGTCCCGTTCCCAGCAAAATACTCTCTCCCCTCCCATCAATGGGTGGTTAACATTTGGGGACAGATGAGGTATTACAACACCCCTTGTAGCACGAAATCTTTAGGTGATAGAGTAAAACCTAATTAAAGCAGAATTAAATAGCTTCTAGCTCTTGGACAAGCATATTGCTTGTTTATGAAAGAATAAAAAAATAACTGAAAGAAACAAAATATATTTACCTTCTTTACTTGCAAACATTTCAAGACTTATTCCAAAGACTTAAGACTACGAAGGTAGATCTGACTAATGACGACTAAACCGGTGCTTCTTTGATGTTTTCTTATGCTGTGCGTTAGGCTGATCTCGTTGCAGACACCAGCAGTAATCCGCCATCATATTTGTATGCCATCTTCCTTGATATCTTCTTTCCATGGTTTTGATGTCCTGGTGAAATCGTTCCCCTTGCTCCTCACTGACATCTCCGAGATTTTCGGGAAAACGGTCAAGATGCGAAAATAAGACGTGAACTTTCAGGCTCATGTTGCAGCCTAAGGCGCAAAACTTTGTAAGCATATTTTCCACCAGTCTTTCATAATTTTGGCTTTTGTAGTTTCCCCAGGAAGTTTTCAACATCATCTTTGAAACCAAGCCATGCTTCTTTTTCTTTATTGGTCATTGTGTTCAGGAAATGATCGTCTGTCAATAACTTTCTAATCTGAGGACCTATAAAAACACCTTCCTTTATTTTCTCGTAGGAGGATTTTATTTGGTTCAACTAGATGTTCATGTAAAATGTTCTTTGATCCTGGGGTAAGATTCTCTCTAGGAGGCCAAGTTTTCCTCTTCCAGTGCTGGTCACGTGTTCGACTATCCCATTCGCAGATGAAACATGGCATCTTAGTGTATCCTGATTGCTCCCCAAGTAACAAGCAAAGGACTTTGAGATCCCCACACAATATCCATCTGTGATTTTGATACGGAATTTTTTCCAGAAGCAGTTTCACGTTATTATAGGTCTCTTTTAAATGAGTAGAATGGGCCACTGGGATTGATGCATATTTGTTACCGTTGTGCAGTAACACTCCTTTTAGACTGGTTTTAGAGGAATCTATAAACAACCTCCAGTCACTGGTTTGGTATTCGATGCCTAGCTTGCACACTAATCCTGTGATGTCCTTGCAAAATACCAAGGGACCATCTTCTTTGAAAAAAGGCACGAAGTCTTTCTCACGATTTCTGTACCAAGCGAAGTATGTGTCGGATGCCAATAAATTGTTCTCCTGAAATCTAGACCCCAAAAGTTCTGCAGAGTCCTTAGGCAGATTCAAATCCCTGACTAAGTCATTTAGTTCGGCTTGGGTTAATGGTTTAGGAGGATCTCGGTCAGCTGTTGGCTGTTCATAAACATCATCATTGTCTGGATTTGGAGCTGAATCAGAATCTGAATTGTATTGATCCAGACTCTCGGGTGGGCGGGGAATAGGAACTTCTGGACCATGGGGTACCGGCCTTATTGCAGATGGAAGACTTGGGTATTGAAGGCTCTCTTTATTCTTTGCATTATAACCTTTAACATTGCAAGAACAGAAGTAGCAGTCGTCGGTATGGTTTCTAGGCTCGCGCCATACCATAGGGATCCCAAATGGCAAACTTTTCTTTTTACCTTTGCTCCAATTCCTTAGTGCCGCAACACACGTAAGACAAACCTTGTGTGGAGCCCAACTTTTGTCTTGATCTCCTAATTTAATTCCAAAATAAGCATGATAAGCTCTCTTAATGAAGCTCGTTACATTTGTCCTTTGTTTTACAACAACATACCGACCACAAATATAACAAAATATGTCTGGACTATGGGTACATCCTCTAGAAGCCATTATTAAAATTTTAAAGACGTAATGTTAGAATTATCTATCTGAAAAATATGAAAAAACGAAATTAATTAAAGATAAAAAAGGGAAAAAATTACAAAACGCCCCAAAATTGTTTTGCTAATAACTTTAAAACTGTGGGTGATAGAAAAACACTAGTAGCATTTTTTTATTCAGCGCAGCGAACTGCTTCAGAATCACAACTCAAAATAAAGAAATCGATTTTCATGCAGACCGGTGTAATAGATACTCGGGGAAATGCACCATACGATGGGCAGTTTAGGGTATCTGTAGAAACCCAGTTCAAAATGTAAGTACAGTACTATTAGACCCATGGATTGACTATATACAAGCTTACCTTCAAGTCTGGTGACTTGGGTAGCGGGAAAGGCTTGGAAGAACTTGGGGGTCGGGGTGGAGCTCCTCTGTACCCGGGCTCAGACCTAATCTTGAGAGGTTTTACGGGCAAGGGCGGGTGTCGCTCGTCATTTTGATTGGAAGAATTAAACTCCTGAAAAGACCAAATCAACACAGTCATTTCGCAATACAAGAAAACCAGTTTCAAATAGGTTTTCATACAATTCTGAAGAGAACTTTAGCTGATGAGATATAGTGATCCGATTACCGCAACACAAATGGAAGTGGAAAGGAAAAGGTAATAAAGTGGGAAACTAGGAACTAGTGGGACTCGAACCTGCGTCGCGCGGTTTCAGCCAGAACTACTACGATTACGCCATCCAGAATCCCAAGTTCGAGTCCCGCTAGCTCCAAGTTTTCCACTTCATTAACTTTTCCTTTTCCATCTTATTAAAATGCGGTTACTGCACTTAAAACGAATTCATACGAATGGAAATGACAACGTTTCGACACAATTGAACTGAAATTTTTATTAGTATGGCGATTGAGAAGGACGAAAACAGCGTCAAAACGCGATTTGCTGTTCTTTCTGACGCGGTTCTCTCTCACTATTCACGAACACAAAAGATGCACAATCGCTAAAATCATCGAGTAAACCCCACCATCAAATACATCTCCATGAAAAGAATAATTTCAAACCTCTGCACTTAAATACATAAATGCATTTTTTCTTTAACCAAAATGTAAAATGAGTGATTTAATAAATTAAATGGTCTCCATCTCATATTTAATGAGTAATGTTGGTTATCTGTAGGTTCACATCCTTTTAAGCAACCATATTTCGGGTTTTATCATAATTTAAAAAAAAAAAATCGCCATTTTTACTTTAGAGCAAAAGAAATCAGCGGCAATCAGCGGAAAAGTTAAAGTTAAAAAAAATGTAGAGAGGAATCCATAGCAAAACTACCTACAGTAACACCTTTCTTTAAAAATTCCTGAAATACTTAAGTCTGAGAGGAAATAAAGCCACGATTAGAAATTGATTATTATATACAGAAATACAATAACCGTAGTCTAATTTTGATGCAGAGGCTCGAGTAAAACGTGCAGCATAGCGGGGATTTCGTCCCCGCGTCGCTGTGCCAAGCTTGAAAGAATTTTCTTTTTTTTGTTTTTTGTTTTTTGAACGAGCTCCGAACATAGCTCAATGACGGAGGGACGAAACCGAGGATCCTCTGTGCTGCGCAGTTTACTCGTTTCTGTATTAAGAAAAGGATTTATTAAAAGCACGAGCTCCAGGCCTTTATTGAGGTCTTCGTGAGGTGCGAGTGAAGCGGAATAGGCGACTGTTAATTTGTAAGGCAAATGGGACCGGAGCTGAGGAAGGGGGGGGGATCACGAAAGGGGATGATTAAAGGAGACTGAAAACAGAAAAAATGTAAGGGGCACTCGCACCTGATGAAGAGCACAGCATAGAACTAAAACTTCATTCAGATTCTATTGTGGCTTTATTACCTTAATTAAACTTCTGGTAATCTCGGATAAAATCTACAAACAAAGTCTCAACGGAGCATCTCAGTCGAGACAGAACTCAAAATACACGAAAATCCAAAATTGTCTGCTTTAGTCTGTAGTGTACTAACTGCTGCTCTTTTCCTGTGAATTTTCACTTACGGCAGAAGGTCTTGGAGGAGCAGGTTTGCTTGAGGGGGGAGGAATATCCAAGTAGGGGGTTCTCCCTCCCGTTCCTCTATCTGACATTGTGGGCTTACGGTTAGAAGGAGGTGGGGGCGGGGCTGGGCTACTCTTGCTACTTGGCTGTGGGTTAGAGGGTCATACAGTCAGTACTAGTAGGCTAATCTAATACCACCATACAGTTAGTAGCTACAGGTAATCTAAAAAATACAGTATACTTACTTCCATAAAAGAATATTGGTTTTTGATGCCTAAATGTAAAACTTATATTTTAGACCAATACACAACCATAATCATCAAATTTACAATTACCAAACATATATGACATGACCTACCCACTTAAATTATTAACATTCACCATACTAAAGGGCAAAGGCATGTTGTTATAAATGTTCAACATAACTAACCTAAGGTTAGTACATTATTTATTATTATTAATTATTAATGTGATGCACCGGAGCTCCGGCTCCGGCCGAGCAGGAGTTCCGGCCATTTTAGAAAACCTCCTCCTCCGGCCGGAGGTGCCAAGTACACCAAACTCAATTTTGAGAACTTATAGTTTTAATTCTATAAAACTATAAAACCTCATTTCTGCACCTATCCGAATATTTCAGTTCTCAGATGACTGTAATAATAATTTATTTTATGAGTGATCAGTGATTGTATTAATAATTATAATTGATTTGATATAGGCTACTTTACTCAGCATTCAGCAAGACATCATAAGTTTCATAACCTGAGGATATTCTGTTCAATGGGAATTTTTAGAGAAATTAGCACACACAAAGCACAAAAAGTCGACTTTTATAAAGTTTTAGTTATTAAAGACTTAATAATTTAAAATAGCAGGATTAATATATCAGGTCATCCATAAGTAACGTTTTTTTAGATCGGAATTTGAAGGACAAAAAAAACTAAAACTTTTTAATCTAGTATATATTTTCCAGCGGAATCAATGACACTCTGCCAACGTCCTACAAGCTTTTCAATGCCATGTTTATAAAATTCAGGCGGTTTTGAGGCAAAAAACGTACAAAGACTGGTGTGCAGGTCATCTAAAGAAGTATATTGTTTCTCGTCAAGATAGTTTTGCAGACTCCTGAAGAGATGATAATCTGAAGGCGCAAGGTCTGGAGGATATGGAGGATGTGCAAGTTTTTCCCACACAAGCTCCTCAATTTTAGCAGAAGTGATCCGAGCGGTATGAGGACGTGCGTTGTCGTGGTGGAACACGATTCATTTCTGATTAACCAAAGAAGGTCTCTTTTTCTTTTAGTGCAGTGTTCAATCGATCCAGTTGTTGACAGTAGACTTGAGCGGTGATTGTTTGGTTGTGGTAAGGTTTCAAAGTGTATTACACCACCTTTATCCCACCAAACACTAAGCAACACCTTCCGAGGGTGAAGATTTGGTTTTGGCTGTAGTGTCGCTGGTTCTCCGGCACAAACCCACTGTCGACGGCGCTTAACATTCTGGTACAGTATCCACTTTTCATCACCAGTCACTAAACGGTACAAAAACGGATCTTCGAGTTCACGGGAATGAAGAGCTGTGCTAATGTTTACCCGCACCCTCAGATTGTCGACCGACAATTCATGTGGCACCCATTTTCCTAACTTAGGCACTTTCCCGAGTTGTTGCAAATGTCGATGGATGGTGGACGGGGATGAACTGAGTTTCTGGACCAATTCTTCGACAGTTGTTGAACAGTCTTCTTCAAGTGCGGCTAACAGCAGGTCATCATCAAACTCAGCAGGGCGTCCAGAGCGTGCTGCATCTGTCAAACAGCAGTCACCATTTCTAAACTTTTGAAACCATCTTTGACATTTCCTCACATGCAGAATATCGTTGCCATAAACGTCCTGAATGTTTCGCGTTGCTTCAGTAGCACTTCCCTTTTTTGAACTCTTAAAGCATTATATGCCTGATATGCTCTTCTGATACCGCCATGTTTATGATGGGTTCACATAAAGCAAAACACACGTCTTCACTGGTCAAGGTCTGTAAAGTATGTAGCGAAACACGATAGATCTCTGTTAGATATAACCTTTGGAAAATTTATGCTTAAACCGAGTAGGACTAGTTTAAACTTAATCTATCGTAAAAAACGACATTACTTATGGGATGACCTGATATAAACCCTAAATAGATGAGACGATGGACCACACACATATATATATATATATATATATATATATATATATATATATATATATATACCCCGCAAGGGGGTTCTAAGCTCGTGCTCTTGAGTGCTGCTTGTGCTCGTTTGTACGTGCTTGTTCCTGGAGGTTTCACGTGCGCCCTCCCGGCCCTAGCACCCAAGGATGATGGGGCTCGACCCTGCAGTCCTTGTCTTTTTCCACTTCGACTGTCCCCTCCACCCTCTCTTTTTCCTCTGTCTTTCCTCTCACTTTTTCTTTGTTTTTCCGCCGAGATATGCCCTTTTAAATAGAGGCGAATCGGTTCTTCCCGAACTTTAAAAAAATATATATATATATATATAATATATATAATATATATATATAATATATATATATATATCCCCGCAAGGGGGTTCTAAGCTCGTGCTCTTGAGTGCTCTTTGTGCTCGTTTGTACGTGCTTGTTCCTGGAGGTTTCACGTGTGCCCTCCCGGCCCTAGCACCCAAGGATGATGGGGCTCGGCCCTGCAGTCCTTGGTCTTTTTCCACTTCGACTGTCCCCTCCACCCTTTCTTTTTCCTCTGTCTTTCCTCTCACTTTTTCTTTGTTTTTCCGCCGAGATATGCCCTTTAAATAGAGGCGAATCGGTTCTTCCTGAACTAAAAAAAAAAAAATAATAAAAAAAAATATATATATATATATATATATATATATATACTGAAATAAATCAATTGGCCGGAACCTCCGACTGGAGGAAAAAAAAACACTGAGCCGGAGGTTCCGGCCCTCCGGCCAAAATCTGCCTCCGGTGCATCACTTATAATAATAATATTTAAATTTTAACCATCGTTTATTTGGCACAGCAAATGAAGGCACAAGCAAATTGCATTCGCACTACAATACGATACATATTACAATACTGTAGTTAATGTTCTCCACCCATTTTTCTTCGTTTTCATTTACACCAAGAGTAATAAGACAAATTGCATCGAACTCCACAATTATTTCGCTTGCTAAACTTTCGGGGCGGGCAAACAGAACCCAATTGTTGCACTGCAACTACGAGTGACTTCATTTGCTTGGCTAAACAGGGTACCAACTGTCAGCAAACAATTTAGTGAGATAAGTTAGTGAAAATAACTGGCAATCGAAACTTCATTGAACATCTCAATTTATTTATTTTACTTTTAAGGTGTGGTAAGTGAAATATTATAAATAGGAAAATCCAGTTTTAAGCCTACAACTGGTCGAATGTTTTTTTCTCTTAACTATATAATTAGGGTTTACAGTCAGGAGTAACCTACATCCGTCACGGGATGAAATGATTCAGACCATAACGCGACCAAATTTAAACCAAAGCAATCAAATAGGGAAACAAATACAGGCCGGAGAAAATTCTCGGTGCGTAGTTCAACAACTGACAAAGTGCATCCGATAATTTGGTTAGGAAAGTGTATAGGTACTTACTTTAGGACTGGGAGGCAGGGACCCGTTACTATGATTAATGTCATTGGTGTGATTCAGGTATGACGGGGAATTATTATTATGAGTGGGTTTGGCACTCGCTAGGGGAGTCGCGGGTGCTGAGGGTTTCTTGCCCACTGGAAGTGGCGGAGCCATTCCTCCAATAACGCCAGGAACAAAGAGTCGCGTGTGACCAGAATCTGCGGAGATGGAAAGTAGTCCAAATAATAATAATGACCCTACTAAACAAAGTACCTCACGACTAAATGAAATGATACAATACGCAAATAGCATATTCAAATCTTTAATTTGATAGTGTGGTGCGTTAGTTTATTACAATTTTACAAACCGAAATGGAATTAAAATGGAATTAAACTACAGGGTGAGCGAAAAGTCCCTGTGCACCTGTCCACTTCCAACACAGTGCAGGTACAGGTTCACTACATTTCTTGCAGGTGCACAGGGACTTTTCGCTCACCCTGTACTTTCTTTATACATATTTTTGAATGAACGCCAGTATTATTTTTACAGCAAGGAAATAATGGTGATAAATAAACTTTCATCAATTTTAACCAGGGGTTAACAAATACATTTAAAACCATAAAACGTCACACGCATAAGCCGGCTTCAACATACTTTTCCTAAATTTAAAGATTTAAAAGCATGCCACGAACTAACTTTTTTTTTTTTTTTTTGCACGATATTAAAAAGTATGGCCATCTGGGGTGAAAAAAAACATAGGGTATGTTGGGGTGAAAACAAACAGGCCCCTTAAAATGATTTTTAATATAAAGAAAATTTTTAAGAATTTTTTTTTCAGGTAGCCCACTATATCCTTCAAAAGTGTTGGTAAAATGATGTCTTTATGTTTGTTCATTTCCAAGAAATGAGCACCGGAAAAAAAAGTGCCAAAAATATGTAAAGAAAACTTTTTGCATTTATTTTTTATTTGCTTGGCACTGAATTATTTTTCACTGTAGAATATTTATACTTACGTTGAAAAGTGTGAAAATGTGTATCTTGTAATACATGAGGAGAAATAAAACAGTCTGTGGCATAAGCCTTGTGAAGCTATGTTTTTTTTTAACCCCATGCAGGTGAAGCCTCTTTGGAGTTAAAAAGAACCTATGTTTTATGTAGTAGTATGGGCGCAAAATGGGAGATTGCAGGAATGTTGAAATGCAATAGCAAATGTTGTTCAATGTTGCAGAGAGGTTATGCAACAAAGGGGGGCAGGGGATATGCACTGACGGGGTTATGCAACATCAATGCTGCAAATGGGGAAGTTATGCAACAAATCAATGCTGCAAATGGGGAAGTTATGCAACAAATCAATGCTGCAAAGGGGGAGAGGGGAGGGAGCTTCGGGGGGAGAAGGGAGGATGACCTCCCCCAAAAGAGGTAGCCTTAACCTAAGAGGAAGAGAAAGGAGACGGAGGTGGTTTCAATTTACTTTACAAGTGTAATCAATATATTCTGCAGGTTTATTATATCTCTGTAATTCCATTGACACCAATATTGTATGTTTTGAGGACCATATAACAGAGTTAATGCTACATTTTTTTTCACCCCAAGCACGGTTCGTTTTCACCCCTTTCCATGGGGTGAAAAAAAATTCAGTTTTTTTTATTTTACCAATTAAATATTTTGCAGGAAAAAAATTCTATTGCCATGTTATTATGACACCTGGCCTTTATAATGTGAACATACAGGTTTGTGTCCATCCCTAATAATAAAGTCTGTAGGCCTAAGTTAAGGCAAATTGTTTTTTTCCACCCCAGATGACCATAACTCTCACGATCTTGTGATCCACAAAGTTCGGGGAAAAATAAATCATTAGTTTGTTTGCTAAGTCAACAATTGTACAATCGACTCAAAAACTCGTACCAGGTAATCGTAAAACTCCGTGTGAAACCCCATCTGGTACTTTTCCTTCCTGTTGGAAGTTCTCTCTCATTCGGACTGTCTAAAAGAAGGGTGACCGATCTCAACCATCCAACTATTGTTCAATTACTTCGATTTCTTTCCTTTCGAAAGTTTTTCAATCTATCCTTAATAATAGGAAGATTCTTAAACATCTCTCTATTCACGATCTTTCAGATCGTCAGTATGCCAGTATGGGTTCTGTGAGGGACGCTCTACTGGCAGTCTTCTTGCATATTTCGCTGACGCTTGGTCATTCTCCTTTCGGGATTTCGGTGAAACCTTTGCTATTGCGCTAGACATATCAAAAGCTTTTGATAAAGTCTGGCACAAATGCTTAATTCCTAAACTGCCCCCTCTTTTGGTTTCTATCCTTCTATCGGTGCCTTCGTCTCTGATTTCTTTTCTGGCCGATCTGTAGCTGCGGTTGTAGGTGGCCATTGTTCTTCGGGGTTCTGTCCTGTTACCCACTCTCTTCCTTTTATTTATCAATCTTTTAAGTCGCACTCCCACTCCCATGCCAATGATTCCGACTTTCGCTTTACCACCCAAATTCAAAAAGCGTCACTCCAAAACAGTCACTCCATGCTTCGCGTAAGACGGCTATGGCGCACCTGACCTCTGCTCTTTCTACTATCTACGATTGGGGCAGAGAGAGCCCAGTTCCTTCATCTATCTACTCGTCACAATCTTCCACGCGACTATCCCATTACCTTCAACAATACACAACTCAATCCACCATCTTTTCTTAACATTCTTGGCGTTTCCTTTCCTCATAATCTTTCTTGGAAAGATCATGTATACGCTCTTTCTAAAACAGCTTCCAAAAAGTTAGGTGTACTGTACCAGCAACGCAGTTTCTTCATCCGATCTCAGTTGCTGTCTCTGTACAGGGGATTGTCCACCCCTGTATGGCGTACGCTCGTCATGTGTGCATGTATGGGGTGGCTCAACCTACACAGCTCTACTTGACCGGGTGGAATCAAAGGCTTTTCGTCTCATCAATTCCCCGCCTCTTACTGACTGTCTTCAGTCCTCCCGTCTTCGCCGCAATGTTGCCTCGCTCTCTCTTTACTATCACTATTATAACGGACATTGCTCTTCTGAACTCTCTAACTGCATGCCGCCTCCTTTAAGGAGAGCACGCAGTACCAGACTTTCGACACACACTCGCTTCTTTTCTGTCCAATTCTCTAACGCAAGGGTTAATCGGTATTTTCAATCTTTCATCTACTCAACCGGTAAACTCTGGAACAATCTTCTTGAATCCATCTTTCCTCCTATCTATGACCTCAAATCTTTCAAGCAGAGTATTTAGGTATCTCGAAAACTCTGGGCCTTGATTAAGTCTCTTCTCTTACGAGAAGGGCATTTTTGCGGGCGATCGCCCTTGGCCCTTCCTTTCTGCATAAAAAAAACTTTCCGATATTTAACAGTGAGAAACGTGGAGGTTTTCAACAAGTTTTCTCGAATTGACTGTACATTAGGGTGTGACCGTTGCCCTCCAAAAATCAAAAAATGGTCCTACAATGCTGTTCAAAGTTTTAGTGTTGTGTATTTATCTAGGAAACACCCCTGTAAAGTTTCTTGGAGATCGGTGCATGTTTGAGCTAGCACCGTCGTACCAGCAAGTATTGCTATTTCAGCTTATGAACTTCATAAATAAGTGTGAAAATAGCACATTTTATCAGATTTTCATTTCCGGGTCTGGAACGCTGACCCACAAATTTTCCACGTATTATTTTATTGCATTTAATTTTAATGATGCTCTTTTCTTTTCCCTTGACAGTGATTTGATGATGTGAATAGAGAATTTAATCATGGATACACGGCAAGATGATGAGTATGTCAGAATGTTATTGGGCACCGTACCCCGAGAAGAAGAAAAGGAAATAAAGGGCTGCAAACTGCCAACTAATAGGCAGGTCTTACTATGTCTGTTAGCAAACCTTCGGGATATGCATTGGGACCAGGCTTTATCTGCCACCATTGACAATGTGCTTTGCATTACCAGAAGGCGAATGTCCCGACCATTACAGGCAGGAACAATATTGGCCGAGTGATTAAAACTTACTATGACAAAGACTACATGATGCTTATGAAAAAGAATGAGGATAGAAGACGGGCTGATGATCCTGGAATTATGAAGTTTAAATCAGAATTGAGCCTGACGATGAAATTTTATAAGAACACAGTGTTGAAAGACATGGCGGCTGCGAAAAAGGGGAAAACTCAGGCCGAACAAGATGCCATCGATACTGACATACTCTTTATGAAAAGCATGCTAAGTGACAGAGTAGCTACCTACTCTGGGGTAAACAAAGTACTCACAGAAAAGGTTCAGAAGCGACAGAAAAGGCAGATGCGAGAAGAGAAGCGACAAGAGAGAGAGCAATGTGATCATGCTGAGAATGTACAGGCTGATATTGATTCACCTATTAGCTCTGATGAGGACGATGACATTGATGAGGCCAGCACTGCTGAACCAAAGAGAAAACATCGGAGAACAGTGAAAGAGGGAGTTTCAATTTTTGTGCCCCATGATATTCTGAAGTCGGCAGAACTTGTTTCATGCAGTGTTCGAAACAACATCTCGCCGACCCAGCTGAGTGCAATTGTGTACTCCCTTGTATCTGCATGTGGTGGAGATACATCAAAGCTGAGTCTAAATGCAAGGACGGCCCACCGATACCGAGCTTCCATCGTGTCAGAAATAAGTTTAAAAATCATGGATGAATGGCAACCATCAGACAAAGTACTGGTGCACTGGGATGGTAAACTTATGGACACGCTGGATTCCAAAGGCACTGATGACCGCCTGCCCATTCTTGTGTCTGGTGTCAATGGCACAAAGCTTCTTGGAGTCCCACCTCTTCCGCATTTGACTCAAAAAGCTGGCCTGGTTCAAGGAGACTTGATATCAACAGCAACCAAACAACTTCTGGTCGATTGGGAGTGTGAACAGAATGTCGTTGGTATGGTTTTCGACACAACTTCATCCAATACAGGTAAACCTATTTCAAACATCAGCGTGAATTTATCACGACATTAATACCAAAATACAGTGAATGATTTAACAGAAATCTGCAAAAAGCACGTGCCTGAAATGGTGGCCTTAAACTACAATTACATTTTTTTTTCAGGACAAAAAACAGCTGCTTGCGTCTCCCTCCAAAAGGAATTAGAGCGTGCCGTATTCTGGTGCGCCTGTCGCAGGCATGTGGGCGAAGTCATCCTAGGTGTTTGCTGGGATTGCTTGAAAGTGGAGGGCTCTTCAAGTCCAAACATAATGGTTTTCCAGAGGTGTCATAAGCTTTACAAAATAACAAGGAATATTATTATCTAATGAACAAATTTAGTGGAATTTCTTTTATTAGACTTATAAGATATACTAACACCAAGCAAATGATCGATCATATCAATCTTAATACCCCTAAAACAATATTATAGATTAGTACGAAATACAGGGTGTCCCAGAATTAACTATTTCAATGAAATCGGACAAATTTTTTAAAAACACACTTTTATTTATGTTTATCATGTTTAATATGTGTTAAAAATGTATAAATTTCTAAATTTTTTTCATAATTTTATTTTCAGAATTTTTTCATTATCTGGTCCAATGAAAGACCGTCTGAAGTCATAGAATGGCAAAGAGACTCTCCAAAAGTTAACGTGTGGCTTGGAATGACCAAATCCAAAATTTATGGTGCTCCATCTTGTTGAAACACAACATTATCAAGAATGCCATCATCAAGAAGCTGTGGTTCGAGAAACTGCTGAAGCATATCAAGGTAGACGGTACCTGTTACAGTTGCTTCCGCAAAGAAGAATGGGCCATAAATTTTGGATTTGGTCATTCCAAGCCACACGTTAACTTTTGGAGAGTCTCTTTGCCATTCTATGACTTCAGACGGTCTTTCATTGGACCAGATAATGAAAAAATTATGAAAATAAAATTATGAAATTTTTTTAGAAATTTATACATTTTTAACACATATTAAACATGATAAACATAAATAAAAGTGTGTTTTTAAAAAATTTGTCCGATTTCATTGAAATAGATAGTTAATTCTGGGACACCCTGTACAATAATCCCAATAATTGCATTTCTAGGTTCAAGAACCATTTCTCTTAACTGGCGTACAATGAAAAAAAGAAATACTACTACCCCGCAATGCCTGGAGTGTTTGAGGAGCGCCAGCAGGAGATGGCTGACTTCTTCCGTGAATCTCTAGCCCAACCATTTACACGTGGCGACTACAAGGAGCTGGTAGAGCTTTGTCTGCTGCTTGTAACTAAAGGATCCGAGCCAGTGAACTTCACAATGGTCTACCCCGGCGCACTTCACAAAGCAAGGTGGATGGCTAAACTGCTCTATACCCTGAAGATTGTTCTTTGTCAGGCCAGATCAAAGAGCAGTTTCCCAAAGCCGAGGTTGTGACTAAAAGTCAAATCAGCAAGTTAGAACGGTTTGCTGTGTTCACAGTCGCTGTTTATGTCCCATGGTGGATTGTTTGCCCCGTTCCAGCAAGTGCGCCACTGAATGACTTGAATTTGGTCGAAACCTTGGCTGAATTTGCCCCATATGACGCCATAATAGTTGACAAAGCACGTGTGGCACTCGGTAGACACACTTGGTACCTAACTGAGGAGTTGGCCCCACTGGCTTTGTTCTCGTCCCAAGTACAAGAAAGGACAAAAGAGGAGATGAGGAAGGCCCTTCTTTGCCATGAAGGCACTGAAGTTACTAAGAGAGTGGGGCTCAATCATGGGGGCTATGGAAAGCCATATCTTCCCCCTGTCCCAGAAAGTGGCACTGCCCTGGTGGACCTAATTGGGCCTGACTCAAGCTGGTTCTTCACCATTTTAGGCATGCCCTATCAGTTTCTCCACAGTCCAGCCAGTGAATGGGCGGATCATGACGACTACCTGAACATGAAACGGGTTGTGGACAAGCTTCAGGTCGTCAATGAGGCTGCAGAGCGTGGTGTAAAACTTTGCCATGACTTTCTAATGTTGCCAGGGATGAGGAGCGCTTTCAAGAAGTCCTTCAAGTAGTTGAAAATGACAGACTCCGCGTTCTTAATCAGCGCAAACGATCATCTGTTTCCGAACAGAAATCATGGTTTCTTGCTCTAGAGAAATAATACCTTGTGAATATATGATAAAACCCCTTAATGTACCATGAGAGAATAAGAATGATTAACTTTTTTGTGTTAGTGATAAGAGCTTTTAATTAAGACAGGCAAATGATTTGTGTTAATATCCCTTATGATGGTTGTGTAATCTCATATATAGGCGCGTATGCCGTATAAGCAAAATCGCTATTTTTCAAATTGCTGGTGCTCACTTGAA
The DNA here is from genome assembly GCA_023014485.1 of Bathynomus jamesi. Classification (NCBI taxonomy): domain Eukaryota; kingdom Metazoa; phylum Arthropoda; class Malacostraca; order Isopoda; family Cirolanidae; genus Bathynomus; species Bathynomus jamesi. The sequence continues at coordinate 449,687 of JAJOZX010002257.1, forward strand.
TATTCATGAATCTTCAAAAAATTGCAAGTGGGTATTTTTTATGTCAATATACAACACCAAAAGTCTGAACAGTATTGTAGGACAAAGTTGGGGTAACTGTCACACCCTACTGTACATCCTAACTACTTTTCCTACTAATCCTTCATATTTTCCGTCTTTTGAAATATCGTGAATCGTCACAAAATTCCCAAATCTACAGCCTCAATCACCAAATATTGAGTACTGTACTCAGTTAGATTTAGAGTTCGTTTATCAAGACGACGACGAAAAGTGCAACTGTGCTCGTTTCCACCGCCAGCCAGTTGAAGGAGGAGGATGAGGGTCATAATCTATCAAAGACGAGTGGTCGAAAACGGAATATTCATAAAAGTATAAAACCGATGACGATGGACGTCCTGCGACGACGTTCATCTTCAGTACGATTAACCCCGATTTTGCTTCCGCCCGAATCGTTCACTGTGACGAAGTTCAAGCTTCTTGCCTTCCCTGGACCTTCGGCTTAACATGGAACCCGAACCACGACCCGCCAAGAAATCTAAAATTACAAAGTCTCAGCCCGGACTCGATTCCACAACCTCGCTATCAGCAGCCCAGCGTCTTAATCACTAGGCTATCCAGGTGGGTCATTAGAAAATAATAATAATAATAATAATAAATATTATTATATTTCTTTAAGAAATGGATGCAAATTACTTTAAGGTTAAAAAAAATGATACCAGTTATGAAAACTTTTAATTTCTGAGCTTGGGGTAGTTGTGGTTAGGCTACTGTGTCGGACTCTGAGTGGTGAGGCTCTCAGTTCGCCCCCCACCTGCTGGCGCCGGGTTGGGCTGAGCCGGCCCCTTACCAAGTTTTCTCAATGAACCACTGAAAAATAGTACCTAGTACACCAACGACCCAACCTTAAATAGTAAAACTTACCAGTAGTATCCGAGTTATTCTTGGCCCTACCGGTGGGCCGTAGCTTAGGCATCCCTCCAGCGAACAAGCCTCCAAGTTGGGGGGCTCCTCCATTGACCATGCCACCAAAACCACCACCCGTTGGTCCTTGTATAGCGCCATTTGCGGAGGGTTTATTTTTATTGATTTTGTCTGGGGACAAAAATGTTCATATGTTTAGATTAAATGAGCACCACCTTCAGAATAAGGGACTTTACGAAAAAATTAAGAAAATACAATATCTTTTCCAACACGTTCAAGAAGAAAATACGGTCTTAAGGCAAAGAATATTACGATGTTCATAAAAATGTAGGCGTGCCCTAAACAAATTACTGAGGCTTATTATAGTTAAATTTTAAGATTCAATGATGCGATAACGACGCTCGGGTTTACGTACTATGACCAAAAGAGTTGAAACTAGTGATGTTCCAATTCCAAAAATTAGTCCATGCCGATTCTTTGCCAATATTAAAAAAAATCAATTCCTTTCATAAATTCCATTAATCTAATGTGAAAATTTTCAAATTTCAAATTTATTTAAATGTTTTTCCTTAGCTCACTCCACAATACAGGGTGTTCCAGAATTAACCATCTATTTCAATGAAATCTGACAAATTTAAAAAAAAAACTTTTATTTATGTTTATCATGTTTAATATGTGTTAAAAATGTATAAATTCCTAAATTTTTTTCATAATTTTATTTTCAGAATTTTTTAATTATCTGGTCCAATGAAAGACCGTCTGAAGTCATAGAATGGCAAAGAGACTCTCCAAAAGTTAACGTGTGGCTTGGAATGACCAAATCCAAAATTTATGGCCCATTCTTCTTTGCGGAAGCAACTGTAACAGGTACCGTCTACCTTGATATGCTTCAGCAGTTTCTCGAACCACAGCTTCTTGATGATGGCATTCTTGATAATGTTGTGTTTCAACAAGATGGAGCACCATAAATTTTGGATTTGGTCATTCCAAGCCACACGTTAACTTTTGGAGAGTCTCTTTGCCATTCTGACTTCAGACTGTCTTTCATTGGACCAGATAATGAAAAAATTATGAAAATAAAATTATGAAAAAAATTTAGAAATTTATACATTTTTAACACATATATTAAACATGATAAACATAAATAAAAGTGTTTTTAAAAAATTTGTCCGATTTCATTGAAATAGATAGTTAATTCTGGGACACCCTGTATACACCACCACCAGAATTTGTTACTCATATATCGAAGCTAAAATGATGTTAAAGAGTTTTATTACTGAGTAAAATTATCAAATAATTTTAGTTTAGTTTCATAAATTGAATACCAATATTTAAAGTAATTGGTTTTCCTTATGTTCAAGGCATTTTCTTTCTTCAATAATGTCAACAACAAAAATTTTCATTAAAATTTCAAGTCCCTGGTAGCCAATTTGGGAAAAAAAAAAAAAAAAAAAAAAGAATATAAAATTTGGGTTTATAAAATTATTAAAATACTTAAAATAAAGTCAACATAATAAGGTGGTTTAATATTTAACTTATAAAGTACAATTTAATATAGAATTATTATTAATATAGAGTAGGAGATTACAATATTTAGAGATTAGCTACTTAGAGAAAATGTAAATTTATGGACAACTTATTAAGCTTCGCCTCTTCCGTGAATGTAAAATATTTTTATATAATTACACTTTGAAATGAGTATAAAAATTATCAAAAGTGTTTTTCTATGTTCAATTTTCTATAAATTTAGATTTTGTTTTGTAATGATTAGAATTTCAAAGAATCGGCGAGAGAATCGGCTAAATTTGTCCTGATGCCGAAGCCAAAAAAAATGGACGATTCTGCCGGTACCGATGTCGATCAATGGATACACCACTAGTTGAAACACCTATGATTTGCCTCAAATTTTCGTTTACTATGCTCCAAACGAAGCATTAGTTTATGTGGTTGTATTCGTGGATTAGGTTTGCGAGGGTGATCACGACGTGCCTGAACTGCGTGAGGACTACGCAAAAACTCTCTCTCAGCGAGTCTTCTGGTTCTTATCCACGGTAAGTCACGTCTGCCATTCCATTTTTTGATAATCTGCTTTGCGCAAAACTAATTCTATTAACCGATATCTAATGAAATTAATGTGAACCGCGAGTTTTGTCTCCACTTAAGTCTCGCAGCAGGATAGTTTAAAGGAGCAAACTGATAAATTAATTCTTTTCTTCATACGTGATCAGAATGGGACCCCGGATATAGCCAGAAACTGAGCCATCATTGGCCTTCATCACGAAGGCCTGAGCAGTCGGCTGCCAGAGGTTACCCCAGCCACATCATTGTCTTCAGGATCATTAATTTTTTTACATGCAGGAAGAAGCCAAGGGCGAATGACTACAAAAACGCCACCTACCACATAGAGAAAGAAAACCAAAATCAAGGTCCGAGGTTTTCGAGATGCCTGGTCACTGCGTTTGAAAGATTGGAGGTCAGAGAGGGGAAAAGATGAATTGAGGAAGATTGTTCCAGAGTTAAACAGTTGAGTAGATGAAAGATTGAAAATACCTTTGCATTAAAGAATTGGACAGAAAAGAAATGAGAAAGTGTTGAAAGTCTGGTGCTGCGCGCTCTCCTTAAAGGAGACGGAATGCAGTTAGAGAGTTCAGAAGAGCAGTGTCCGTTATAATAGCGATAGTAAAGCAACATTGAGGCATAGAGAGGATTGAAGACAGTCAGAAAGAGGCGGGGAAAAGACGAAACGAAAAGCCTTTGATTCTATTCTCTTTACTATCGCTATTATAACAGACCCTGCTCTTCTGAACACTTTAACTGCATAATGACTCGTTTAAGGAGAGTAGGCAGCACCAGACTTTCGACACTATCTCATTCCTTTTCTGTTCCAACTCTCTAACGCGAGGATTAATCGGTATTTTCAATCTTTCATCTACTCAACCAGTCAAACCTAAAACAACCTTCCTCAATCCATCTTTCCCCCTCTCTATGACCTCCAATCTTTCAAACGCAGCGTGTCTAAGTATCTCCAAAACCATCGACCTTGACTCTTCTTTCTCTTCTATTAGGGGGTGAGGGGCGCTTTTGCGGGCATTCACCCTTGGCCCCTCCTTCCTGCATAAAGAAACAAAAACATACGAGTACAGTTTGATAACCATTTTAAAGCTCCCCACATCAAATGAAGCCATTTTTTAGATCCAAAATTTAAAGCCAATTTAAAGCTTTTAAAGCCCTAGTGGCAACCCTGATGATGATGCATCTTGTCACTAAGTACAAAGAGTGAAGAAGTGATTGGATGATCATAAAATCACTCCTCTAGTGGGGTGGCCTGGAAACTCATCACATATTAACCCAACCGAGAATCTCTCGGGATTGTGGATCGAACGATACCAAAATTGCAGTCATGAAACCAGAATGAATTGGAATTAAACCTAGACAAGTTGACAGCGCTCACAAGACGGCTCAACGACCCAGTTTAGTTCGGTCCATGCCAGAGCGGATTCGCGAAGTGCGTAAAAACGGGGGTAATCACTGCAAGAACTGAAGGATTCTAAAAGACTAGGAAGGGAGGTACCATTCATGGATTATTATTTTTTTTCAATACTTCTTAGAAAATTACCCCAAGTATACAGTATATTTTATCCCTTTGGAGTGTTTATTACACGTTCACAGAACCAGAAAAATGGTGTTTCAACTCTTTTGGACATAAATGTATATTCCTATGTTTCTAGTAGTTTATAGGTCATATACTAATACATTCATAAACTCACCCCACAAGTCATAATAGTCATAAGTCTCTACAGTCGGTCTGAAACAAAGACAATTCCAGCACAGGTCGTACAGCGAGTCGCTTAAGTCAAACATCGACTGCGACAGATTAGTCCATCAAAAACACATCGTCTATTTGTCTAACAAAGTCTACCTTATTCTATGAAGTACATAATCGTGTATTAAGTCACATTCCAGTATCATATACGGGGGATTCTCATTTTTAAAAGTTTATCCCTGAAATTTGACGATTACGCTCTACCCAATACCCACCCATCTAACAACATACGAGAGACAAGAAACGCAAGATTAAACAAGACACTAATACTCAGACTACTTCAAAAAGAAACAAAATATAAATTCTCATTTCTTACCGATTTAATTTATATACTAACCTAAGGTAAGCTTATGGTAGGGCATTTGCGAGTGTTTTTGTGAAAATGTACGCTAACCCCCAAGATTTCAGAATTTTAATATTCCTTAACCCTTAACCCTTAACCGTCACATGTTGCCTTTAGTTAACTTTTCAAATACACGCATTCATAACTTAACCCTACAAACAATTCCGGCGTTATAGGGTTAAAAAAACCTACAAACAATTCCGGCGTTATAGGGTTAAAATCTCAAAGTATTAAAACGTACTGTACTGTGGTGGTGTTTGTAATACACACGCTGTTTCAACTTCATGGTAACGTACGATTTCTTTTATATAGGCTATACCTGCGTGTCGGGGATAATAATAATAATGATTGGGGTTGTTTAACCTCCTTCGCAACATCTAAGGTCGTATGACGGAGAGGACCTACACTTTACGCGAGATCCGAACCACGGGTCGCTACATAATCTGGACGCGGAGGACGGTCTCCCATCCAACTACTACCCAGACCCAATGTCGCTTAAATTCGCTGATCGACGGGAAGCGGTGTTACATTGGCTACGACGTAGCCCGCATGTCAGGGAAGCGCCACGTCGATATAGACATACGCATAGACGTGGCGCTTTTTAACCCTGATACTAAGTCGTAAACATCAAACCTACAAAACTAGGATATACCGTCCATAACTACATTCTACGACACGCGTACACCAATTATTATTATCGGTCGGAGAGACAGTCACGAATTCCCACGACTAAAGACAACTGAACCCGAGGCTCTAGTGTGAGTGGCACTGTCGCGCCACTTCGGTTTACGACGTTGTAATTTCGGGGAAAGTGTCAATCAGGTCCTGTTGCTCTCCCGCGAAAACTATCACAGGGTCTATAAATTTACTAAGCGCTGTGTACAGCAACTTCTGGTGCCGAATTTCGATTGTTTAGCCATTCAATTTAAGCCCACCTCGATACCAAACATGATCATCCAAATAAGCAAACAAACAATACATCGGAGGAATTTGTCAAGTTATGAACTCGGATTTGTAATAGGACTCATCTCGCAGTATTGCATGTTCAAAACTTTATAACCTGTCATGTACCATATAGCCTACTAGAGTGCCTGTATGGACCAAAAAACCTGCTTATAACCCTTTCAGCGTTTTGTACGTACTTGTACGCGGCGGCTACGGTTAGGTTACGTTACGCGCAAAATGAACACTGAAGGAGTTAACTTAAATGAATGGGCTTTCGTCATCTTGAATTTGTACGGTTTGAGAGACTAAACCATCCCCCATGTCTGTACTTGTATTAAGTTCAAATACAGGCGCCATTCTAAGTAAAACTAGTAGCTACAAGCCTACGCTAAATAACTGCTCGTAAGTTTACCTTATGCCTAAATAGTTCCTTACTCTCTTTAAGCTTTTCGCAGCAAACAAAATATAGGACTAAGTACTGCCTACTGTCCTGAAAGTATCGTAAATATAAACTTTCCTGATATCACGTCAAAGCCTCTCGCGTTCTTTCCTGATTTAAGACTCGTTTTCTTACACAACAACTACCCATAATATTAGTACTACTAAAAAAAAAGGGTTTGTTTGATCGAGGTAAAACCGTTCTATTGAAGATTTCATGGGTTCCACTCAACATTTGATTACTATATCCAGTAAAATGTTTGAAACGATTTAGAAGTTGAAATTAGAATCCAAACGCTGATAGCTTTGTTTATCTACACTCCATAGGATGATGTACAACTTAAACTCCGTTCTACCGAGTTAAGAGTAAAGATAATCCGGACAAAAAGTAGAAGCTTGCCTGATCCATAAATATTTATATCGGTAGAAAATTCCAAACTAAATACCGAAAGGCAAGTTCTTGAATCCGTGAAATGACAAAAAATGCGCACGAATGAATAGAAAATAATGATATGGCAGTTTTCCTAATTTCAAATTTCATATTATTGAGAATACACAGTGGCACTTATTACGAACGAGTCTACTCTATAATCGCCGCCATACGCCACACAAATACAATTTCTTTAATACTTCGCCCAACGAAACAATCTACTTTAAACGCTTCCACAGTCACCATAAGCCAATCCTTAACTAAAGGTAAGTGGAATGGATTCCTATGATTAATGCACAGTTGGAAGAGAGTGAACGACATATGGGAGGAGACAGACACACTTCAAAACAGGAAGTAATTCCGTGGCCTATAACGAGAAAACCACGGCCATATTTTAGCCAGCCAATTCCTAAGTAGAAATATTAATAACGAAAATAACTTTCTTTCAAAACATAATTACATTCGTACGCTAAAAACAAATAAATAAAAATGATAAAATAGAAATTATAATGAAAGTAATGAGTAGAAAATTAATTGCTTCGTATGTATTGAAATTGCAGGCGAGACATTTTAGTCCAAACAAACTGTATTAATCAGTTTGCGCGCAGCCTAAACCTACTCCGTACATCTTCACAGAATATAAACCGTAGACAAAATTAAAAAGGCTTCACTGCGTACACGTACGAACGTAGACTTTAGTTAATAAACTTTCATCCCTTGACAAACTTTAGTATAGGCCTACCTAGTGTATATTTTATGCATCAGTAGCTTAAATAAAACAACACCTTTATAATTAGTGATGATAAAAATGTAAGGAAAATCTTCAGAGTGAAAACTGGTAAGAATTTAGTGACGGAATATAAACAAACAATAAGGAAAATATTCTTTGAAAAGTAGGCTATTTAACATAAACAAGATCATCCCGAATTTAGAAGTAGGTCAATCACACTTAAGCTCTTCATATTCAGTGTGTGTGTGTGTGTGTGTGTGTGTGTGTGTGTACACTTAGTAGAAAGCTAAAGTGAATGAGAAAATATACACATACAGATTAATACCATAATAGTGTGTGTGTGTGTGTGTGTGTGTGTGTGTGTGTGTGACGAAAATAAGTGGGCTAGGCTAATTGTATATTTATATTGGAACTAAAATTAAGTACCACCATTAAAAAACATAGAACATTGAAAAATAATGTACACGAGGGCTGGAAGATAATTTCCTTATATCAAATGTAACTACTAAACCTACTTACAAAAAAAATATCACCGTTCGAAATAATGGTTAAATCCGAACTAGCAGCTTAAATAATATACCAATTAATTGCAAGTGTGTGTGTGTGTGTGTGTGTGTGTGTGTATATATATATTATATATTATATATATATATTATATATATAGTGGGGGGAAATAAGTATTCGTACACCTGCAAAATTGTTTTTCAATACTTACAATCAAACGAATTACTTCAAAGTTGAACAAAAGATGGCTATTGGCATACAATTAATATGCATTAAACGAACGAATCAAAATTACGAATAAATAACTCGACAAATTAAATTTACGAAATTAGGTGGGGAAAAAAGTATTCGTACAAATTAATTTTCATAACTTAATATTTAGTTGCGTAACCATTGTTGGCAATAACTGCTTTTAGACGTTTTCCGTAGGTTCCTACTAGTGCTTTGCAACTTTCTGTCGGAATTTTAGCCCACTCTTCTTTGCAAATAACCTTCAAATCGGCGATGTTCCTCGGGTTCCTCAAATGAATTCTGCTTTTTTAATATTCGCCACAAGTTCTCAATCGGATTCAAATCAGGCGACTGGCTAGGCCACTGCAGCACCTTACATTGTTCTGAACGAACCACTCCCGAGTAAGTTTGGCAGTATGCTTCGGATCGTTATCTTGTTGGAAGCACCATTCATCTCCAAGCTCCAACTGTTGGACAGAGGCGAACAAATATTCTTCTAAAATATCGCGATACAGTGCTCCATTCATTGTTCCCTCTATGACGTGAATTGCTCCAGTACCATTAGATGAAAAGCACCCCCATACCATGATGCTTCCGCCTCCGAACTTTACAGTAGGGATGGTGTTCTTTGGATCAAGAGCGCATCCATCTTTCCTCCACACATGACAAGCCGTGTTCCTTCCAAATATAACTATTTTCGTTTCATCTGACCAAAGTACGGTATTCCAGAACTCTTTAGGTTTTTTTAAATGCTCACGGGCAAACTTCAAACGAGCATCTCTATGCATTTTCTTTAGTAGGGGTGTTTTCCTTGGACGGCGAGACTTCAGGTTAATCCTGTGTAGTTCATTACTGATAGTCCGTTTAGTGACCGAAGTTCCTGCAGCCATTAATTCTTCTTGAATCTCCTTGCGAGTCGTCAATGGGTTTTCTTTAACTTTTCTTGCCATCCTTCTCCCAGCTCGGGGAGAAATGTTTCGAGCAGCACCAGTTCGAGGAAGGTTGTGAGTAGTACCCGTCTTCTTCCATTTCAAAATAACGGAGCCTATTGTACTGAATGGGATACTTAACCTCTTTGAAATGTCTCTGTAGCTCAACCCTTCATTGTGGAGCCTGATTATCTCATTTTTCTGTTCAACAGAGAGTTCCTTCGTCTTCGCCATGGCGACAACCTTCATGCATTAAGACTGAACAATGAATGAGAGCTGCAGGAAATGACGTCATCATAACGTGTCGCAAACAGTGTTGGAACATTCCAGAAGACTCATGTAGATGCTACAGACCTCTACAGTATTTGTCCTTTAAAGAACTTATATTTATGTAACTTTTCCTAAGTGTACGAATACTTTTTCCCCACCTAATTTCGTAAATTTAATTTGTCGAGTTATTTATTCGTAATTTTGGTTCGTTCGTTTAATACATATTAATTGTATGCCAATAGCCATCTTTTGTTCAACTTTGAAGTAATTCGTTTGATTGTAAGTTTATTGAAAAACAATTTTGCAGGTGTACGAATACTTATTTCCCCCCACTGTATATATATATATATATATATATATATATATATAATATATATACATATATATACTGTGCAATACCTTTAAATACTACGAATGCATGAACTTAAATAGAAAAGAGAGGAAAATGATAAATAGAATAAATAATAAAATCATAGGCCTTTATGGTTTCCTGTGCGTCATGAATTAGAAGAACCGAGTGTAGCAGTTTTACCGACAGAAAACCAGTAAACGCCGACACAACCTAAACACACGGCAGGGAGGTGCGAAAGCAGCCTCAGATGAAGAAATACCCCCTGCAAAAGAGATATATACCAGATACACTCCAAAGACAGAAAAAAAAAAACACTTAGTAGGGAAGAATTGGTGGCGGAGCATAAGGAAATCGAATCACGACTCGAAGGGAATTTAAACGACGGGCCATATGTGAATATTATGAAACAGGTTGCGTAAATATGGTTCACACTGCATGTACAATCACCCCCAAAAATGCTTTTATATGATGAGGCATTCGATCCAAAAATCCCGCGTTCAAAATGTCCCGCAAAATATTTTTTAAGCAAATTTTTTAGGGATGAATTGATTTAGAATTTCAATATTATCCATATATAATGGAGGTAGGTTTTATATATATATATATATTATATATATATATATATAACTGCAATGACCGCGCAGTATATAAATGAATAGAAACGACATAAGTGTTAAGGAACGATTTGCGAGGGTGCCCTCTCATGGCATTGGTTTCTGCCCTATGTGGGAGAATTTCGATTTGTGATTGAGTGAGGTCCGTAGCATAATGGTAGAGCGTCCAACCGGCAATTGGAAGGCCCTGGGTTCGATTCCCGGGCGGTTCGCCTCATTTTTCATTATTCGTTATCTCTCCTCCTCGTGTGCAGAGACGTTCCTTAACACTTATGTCGTTTCTATTCATATATATATATATATATACAGAGCTGGGCACTTGCGTTTTTTTGCGGCGCTGCGGTACTACTACCGCACTACCAAACCGGTACCGCATAACGCAGTACCGCAAAGGATCGCTGAAAGTACAGCAGTACCGCTACCGCATTCAAATTTCCCGCGGTACTTTCCGCGGTACCGACCAACACGGTAGTACCGCAGTACCGCAAAAAAAACCGCAAGTGCCCAGCTCTGTGTGTATATATATATATATAATAATGAATTTCACAATAAAACACGTGAAATGAATAAATGCTGCAAACCCACAAGGAAAAGAAAAACGATTCCAAGGCCTTTCGTGTATTCAAAGCTACACCTCGTCAGGGAATGAAGATAAAAGGCGAGAAGCCCATAAATATATACAACGTACAGGAAAACCAAAACAATTAGCACATACTTAACAAGGGTTAATGAGAGGCAAAAGAAATTTTAACATGATGTCGTCAGTTATTGAAAGTGTTTTTAAAATGAATAAATGCACATTCTAGAATATTTCTTTCTATTATATCTCTGTTTTTAACAAGCGCTTTAGAACTATCCCACTTGATGCTATGGTTACATCTATACATATGGTTAAATAAAGCATTGGAAGTATTAGCTGTTCTACACGCATATTTATGCTGTTTTACCCTAATATCTAACGTTTTACCGGTTTGGCCTATATTACTGAGTTACATTGTGTACATCCAATCGAATACACACAGCCAACAACATTATCAGGGCTATTCTTTATTAGGCGTGATTTAACAGTATTATTATACTTAAAGATTACATTAATGCCAATTGCTTTAAGTACAGTTGGAAGGTATTGAAAATTAACATGGTAAGGTAGGCTAAGGATATTTTTACGCTGAAATTCCTTTACAATTACATTATTATAATACCTATTCTTGGCTTTCTTAAGACAGTTATCTAAAAATGAAGTAGGATAACATAATTTAGTACCAATATTCATGATATTGCATAACTCGGAATCTAAAAATTCAGGACTGACAACTCTCAATGCTCGAAGAAACATAGCACAGAAAATAGAGGATTTAATCGAAGGATGATGGTCAGAATAAAAATACACATAAGATTATTAGTAGGCTTACGGTAGACTTCATATTTGAACTGATTAGAGCATCTCCAAATTTTTAGATCAAGAAAAGATAGGCTTCCATCATTTTCTTTTTCAACTGTAAACTTAATAGATGGGGACTAAATTGTTGAGCCTACCAAGAAATAAGTCCACATCCAAATTATTAGGCCAAAGGCATAAAATATCATCTATATACCTGTACCAAACCAGGTTAAAATTAACAATCGTAGGCAAAATTCTACTTTCAAAAAATTCCATATATAAATTAGCTAGTACAGGTGAAAGGGGATTTCCCATAGCCAATCCAAACGACATAGCATAAAACTTATTTTCAAACTGAAATTTACAATCTTTGACACAAAGCTTAATTAACTCAATAAGAGTGTTGTGTTGAACAGAGAAAGAATATCAGAGATCTTATCTTTTAAAAAATCAAGTAGGTCATCAACAGGGACTTTTGTGAATAGCGAGCATACATCGAAGCTTACCAATTTGAAATTAGGGTCATTAGGGAATTTCAGTTTGTCAAAAGATCCATGCTATTTACAATATGTGACTCGGAAATAGAGCCAACTAACGGCGTTAATAAACTAACTAACCATTTTGATAGCTTATAGGTTACGGAGCCCACTGAGCTAACAATAGGCCTCATGGGATTATTAACTTTGTGTGTTTTTACTAAGCCGTACAGATATGGTAGTGACGGATTGATACTAAGAAACTGCTGTGAAAGCCCATTATAGTTATTTTTAATATTCTCTTAATTTTCTGTTAAACATTTTATTAACATCCTCCAATGGGTCTCTATTTAGAGGTTTGTACGTGTCACGATCACTTAATAACGTATTCATCTTTCAACATAACTGTTTTGTCCATGATGACGATCGAATTGGATTTGTCCGCTTTAGTAATATGTAATGAATCATTATTTTCAGTGTTTTTAGGGCTTTTCAAACCTCAAAGGATAATTCGATTCAAACCTCGTATTAAAAGCACTATACACACAACCTTTGGCTAAAGTCACCTCACTTTCGGAAATATTACTGTTTTTCAAAATTAATAAAAGACTTAGCAATCAGTAAATTTGGATGTGGACTTATTTCTTGGTAGGCTCAACAATTTAGTCCCATCTATTAAGTTTACAGTTGAAAAAGAAAATGATGGAAGCCTATCTTTTCTTGATCTAAAAATTTGGAGATGCTCTAATCAGTTCAAATATGAAGTCTACCGTAAGCCTACTAATAATAACTCTTATGTGTATTTTTATTCTGACCATCATCCTTCGATTAAATCCTCTATTTCTGTGCTATGTTTCTTCGAGCATTGAGAGTTGTCAGTCCTGAATTTTAGATTCCGAGTTATGCAATATCATGAATATTGGTACTAAATTATGTTATCCTACTTCATTTTTAGATAACTGTCTTAAGAAAGCCAAGAATAGGTATTATTAATAATGTAATGTAAAGGAATTTCAGCGTAAAAATATCCTTAGCCTACCTTACCATGTTAATTTTCAATACCTTCCAACTGTACTTAAAGCAATTGGCATTAATGTAATCTTTAAGTATAATAATACTGTTAAATCACGCCTAATAAAGAATAGCCCTGATAATGTTGTTGGCTGTGTGTATTCGATTGGATGTACACAATGTAACTCAGTATATATGGCCAAACCGGTAAAACGTTAGATATTAGGGTAAAACAGCATAAATATGCGTGTAGAACACAGCTAATACTTCCAATGCTTTATTTAACCATATGTATAGATGTAACCATAGCATCAAGTGGGATAGTTCTAAAGCGCTTGTTAAAAACAGAGATATAATAGAAAGAAATATTCTAGAATGTGCATTTATTCATTTTAAAAACACTTTCAATAACAGTGCGGGGACGTATAACATTGACGACATCATGTTAAAATTTCTTTTGCCTCTCATTAACCCTTGTTAAGTATGTGCTAATTGTTTTGGTTTTCCTGTACGTTGTATATATTTATGGGCTTCTCGCCTTTTATCTTCATTCCCTGACGAGGTGTAGCTTTGAATACACGAAAGGCCTTGGAATCGTTTTTCTTTTTCCTTGTGGGTTTGCAGCATATATATTATTAACAGAGCTGGGCACTTGCGTTTTTTTGCCCGTTTTTTTGCGGTACTGCGGTACTACCGTGTTGGTCGGTACCGCGGAAAATACCGCGGGAAATTTGAATGCGGTAGCGGTACTGCTGTACTTTCAGCGATCCTTTGCGGTACTGCGTTATGCGGTACCGGTTTGGTAGTGCGGTAGTAGTACCGCAGTACCGCAAAAAAACGGGCAAAAAAACGCAAGTGCCCAGCTCTGTATATATATATATATATTATATATATATATAATATATTATATATATAATAATATATATATATATATATATATATATATAACCAAAAAAAACTATAGAAAAGAACGCAATCATGAAAATCTTAAGCTTCACATTTGAGCTCATTGTATCAAGATTTGTGAAGCTTTAGATTTTCATGGCTGCGTTCTTTTCTATAGTTTTATTGACCAAATAATTGAACCGACAGTAATTGGGAAGGCAGCCATGGAAATCTTGAGCTTCACATTGTGTCAAGACGATTTGTGAAGCTTAAGATTTTCATGACTATAGTTTTATTGACAAAATAATTGAACCCCCAGTAATTGGGGGCCGCAGGCTCCCCAGTTACTGTCAGTTCAATTACACTGGGTAACAAAATTTGAAAATTTTCTGTTTATTGCGATTTTTCTGTCGTTTCTTAGTGATTTCGGGGCGCTGATTCCAAAAATGATATTGGTTTTGCTCTATCATCAACCGTTTCAAAAATATAGGTTATCACACTTTTCATATGGCAAAGTATATAAAGAAGGCTAACAAATATTAACATATTTTCTGAAAATAAAAACACTATTGGAAATTAATGTTTATTGAGCCAAAATTGTTTGACAAACCCAAAATGGTGCAAAGGATATACGTAATATATATCATGAGGAGAACCGATAAGAGAATAACAAGCCTCGTTATACAGTGTGCGTTCCTTAAAAATGCACTGAAGAACGCGACTTCCGCGTATGAACATTCTTATCCTTTCTGATCAGCGACCATACTCACATCGCCCAGGTTATTACGAAAAAAAGTCTAGATGTAAATGCAGATACTGTAGTGTAATTTTAAAGACATACGGCCATAGCACTTAATAAAGTTTGACACTAACTCCTTATAGCTTGGTGCTTTATGGTTGGTTGCCTAAAAACCCACGAACCACATCACGGAAAGCACACCAAGCCTCTTTTTCGATCGGAGTCATCTTGGCTTCAAGGTTCTTTGAATTCAACAGCGCCTTGACTTGTGGTCCTACAAAGATGCCAGCCTTGACTTTGGCCTCAGAGAGTTTAGGGAACATGACCCGAATCTGTTGGAAAACTTCCCCTCCAAAATCTAACGCAGTTACAAACTGCTTAATTAGACCCAACTTAATATGGAGAGGTGGTAGCAGAACTATGTCAGGCTTCACAAGAGGTTCCCTGAGTACATTGTTCTTTCCTGGTTGCAGTCCTTCACGTGGAGGCCACTGAACTGTTTTATAGTGCTCAGTTGAAGCCCTGCTATCCCAGAGGCAAAGAAAACATGATTATTTAGTAAACCCTCCTTGTAAACCTAAAAGGAAACCAATCATTTTGAAATCACCACACACGTCCCAGTTATATTGTTCATACCTGATTTGAATGAGCAGTTGTTTAACATTTTCATAGTCCTCTTTCATTTGAACAGAATGTGCAACTGGTATAGATGGATATTTGTTCCCATTGTGGAGTAGAAAAGCTTTTAAACTCCGAGTTGAACTGTCAATAAACAGGCGTCACTCTGAGGGTATATGTGTTAACCCAATAGCTGTGAATAGACCGTTAACCTCGCTGCAATAACAGAGAGCCATTGACATCGTAGAACCTTGCAAACTCTTCGTGCCGCTTTCGGTATACAGTGCTCTTGCAGTCTTCTCCAAGCAAATTCCACTCTTTGAGTCTGGAGGTCAGAAGATCAGACCCTGATTTCGTCAGACCCAAATCTCTAATTATTAAGTCGTCCAATTCCCTCCGATTTGGAAAGTGAGGGTTTGTACTGAAAGTTACTGTATATTCTTCATCATGACTGTCCTCACCATGATATCTCAGATGAGCTAGCTGCATCCTCATTTTCAACCTGCAAAGCAAAGAACCAAAATATAGGCATAGCTATATATGTAGAAGAGCATCAGCACTAAGAAAAATCGACACATGATGACCCACAGTCTGTAAATACAGAAGGTAAAGTAATGGATAGATACCTGTTCTGGTGGACGTGGTATTGGAAGACCTTAGAAACATCTACCATGCAGTAGTAGCAATCGTCGTGGTGGCTCTTTGGTTCTCTCCATATTCTGGGTACCGCAAAGGGCATTGCCTTGCGTACTCCCCGCAGCCACCCTTCAAGTGTGGAGCGGCAGCTTCCACAGATCACATGGGGTGCCCAGGGCTTATCTTGGTCACCCATAGGCATACCAAAATAGAGCCGATACGCGATCCAGAACTTGGTGCCTTTCACAATCTTGTGCGATACTTGCTTGGTGCCTATGTAATACCCACAAACGTAGAAGAATATATCCGGCGAGTATTTACAAGCTCTAGTTGCCATTCTCTTTACCAAACTGTACTACATTAATCATTAAATCTGCAACAGATTACAGATTCCAGAAAAAAGATGTATTCACAACACTGAAATAATGTTCGCAATAAAAAAGGATCGATAAACACTCAAATCGTCAGCACAGAAAAGCACAGAAACACAGTACCTCAGTGCTGGTAACCATCAGACAAAATCAGCTTTCTTTGTGTGCTCACACTTACTGACTTCTCAGACTGCGCTCTTCTTTATATAGCACAGTGGAAGTTTCGGGCAATTTCTAGAACAAGAAACTGTCAACGAACATCTGGATTGTTCTCAACAATTCCTGATTATTCTGATATTGCTGCGCCCATAACATTATACTGGTAAAACATGAAAAATGGATTATCTCTGAAACTATTGATGATACACACAAACCAAGGCCAGATTTGGACTCAGCGCCCACAAACGCATATAAAAACATAAAAAATTCTATATAAACAGAATCAGTGTTACAGTGTTATTTGGTTAATAAAACTATAGAAAAGAACGCAATCATGAAAATCTTAAGCTTCACATTTGAGCTCATTGTATCAAGATTTGTGAAGCTTTAGATTTTCATGGATGCGTTCTTTTCTATAGTTTTATTGACCAAATAAATGAACCGACAGTAATTGGGGCACCGCAGGCACCCCAATTATTGAGGGAGGAATAGGAGGGATAGGAATGATGTTCAAAATAAAATACGCCGTAAGGGAGTATTTGTTGACAATTATGTCTACAAGGAGATTCTTCAGTAATGAAATAAAGATAAGTTTATGATGAAGTGTTCTTTTTTATATTTTATAACAGGAAATAATACCTTGAGGTAAGAAAATTCATTTCCCAGATGAAGTAATTGGCCGAGGGCTCCAAGCTTTCCGCAGGAAATAGCAAAAACCGCCCGTAGGGCGGTATTTTTGCTAGTGTATAACAATTTCAATTTATTCACGATGTTTAATTGTTAAATATTATTGTAATAAAAATTTTCTTATTTTGTTCGTTGTAACCGTTGAAGAAATCGTTTCAATTTGAAAAAAAATTTGGTCTTAAAAAAAAACCCTCGGAAATTTTTTTTGTCCCGTATGGGCATTTGAAAAATCTGGCAGTCCTAGGAATGGAAGATGCTGGTACGAACCAAATTGCAACTTTTTCTACCCTCCTTTGTGCACACAGTGAATTACGGAGAAAAATGCCCGTATTTTCACATAAAGGGTACGACGCAAAGAAGAAAACGGGGAAGAACGGATCATACCCGAAAATAGAGGTAATAACAAAATCTACAGATCTACAGAAGCTAAGGCTAACAAAGACCCTAAGATCCACTCTAAGGTTAGCCCGAGAGAAAGGAAAGAGTAGGAGGTTAAGAGAAGAGAATAAGGGGTTAAGTAATAGCAACACCTATCACTCGTGGGTTAACATTCATTCAGAAAAAGAAAAAAAAAGACTCATCATCATCATCCCCGGCCGACAAGTCAGAAAAATAGTCGGAGAGAATAGGAAAGATTGCGGAACGGTCCTCTACTCCATAGGGAGGTAGAGCCCACTCTGCCGGAAAGGGGTGAAAGATGAAAAGTAAAATAAGAAGGCTTACAAACCATGCAATACATTCTTAACTCAAGAACAACACATTCTTCCAGCTGTTGCAGACCGATCCTCCACTCCATAGAGAGATAGAGGATGCAGCCCACTAGGCTCGAAAGGCGTGAAAGATGAAAAGTAGTAAAATAAGAACGCATTACAAACCATGCAACACATTCTTAATTCAAACATTATCATACCATGCAAACTACAGACATGCAATAAAGAGAGTTAGACATGCAAATAAGGAAAGAAGAAGGAAAAAAGTATAAAGAATAACAAAAAGTAGGTTAATTTACTCAACAAGCTACAACTTTGTTTTTTTTGGGTTTTTTTTGCTGGCATATCACACGCTGGCATGCCGCATGTCACAAGCTGGCATTAGACGTCAATCCCGATTACCACCCCGAGAGCTCCTGTTGCCAATTGTTTTTTTAATTTTAAACAACGTTAATATTTTTAAAATTACTAGTATATCTAAGTCTAAACGGTTTTTAAACACACTAACGCTGGTAGAGTTCACGACGGGCGCGGGAAGATTATTCCATTTTTCAATTACTTTAAACGTAAAGAAGTTTTTAGCGATATTAGTAATGAAACGTCTGCCACGCAACTTAAATCCGTTATTACGAGTATTGCTATTATCGAAAGTAAACAGTTTGTCAAAATTTACGTTATCAATGTTATTAACGATTTTGAAAACTTCAATAAGCTCCCCCCTTAATGCGAGTCTAACTCTTTAATCCTATCTTCATAAAGCTTGTTGCGCAATGACGGAATTAGTTTCGTGGCACGACGCTGAACCCTTTCTAACCTATCAATATCCTCACGCAAATACGGGCACCAAAACTGAACGGCATATTCTAAATGAGGCCTGACTAGGGACTTGTAAAGGGGCAATATAATATCCTTCGATTTAAATTCGAAATTACGCGCTATGAAGCCTAACATCCTATTAGCTTTTGCGCAAGTCTCCAGGCACTGGTTCCTAACTTTTAAGTCCTTAGATACGCGTACGCCTAAATCAACTTCTTCGTCAACGCTCGCTAACTCTCTATCATCCATCGTGTACGTGTAATTATTGTTACGAGAACCTATATGCAAAACTTTACATTTGTCTACGTTAAATTGCATCTGCCACTTATCCGTCCACTCCATAATCCTATTTACATCGTCTTGGAGCCTATTTCTATCGTCCTTGTTAACAACCTTACTGCCTATTTTAGTATCGTCCGCGAATTTTGACACGTTACTAGTCAATCCTACATCTATGTCGTTAATATAAATTACGAATAGCAATGGGCCTAACACTGAACCCTGTGGGACACCGCTACTTACATCCAACCAACAATTTTTTCTAGAGGAAATACTAAGGATAATAAAAGCACAGCTTGACCTTCTAACAATGACAGAACGCCGCAAATATATGCACCACAACATTACATACATCACCCTTCTATTCAACACCATCCACCAATAATACAACCACCACAGTGGTATCAAGGGCCGCAACCCCAATACTCCCAAATACAGCCGCCCAACCAATAACACCAAACAGGAACCGACATCGGCCAAGAACCGACCATTATTTAGGAAAATCGAACACGAAGATTAGAAACCCGGTAAATGTATTATACACAAGTATACAAGGCCTTTATACTGACCATACAGACTGCAAATGACAATACTTACAAAATTTAGCTACGGAAACACTTGCATAAATGCGAAAAAAGCTGTGAAAACTGTATCGAGAATACTGAAATAGCAATGCTGGACTACAACATACTCGTATACAGAGCAGATAAAGTGGCTAGACGAGGGGGAGGGTGTTGTATCTACGTGAAAAACACACACATGTGAGGTGAAGGTAAGCAAATCAAACAGCACCGTCGAAATTATTAGTTCAGAAGTAAAAGAATTGAAACTAACCATTATGGACGTCTACAGACGACCAAACACCACAAAGAATGAATTTTAATTTGCTACAAATGAAACAGAAAACACGTTAAAATTACTTGAAACTCCAACAACAAATATTCTAATTTGCAGAGATTTTAATTTCCCATTCATATCATGGAAGAAAAATGACGAAGTCATATATGTTGAGAAGTTTCATGGCAAAATTACAAAAGATGATAGAACCCAAGCAATAATGCTATTAGAAATGATAGAACATTACGCCCTTACCCAGGAAATCTGTGAAGCCATACTAGAAAAGAGAACGTTTTGGTTTAATTTTGACAAATAACAATGAGATGATAATAATAAATAAAAAGGTAACGCACACAAATTTCTCCGACCATAACCTAATCGATATACAATTGAAGTTTGCACCCAGAGGTCCGAAAACGCATCCCAGAGGCAAAAGGAATATTTGAAGACTTAAACACAAATTCAAAGAAAGTAGATTGGGAAAGTGTAAATAAAGATTTAAAGTAAATTGAGAACTGCTACTTCACGAGAAGACTCCAGAACAAATACTATGTATAATGGCGACAAACTAAACCTATATTACTGAAGCATGTTCCAAAGACAAAAAGAGAAAACGTAGTAGGCTCGAGAAAAAATCGGAACACTATTTAGACAACGGAAGCAAACCGTAAAACATCTCCACAGATGCAGAACTGATGCAAGGAGACTCAAACTAGAGAGAAAACTAGGCGAAATAGAAATGGACCTAAAGCAAACATTCATACACACAAACGAGGAGGAAAACAACGTGGCAGAAAACAAAAAAAAATAACCCAAAATACTTCTACACATTTGCGAAAACGAAAATGGTGTAAATAGAGTATTGGTCCGTTGATAGACGGGGAGGCCAAACACACAAATGACCTCCAAAAAATGAGCAAACTGCTTAAGGAACAATTTAACTCTGTGTTTAGCACCCCTAAGTCCGAGATGAAAGTAGAAAACCCAGACGAATTTTTCGACAGTGATACAAATCAACAAAGAACAAATTCTGGCACAAACCTATTAATAGACTTTGAGTTTTCAGGAGATGTAATTAAGGCTCCATCACAGATGCGAGACAATTCGGCACCAGGGCCAGACACATGGAGTGCCACGTTTCTGAAGAAATGTAGAGAGAGTATTGCCAAACTGCTATCGGAAGTAGAGAGCTCTGTCCCACAACGGACAGTATTAGCTCCGTTGCTCTTCATAATAATGACCGCAGATATTGATACAAATATCAATGACGGTATTGTATCATGTTTCGCAGATGACAAAGATATGCAAGGAAATATTGAACGAAGGTGACAGGAAAATTACAAAACGACAGTGAAACATTATTCCAGTGGGCACAAGACAACAATTGAATTAAATAACCTTTATTAATAATAAAATATCAGGTCATCCCATAGGTAATGTCGTTTTTTAGATCGGAATTTAAAGGAAAAAAAAAAAAAAAAAAAAAAAAAAAAAACTTTTTAATCTAGTATATATTTTCCATCGGAATCAATGACACTCTGCCAACGTCCTACAAGCTTTTCAATGCCATATTTATAAAATTCAGGCGGTTTTGAGGCAAAAAACGTACAAAGACTGATGTGCAGGTCATCTAAAATATACTGTTTCTCGTCAAGATAGTTTTGCAGACTCCTGAAGAGATGATAATCTGAAGGCGCAAGGTCTGGAGAATATGGAGGATGTGCAAGTTTTTTCCACCCAAGCTCCTCAATTTTTGAAAAAGTGATCCGAGCGGTATGAGGATGTGCAAGTTTTTTCCACCCAAGCTCCTCAATTTTTGAAAAAGTGATCCGAGCGGTATGAGGACGTGTGTTGTCGTGGTAGAACACGATTCCTTTCCGATTAACCAAAGAAGGTCTCTTTTCTTTTAGTAGTGTGTTCAATCGATCCAGTTGTTGACAGTAGACTTGAGCGGTGATTGGTTGTGTGGTAAGGTTTCAAAGTGTATTACACCACCTTTATCCCACCAAACACTAAGCAACACCTTCCGAGGGTGAAGATTTGGTTTTGGCTGTGGTGTCGCTGGTTCTCCGGCACAAACCCACTGTCGACGGCGCTTAACATTCTGGTACAGTATCCACTTTTCATCACCAGTCACTAAACCGGTGCAAAAACGGATCTTGGAGTTCACGGGAATGAAGAGCTGTGCTAATGTTTACCCGCACCCTCAGATTGTCGACCGACAATTCATGTGGCACCCATTTTCCTAACTTAGGCACTTTCCCGAGTTGTTGCAAATGTCAATGGATGGTGGACGAGGATGAATCGAGTTTATGGGCCAATTCTTCGACAGTTATTGAACAGTCTTCTTCAAGTGCGGCTAACAGCAGGTCATCATCAAACTCAGCAGGGCGTCCAGAGCGTGCTGCATAGATCTGTCAAACAGCAGTCACCATTCCTAAACTTTTGAAACCATCTTTGATATTTCCTCACACGCAGAATATCGTTGCCATAAAGTTCCTGAATGTTTCGCGTTGCTTCAGTAGCACTATTCCCTTTTTTGAACTCGTAAAGCATTATATACCTGATATGCTCTTCTGATACCGCCATGTTTATGAGGGGTTCACATAAAGCAAAACACACGTCTTCACTGGTCAAGGTCTGTGAAGTATGTAACGAAACACGATAGATGATCTCTTAGATATAACCTTCGGAAAATTTATGCTTAAACCGAGTAGGACTAGTTTAAACTTAATCTATCGTGAAAAACGACATTACTGTACTTATGGGATGACCTGATACATTCATTTCAATTTACAATGACATGAATAATTGTGAAGCTCGACTATTTATTTTATTTAATGTGGCTAGTTGTTATTAATTAATAATAAATATATAAATAAGTATTATTAATAGTTAAAACATATTAATCTTAAATTATCACTACTGACGTGACAAATACAAAGTCACCATTGAAGGTACTATACCAATACCATACAAAAATCAATATTATACACGCGAGATAAGAACTGAACAGTGAACAATCCCAAGAAATGCGTTTTTAATACTAGATTACACACGAGAAATTAATAATTAGTAAACAATAATAATGGACATTAATCCTAGAGTTATGTTAGTATAACATTCTTAATCGGGATTTCAACTTTGTTTTGTTTTAAACAAATTTACATTCACAATATTTTTTATATCAGCATTTAAGTCATACCATAGTTTCAATCCAATGAAAATGGGTAGTTTTTGAGATGAAGACAATCTAAATTGAGGTATAACAAGCTTTGACCTATTTCTGGTCTGATACGAGTGGATTTCTTGACGAGTTACAAAATATCTATTTACCCATTGTAAATTAATGATTTTGTTCTTACACTCATAAATAAAAATAAAATGGGCCAGTTTGGTTATATCATTGAGCTTTAGTAGGTTTAGCTCTTTAAATAATGACCTAGAGTGATGAAGGAAATCAGCATCAGATAATAACCTTATTGCTCGTTTTTGGATGACAAAGATACCATTTAATGCGTTGTTAGCGGAGTTTCCCAAAACAAGGGTACAGTACGTTATATAGGGAAGAACAAGAGTATGATGAGTCAATAAAACTTGTTTAGGGACAATATGAAGTTCAACGAAGAAAAATTCCAACTTTAAAGATATGGTAATAACAAGAAGCTACATAATAAATGATACAAAACTCTTCAAGCCAAACAGATAACACCAAATCCACGAGTCAGGGATCTTTTAGTAATAAATGTTGTCGGATGCAGAATTCAGAGAGCACTATAACATCAAAATTACAACGGCTAGAAAAACGAGAGGAATCATCTGGAGCAGCTTCCACAGCAGAAAAGCAAACATCATGCTCAAATTATGGAAGAGTCTAGTCCTACCAATAATGGAGTATTTATTGCTCAGTACTCACAAGCACATACAGAAAACGAGACATTGCGAACAATGAAGCTATACAAAGGACATTTACGTCTAAGATAGAGGAAATGAAAGGTAAAGACAACTGGTCTCGACTACAATCCCCAAACACTCTCTAACTCTCTCTCTCGAAAGGCGCGAGTGGTACACAATAATGTACATATGGAAAATACTTGAGGGCTTTGTCCCTAACATTAGAAATTAAATAAGAAACAAACTGGAATGAGAGAAGACGCAGATTTTGTATTGTCCCAGCTGCGGTGGGAGAGGGGGCCATGAAAACGAGGATGGAAAATACCCTCAGAATACGAGGCCCAAAGCTTTTCAGTGCCCTACCAAAAGAAGTGAGGAATCTCCAGCACACCGACCTGAATAACTTCGAAGAACCAGCTGGGCAGATTCCTCTGCAAAGTCCGTCCCTGATCAGCCAAAGCGTGGCTGGCTACGAGGGCAGGAGGAGTAGACCACACAGTAATTCCCTCCTTCACCAAATTCCGCAAATGATGCGGGATACTGCAGAGGGGTTGAGGCGCAGGTCAATCCTGAACCGTCGTTCGAACTCACATAAAGTAACAAAGAAAGTAAGTATATATAACTGCGCGTTTTTGCATACCACAATTTTGTCCCCAAAAGGATTCCAACCGAGCCCTCCGACTCGGATACGCGGACGTTGACCATTACGCTACGAAAAGCTAACATACGTGGTTATGCATTTGCAATTCCATCTAATGGTACCTTCGTGTTTGCCAAATAGATTTTAATTAAATGTTGTCCACTGGCTCGAGTGCAGGGGGGTTAGCAAAGTAAAGAGAGTCCCTGAACGTGGAAGTTTTGTTTCCCCTCGGGTGATGAAATGTTGCTAGGTTTTTGCTAACTTTTATCTCGTTAACGGCCGCATTTCGAGTCCGAGAATCAACGATCAAGAAACTTTCCCCCAAATTTGAAATTTTCATTTGGACCATGCCCACTCTCGGACTACGGATAGGAATGGATAATGGGTGAGCGAGACAATCAACTGAGCGTCATTCAATATAAAAAAAAAAAAAAGCGAGAACGTATGTCCATCCAAAACATTACAATTTTTGAGAATCAAAAGTAATACACGATTTAACTTTTCCACTTAATTTTTCCTATCAAAGTTGTACCCACAGATACAGTCAACGTAGGAAATTGTGAACATATTGCGTCGGTCTACACAGTCAATTTTGAAACTATATTCCTTAGTTTAAGAAAAAGTTTGTTTTAGAATTTTATTACCTTTTACTACGAATCTACGATACTGGGAGAACCTTTTTCTTGTTGATGTTTCATAGCGAAACACTTAATAATGAATGGATAAAATAAAAATTCCATGTTTTGTGTGTGTATACCTGCACAGGAGTTGGACGGAATAAGGAAACTCGCATTTTCGGTGCTATATTTTCTGATATCATTAATGGCGTTATGTACTTTATTAAATTAATATGTAACTGCGTATAATATTGAAAACTCTTCTATTTTAATATGTTCATATTTTTTTTTCATGTTCTTTTAAAATAAATAAAAATATAGCGCTTGGAAAAGATGTTACTGCTCGTGAAAGGGGCTTGATAGTAGGAGCCCGTTTGGTTGGTGTTTCAGAAATAAAAGTCGCATAATTGCTCCCGTATCTCGAGGAACAGTCCTCAAGGTTATGAATACCCGCAAAAATAATAAAAAAAGAACATCAAATAAGGAATATAGTGAGCGTAAAGCAACACTGACAGAATGCGACAGAAGAACCTTATATGATAATTATGAGCTGTGAAGAATCAATCAAAGACTGTTGCATCAAAACTTTTTGTTCAAAATTTAACAATAGTCCGCAAAGAATAGCGTCAGTCATAACTATGTTATGGGACCCGTAATAAAGCCTATTTTAACACCAACCAGTACCAAAGTTCTAATGATTTTGGAGTTGGGGAGAATAATGCGAACAATTCTGTACTTACGTGGTCTTTTTTTTTTTTTATTTCTTTCCATGTTCTTTCCATGTTTCCATGTTCCACTGTTCCTCAAGGTGCAGAAACAATCACGCGACTTTTAATATTGAGACACCAACCAAACGGGCTCTTGCTATCATGCCCCTTTCACAGTCAGTAACATTTTTTCCAAGCGCCATATTTTTATTTATTCTACAAGAACATGAAAATCCAATATGAACATATTAAAATAGAAGATGTTCTCAATATTATATGCAGTTACATATTAATTTAATGAAGTACATAATGCCATTAATGATACCAGAAAATATAGCATCGAAAATGCGAGCGTTTCCATTATTCTGTCCAACCCATATATATAAGCACACCGGACAAAAAATTAGTCACCCCTAATAGCACCGATAGTAGGAAGTTCAAGGTCACACAGAGGGCGCTGATGTAGCATTGGTAAGTGACAAGTAGCGGTGACGTAGCACACAGGATCAGATCTGTTTCGTGAGGTGGTGAAGAACAAAGTGTGTGTTGGATATAGTCTGCAAAATGGGTCGTGAGGCAGACGTTACTCAGTGGCAAAAGGAGCCATCGTGTTTGGCAGAGCCCACGGACACAATATGTCTGAAGTAGCCCAATTTGTTGGTGTGTCAACGCGTACTGTCCAGCGAGTTTACAAAGAGTGGTGTAGTTCGCAATCAACTGACAATCGACGGCGTAACTGTGGCCGGAAAACAATTCTCGACAATAGGGGCCGCCGCCATGTTTCTCGTCTAGTAACTGCAAATCGTTTCAAACCAGAGAACAATTGCTCCAAGAAACCAATGAGGTTCTCCAGCGACCAATTTCCGAACGGACATTGCGACGAGAACTGCATGCGATGGACATCTGGAGCAGGGTACCACGGAAGAGGCCGCTGTTAACAGCAAGTCACAAATTGGCACGTTATAAATGGGCTCAGAGGCACACAAACTGGACTGCGGCAGATTGGAAAACGTTGTACTTTGGTCCGATGAGTCCCGTTTTGTTTGTTCTCCAATGATGGGAGGCGACGAGCACATCGCAGGTCCAATGAAGCCTTTAATCCTGAATGCGTCGAAGGTGTTGTTCAGGCTGGAAACAGAAAGTGAAGCGCAGGAATAGACACCCACGGACTCTGGCGGAACTTCGGGACCGGCTGATGAACGAGTGGCAGCAAATCGATGTTCAGTACATGCACAACCTCGTAGAGTCTCTGCTTCGCCGGATTCGTGCGGTTATCAAGGCCAGAGGCGCCGTCACACGTTATTAGGTACATTCTGAGAGGGGTGACTAATTTTTTGTCCGGTGTGCTTATATTAGTGATGCACCGATACCAATTAATCGGCCGATACCAATTTGCCAATACCGATTAATCGGCATCAATTTAGAAAAATTATAAGTATAACCCAATGTAATGTATATTAATTAATATTATATTATTTACTTTTATTTACTATAATAAAAACTTATTACTTAATTAGCGATGCGAGCTTGTTTTTTGTTTTTTAATAAAAGTTTTTTATTGATACTCCAAAATATTATTCACTGAGAATATTCGAGAATTTTATTTTTTCTTAGTTTTAAGAGTGTTTTAGATTGTTTTACAGCTTTTTATAGAATTCTAGAATATTTCAGAACCTTATGGAACTTTCTAGAATGTCTTAGAATATTCTAGACGATTCCAGAACATTCTGGAATACTCCGGATTTGGGAGAAAATAGTACCTATATAAAGGATGGCAAATTATTTCCTTGGTTAGTTGTGGTTGTGTATAGCAAAAGCAAGTATCTACATGTGATTGTAATATTGTCTGTTGAGCCTTTTATGGTAGGCCAGGTAGTTCTTTTTGAAGTATTTTTTTTTGCCATTTTGGATAATAATTTGAATAACAAATTGAAAGTGTTATTAAACTGGTTTTCTTAAGCTTAGCATTATTTATAACTGCTTGATCAGCTTGAATCATTCAAAATTATTTCAAATTTGTTTTTAAATTTTACATTTAAGATTGAATATTAGTATTATTTTTTTAATATTATTTGGTTATTTACAACAAAAATAGTACCCTATTTATAAATTATAACAAATAGAGCAAGCATCCACACATGATTTTCTTGTTCCTTAAGGGAACAGGGAAACCTTGATAAGGTAGGGGAAATTTACGTTAGGTACCGTATAATAAAAAGTCCATACATAGCCTACATACATACAAATCCATACATACATACTGGTATAGATACTAAAATACATACTATTGCAGTTACTTAAATAATTACTAATATAGTTACTAAAATACATACTGATATAGTTACTAAAATATATTTTGATATACCGTAGTTACTAAAATACCGTACATACTGATATAGCTGTGTGAGTTAGTGATATGTGTTATGTGGAATTGGCAATCTAGTTCTTATAATGGCAGTTGTGATTGTGGTATGATATAATTGGGTGTTTTCCGGTTTGTCTTTTATATTTCAATATACATATCGCTACGGTTTTACCTGTAACTGTATAACGGGAACCATAACAATAGCTAATAAATACGTTCTGATATATAGTTACTAAAATACAGTACTAATATAAATTAGTTAGTTTATTTATTTCTTCACTCATCCTATCATTCACTTCTGACTTAGAATTTCTCCATTTTGACAGGAACTGAAGTTAAGTTGTATCAGAATAGTTGAAAACTCCCTCAAATATTCTATAAAAGAAAATTATCAAAAATTCTCCGTTCAGAGAATATTCTCCTAAAGATTATTCCCGAGAATTTTACAACACTAATATGAACTATGTCTAAATCTTCCAAAACCAGCCCAATTTGGGATTTTTTTGCCATCTGTTCAGAAGATAATAGCAAAGCAAAGTGTAAAGTATGTGGTGCAGGAGGAAAGGAAACACAAAATGACTACATCAAACCTCAGAAGCCATCTTAAGTCTCAGCACAAAGATCTTTTTAACAAACTTGAAGCTCTCAACAAGCAACAGCATCCAGTAAAAAAAACATCACTAACGAGTCAAAGCATACTCATGCCCACTTTTCTGTCAAAGAAAGTTACTGACTCTCCAAGTGACGAATCATCAAATAAAGATAGAAAAACTGAGATACTTTCGTTGGAAAAACCAGGCCCCTCCAATAGGAAATCATTAGAAGAAACTATATCAGAATTTGAACACGTAGAACCAGAAGTACATGAACTACAATCATCAGACAGCAAGTTAACAAGTCAAGATAAAACTCTGTTACAACCATCATTGGAGAATCTACTGGAAAAGAAAAAGAAATGGGCAATCAATGATAATAGAGCTAGAGTTATTACTTTGAAGATTGGAGAAATGATCTGCTACGATCTGCAACCCTACTCAGTTGTAGAAGACATTGGCTTTAAAAATTTGATAAGCCATCTTGAGCCTAGATACACTATACCATCGAGAAAGCATTTTGCAGAAAGTGTCATCCCCTTCATTTACCAAAAATTGGAAACTACTCTACGTACCAAGCTTGATAATGCGTCATATGTCAGCCTTACTACAGATGGATGGACGGCTAGTCATAGTCTGCATTCGTTTTATAGCTTAACAGCCCACTGGATAAATGAGGAGTTTGGACCTGAGCAAGCTGTTCTACAAATGTCCCATTTTGAAGGCTCACATACTGGAGTTAAAATAGCAAAGTTTTTAACAGACTCCCTCAAAAAATGGAACATCAATAAGGAAAAGATACAGATGATCGTAACCGATAATGCGGCAAATATGAAAGTTGCTATTAGAGAGAGTGGCCTAGAAGACTCCTCATTTTGTTGTGTTATACATACACTTCAATTATGCATACAAGATAAAGTTATTAAAGAACAAAGAAGCGTAAAGGACATGCTTGCGGTTGTACGAAATTTGGCAACTCATTTCCATCACTCTAGTTCAGCACGAGATGCTTTAAAGGAAATACAAAATGAAATTAAATTACCGCAGCATGCTATCATCCAAGACGTATCAACTAGGTGGAATAGCACCTATTATATGCTAGCACGCATTGTTGAGCAAAAGAAAGCAATAATCCTATATTGTATAGGGAAAAAGCATACTTGCTTAACAGATGACCAATGGGAGCTTGCCGAAACACTTGTCATGGTTCTCAAACAGTTTGAAGTAGCGACCAAAGAGATGAGCTTTGCAGATGCATTAATTTCTCAAGTCATTCCTTTTATTGTATCAATGGAAAAATATCTGGATTTTGCTGTGACAAATGTCAAAGGTATTCAAACCATTCTTGAGGAAGTCAGAGGTAGTTTTAAAGAAAGATTTAACAAGTATAAAGAAGAATCTAAACTAATCCTAGCAACAGTACTCGATCCACGGTTCAAAATGAAATATTTTGTTACATCAGAAGACAAGGAGAGAGCCCTAACAGAACTATATAATGCTTCAGACAAATTTGCAAAACCAAAAACTGATGGTAAGTCAAATAATATTTATATTTTATTCTTATTTTCCCAGATTACAATTTTATTTTCATAATTTTTTTTAAAAATTGATTCTAGGGTTTAGGATATTAACTTTTTAACTCAGTCAGTAGTTATTTTCATTAGCCAAAATACCTATTCATTGTTATTTAAAATAAATAGATCTAATGTTCCTTCAAAATTAGTTCATCTATTTCCTTATTTTTTAAATTACAAAGTAAATTGGTGCACTAAAGTGATTTATTCTTATTGGCAAAGTTGATTTTTTTCAGATTTAAACTAAAATCTCAAAAAAAAAAAATCATTAGGTTTTATGACATACAGTTACCAGTGTTGTATGAACTTTAATAGCTATACTTAAATTACAGAATACAGCACAAGTTTAACTGACTCAGAGTTTTCAGACTCTGGTTCTACTGCTTCTGGATCAGATGCTGAGTCGACAACCTCAGGTTCACCCTTAAAAAAGCTAAGAATGCAAGATGATATAATAAATTTTTTGAAGAAGGGGAAAGCAACTTGGAACAGTCAAAAAGGGTTACAAAAAAGTCGAAATCAATCCACAAACAACTTATTAAAGACAAAAAGATAAAATGGTTAGCAACATTTTTTTTTAGGTGACTTTATATTTAAATTATTTATGTAATGTAACGTAACACTGCATGATTGTATGTATTTTCTATTTATTTCAGGAAAGAAGAAGTTGATTTCTACCTATCACTTCCTGCAATAGCAAAGAAAGAATGTCCATTTCATTGGTGGAACAATTATGATATGGGCAAACATGGAAAGAAATCAACAGAAAATGAACAACAGCTAACTACACTCTGCAAAATGGTCAAAAAATATCTGTGCGCTCCTCCCTCTTCAGTTTATAGTGAAAGATTGTTCAGCACAGGAGGAAATATCTACGAATCCAAGAGAAACAAATTAACGCCCGAACATGGGGAACAATTGGCATTAATTCATTGTAACATGAAAAAAAAAAAAAAAAATTTCCAACACTTCAAGCAGCTGTAAGGAATATATTGAATAAATAAACCATTTTTAAAAAGTTAATTTTTAGTTATTTTAAGGAAAATATTTTTATATGAAGATAGCTACCATAGCTAGCTACTTTGAAGAATTTGATTGTTTTTTACCAGGATGTGTGTTTTCAATAAAGCTTCATTTCGGTGTTGTCTTAATCATTTATGTTTGGTTAATGAAGTTTATTTCGGTTGAAATAAAGTAGTTTTTTGCTAAAAATTTTGTCTTCTATACATGCGATTCAGTGTAAAATGATTTTGATGTTCCTAACTGCTGGATTTAAAAAAAGAGACAAAAGGTTAAAGTTTTGTGATTTAGTGGTAAAAACTAGAAACAATTTTAATTATAGTTTTAAGAAGAATGTCGCATCAGCAAAAAAATCTTTTCCCATTTGGTGACCCAATTCGCCCCAGTCGACGCTACCTATGCCAAGCTTGCCGATACCGATTAATTGGCCGATATTAAGAAAATAATCGGCATGCCAGGTGCCGATACCGATTAATCGGTGCACCCCTAATATATATTTATTTATATATATATTTATATATACTTATATACCGGGTGTCCGAGAATTATCTGTACAATTTTTGGCTGTTATTAAAAGTCAACCATGAAGTGTAGAAATTCCAGTGTTGTCCCATTTTACAGAGAAACTCATTAAGTTTTTTCTGATAAGTTTTGACAAGTTTTTTAGAAATGTACGCGGGTGACAGACATTGATGATTTAAAAGCAAGAATCACAGCTGCTATTGAGCGAATTGATGTGGATATGCTGCAGCGTACATGGCAACATTTGGAGTATCGATTGGATGTTTTGCGAATCACTAATGGTGCACATATCAAATGTTTGTAACAACGTTACTTTAATAAAAGAAACTTTTGAAAATACAGATTCTAAATAATCTTGTTTAAGAATTTTACGTGTGTTATCAAGAATTTTATTAAAAGATGAAATTGTACAGATAATGTTCGGACACACTGGAATTTCTAAAAAACTTGTCAAAACTTGGTATCAGAAAAAACTTTGAGATTCTCTGTAAAATGGGACAACACTGGAATTTCTACACTTCATGGTTGACTTTTAATAACAGCCAAAAATTGTACAGATAATTCGCGGACACCCTGTATATATATATATATATATATATATATATAATATTATATATATTATATATATATATATATATACACACACACAATTCTAAACTAAATATAGACCTGTATATGGACGGTTTGCGATTGCGAATACTTGTGGTTTTTGGTTCAGTTTGTGTGGAGCAAGTCTCAGGTAGTACGAGTGTAACTGTGATTGATGAAGGTAAATTTGTGATGCCTTAAGAAGGAAACACAAACTTGCGGTGCATTTTACTCCCGAATGATCATGCACCAGAACTGATAATAACTCTGGGTGTCTTCAATACAAACTATCTAAAATCGCAATTGAACATGGATATAGATATTCTTTGGACTAGACTAACACGGAACATTGTTGCTTTTAGTGGTGATGAACCACGTACGAAAACCTCGTCATTATTTCGATCCTTTATTTGCTTGGTAATGCTGCTGCGAGCTGCTCATACTCTGAAATGGGCGTATCGGTAGAATGGTGCTCTATATAAAAAAATATGTATAACGCTTCATACTTCCACTTAAAATGTGAATGCATCGATGATTATATACACACCGTAATTTATATATATATTACATAAAGTGGCATGAATTTAAATTACCGCCGCACGAAAGGTGGGTTTGTGGCGAATTCACCGGAATCGCGGGACTTTTACACTTTAGTGACCTATTAACTTCAGTAATTTAACTAATTTTATCATAAAAACTGACACTGTAATGACGAAATCCACTTTCAGAATATGTCCCTCTAAACTTTAAAAGGTCTACTTAAAATTCAAGAATTATATTACCAGCGAGAAATGACAGAAGCATAATTAACTTCATTAAAAACGTTCAAATACTCACTTAGATATAATAAAAGTAAACGTCTGAGAGAGTGCGGATAAAATCTCGCGGGTTTTATTCCGTGAATATGAATGAATACCTGGTTTTAGTCTTAAAATTAAAGATAAATAAAATTGTAAATTTCCCATTAAATAAGAATAAGTTACGAAAATCACGCGATAAAATAATAAAATAAAAACTATGCCGGAACGACATCAAAGTCCCGGCCTATATTTGTGACCTCGATCTTTGATTCGTAAAAGTTACGGAACGAACCTCCATTTGACCTTTGAACTCTATTTGAGACCTTGACCAGCGAAGAAAGAACCCGATTCTCGCTCAGAACGCATCGTCTTACGATCATCCGTACGTAATGATGGGGTATGTTTAACATCCTTCGTAACATCTACGGTCATATGACGGAGGGGGCGTACGGCTTTATGCCGAATCCAAACCAGGGTCGCTACATAATCTGGGTGCGGAGGACGATCTCCCATCCAACTACTACTACTACTACTACTACCACCAAATGTCGCTTAACTTCGTTGATCTCCGGGAAGCGGCGTTACGACATTGGCCACGACGTAACCATCATCCAGACGCGCGTTAAGTTTCATCAATTTACGTTGATCGTTTAAAAAATTATGGCGCAGACACGAAAAAACTCCATTTGACATTTGATGCAAGGACCCGATTTTTTCTCATTCGATACGCGTATCGAGTTTCATCAATTTATGTTAAGCGATTGAAAAGTTATTGCGCGGACACGAAAATGTGACAAACAGACGGACCGATGAACGAGAGCAAACCAGTATGGCCCTTCAAAATTTATTTGATCGGTGACAAAAAAAATTAAGAAATGATGGATTAACATTAATAAAACATTAACGAGCGAGTCATTCTTCAGTTGAAAAATAAATAAATAAATAAATAAATATACAGTGTACGTATAGTTAACTGTACAATTGTCACTAAGAATACAAAATTAAACGTTAATGCCAACATTGTGTAAACCTATATGGATGTGATGTGTATCTTATGTAAGGTTTTCTTTCTTAATAATAATAATAATAATAATAATAATGACCGTACTGAAATATAAGAGTTAAAAATCCCAAATTAAAAAATAAAAGCTTTAAACATTACGAACCTTTTCGATGAAGTCTACCCTTCGTCAGGGGCGTTTTTAACATAGGGGCAAGCGGGGCACGGCCCCGACAGGCCCCTCTTACCCCGGGCCCTATATGCTCTATATTGCATCCAGAATAAAGTTTAAAAAAAATTAGTGCGGTTTGTATGTTTTTTTTAAACTTTGGTTGAAATAACTACTTAAATATGTAGTGATGATTAGTGAAGACATTAAAGAGTTTTTCGAGAACTTCCATTAAAGAAAACTGGTAAACGAGGGTCGGGCCCCCCTGTGTCATAACTTGCCACGACCAATTCAAAACCTTAAAAACTTCCCTGCTCTTCGTTAAGGTAAAAAGACTAAAATGAAATAAAAGTTACGGGAAAAGAAGAGCGCGTGAGAGCCTCGTGGATTTGGAAGATGAAATTGGTGCAACGAAGATTTAAAAAAAAAGTCTCGGGCTACATTTCATTTTAAAAATGAATCCATGTAAAAACTACCTCCATCATTTTTAAAATTATCAACATTTTCAATTAAAAAGAATTTGGTTAATTTCCTTTTAATTTTGTCTTATACGCGATTGAAGGGCCGAATTACTCGAGATAGTCCTATGCCAAGTTAGGGTCGCCTGTTCTAAGACTATTTATGTTTATAAATTCTGTCGGCAAAATTATTAGTTTCTGCGATGTAAACTCCGTGACAGTTTCCGCACGAAGTTTTATAAACTCGGGTATTATCAGAGGTAAACTTTGGCTCGTCTTTAGGAAGGAAATTTCTAATAGTACAATTTATCTTAGTAACCAGATTAGTGGAATTACGCGAGTAATCACATTCAGTGGGTAAAACTAAAGTACTTTTTTGTTCCCGAGGTACGTGCGAAACATTACTGTTAAATCTTTTCTTACGAAGTTTAAAAGCCGCGTTTACGAAGGGAAGGGAATAACCCAATTCAGCGAAAGGATCCTCGATAACCTTATTGTCCAAAAAATTCGGGACTGCAAATCCTAAAGGCACGGAGGAACAAACCGATTAAGATACCCCTCTTTGTGGAGACGGAGTGAGAAGAAAACCAATGTACGTACGCACTCGAATGCGTATCTTATCTTTCTGAAAACATTAAATAAAGGTTTGAGTTGAGCGTAACTAAAATATCAAAAAAAGGAATTGGTGAATTTTCTTTCGCAAAAGCCCATTATATCAACTGTTAATAATCCCACGTACAATTTAGCTAAATGGCTTTCCCATTGTATATATCCATTTATAGGAAGTATTTCTGGATCCTACATCAATAATTCTTCCGATTTTATTAACAAAATTTCTAATACAGACTCTCTAAATAAGCGTCTAATTAGCTTTGATGTGGTTTCCTTATTTACCAAAGTTCGCGTAGAACCTTTGAACTTTTTAATGAATATCCGAAATGGATATTGATACACGCGCACGTAAATAGCTTTTCATTGGTTTAATAAAATTGTGCCTATCATATTCATATTTTCCATTTGATGGTTCCTTTTATAGGCAGGAAGAGAGCCTCACTATGGGTTCTTCTCTCTCTGGCACTCTGAGCAACTTGTTTATGGAACTTTTGGGCGGAAGTTTCTTCCCGGTATAATTGATTCTTCATTTAAATGGTATTGCTTTGTCGATAGGTTAGGTTCTCTCTCGATTTTAGAAAAATTGACTGTCATTTCACCATCTATTAAATTTACGCTTGAATAGGAAAATTCACTAATTCCTTTTTTTGATATTTTAGTTACGCTCAACTCAAACCTTTATTTAATGTTTTCAGAAAGATAAGATACGCATTCGAGTGCGTACGTACATTGGTTTTCTTCTCACTCCGTCTCCACAAAGAGGGGTATCTTAATCGGTTTGTTTCTCCGTGCCTTTAGGATTTGCAGTCCCGAATTTTTTGGACAATAAGGTTATCGAGGGTCCTTTCGCTGAATTGGGTTATTCCCTTCCCTTCGTAAACGCGGCTTTTAAACTTCCTAAGAAAAGATTTAACAGTAATGTTTCGCACGTACCTCGGGAACAAAAAAGTACTTTAGTTTTACCCACTGAATGTGATTACTCGCGTAATTCCACTAATCTGGTTACTAAGATAAATTGTACTATTAGAAATTTCCTTCCTAAAGACGAGCCAAAGTTTACCTCTGATAATAGCAGTTTATAAAATTTCGTGCGGAAACTGTCACAGAGTTTACATTGCAGAAACTAATAATTTTGCCGACAGAATTTATAAACATAAATAGTCTTAGAACAGGCGACCCTAACTTGGCATAGGACTATCTCAAATAATTCGGCCCTTCAATCGCGTATAAGACAAAAATAAAAGGAAATTGACCAAATCATTTTTAATTGAAAATGTTGATAATTTTAACAATGATGGAGGTAGTTTTTACATCGATCTATTTTTAAATCAAATGTTAGCCCGAGAGACACTCTAATTCTTACCTGCACCACAACCAAGGAGATTGTAGACACCAATCGACCAGGGAAGTACTCCGGGAAGGGGGACGAGTTAGGCAGAAGACAGGAATGCTGGAACTCCCGTTTCTCCCGTCACTGTACTCTTTAGCTGATCTTTTTCAGTGTCTCCTACCTTGTGAGCAGTTCAGCATGCTCTTAAGCACGCACTTCTCTCCCTATTATTCACTACACAAAGTTTTTTTTCCACCCCCTTAATCAATAGAAAAGACCTCTCTTGTCTTAAAGAATTATCTAAAAACGACTCCATCATAATCTCACGTCCTAACAAAGGTAAAGGCACCGTCCTTCTTAATAAATCGGATTATATTAATAAGGTTAACGTCATCATCAACTATTCCACCAAATTCAAAAAGATTAATGACAATCCCTTAACTCTTTCCCTAAAACTTGAAGACAAAATCAACCGTTTCCTCAGAAAACTATACGATCAAAATAAAATTTCGGGAGACATTTACAATCAAGTACGTTCTTCCGGCTCGTCCCCAGGTACTCTTTACAGCCTCCCTAAAATACACAAACCCAACTTACCCATTAGACCCATCCTTTGGGCCTACACCACCCACAATTACAAACTAGCAAAATCCCTAATTCCCACCTTAACCCCCCTAACCCAGAATGAATATTCCGTCCCCAATTCCTATGAATTCGCCAAAGAAATACTGACCATAAATTAACTCAAACAGCCTCTATATACGCAGTTTTGACATAAGATCCCTCTACACCAGGGGTTCCCAAACTTCTGAGCTTGTCGACCCGTTGATGAGGTTATAAAGTTATCATTGACTCCTAACTCAAATTCTCAATATTTAAAATAATTTTAAATGAAATTACTTAAGTCAAGAAACATCAAAATATAATCAATATTTATTAATAATTATAGTTATACAATTATCATTATTACCGTAGTAATTAAGTGAAAATTATTAAGTGCTAAACACCTTTACAATTTAATCTTCTCTAATGAGATGGATGGGCCTGAATCCGCCTGATGGGCATTAACAAGGGCATGAACATTAGGCTGTAGTTTTGAGAGTTTGAGCCTTAAGTCACTGCGCCCATCGATGTTAAGCCTAGAACTTAAGCCTTGGCCCCTAGAACTTTATTGACCTCCTATCGGCCCAGGGATCTTCATCGACCCCCCGCACAATCCCATCGACCCCAGGGGGTCGATATTAACCACTTTGGGAACCCCTGCTCTACACCAACGTGTCAATTAAAGAAGCTATCGACATCTGCATCAAGAACTTATTTCCAACAATCAAAACACAGGCCTTAATTTAACGAAACGGGAATTCACCAAGGTGCTAATGCTCGCCGCTTCAGACACCTATTTCTTTTTCAATAAAAAACTCTACCAACAAACCGACTCACTAGCCGTGGAATCCCCCCTAAGTGCCACATTAGGCAACATTTTTCTCCTGTCACCATGAAAATAACTGACTACTCCATTGCCCCACCCACTACAAACCACACCTATATAAAAGATACGTTGACGACACTACTACTCTTTCACAATGCCAACCACGTCCCCCTTTCTTTTAACTATCTCAATTCCCAACACAAAAACATTAAGTTCACTAAAGACGAATAATCCAACACCACCCTACCTTTTTTAGATATAACCATAAAACAAAAAAAAAAAAAAAACCAGCACCTCCATATATCGAAAACCCACATACACATGCCAAGGTACTAATTACGTAAGCCACACCCCTTCGCCATATAAAATTAACAGCATCAAAATCTTAATCCACAGCGCCTATCAACTTTGCTCTTCGGACTTATCCTTCCACAACGAAATAGAATTCATTCATAATTTCAGCATCAACAACAACTTCCCAAAACAGCTACTACAATTTTGAACTAGAATTTTCTCAATATTTATGAACACCCCCTTAAAGTCCCCACCGTTAAAAAAAACATACAGTATTTTTCTTTTCCCTATTATGACCGTATCAGCCACAAAATACTTTCAGAACTTCGCCTCCTACTCACCCATCTCTACCCCAAAGTTAACTTTCAATTCTTTTTCACCAACAACATAACAGCATCAAATCTTATCTCAACCACAAAAAAAAAAAACCCCAGCCCCTTGCCTCGTCCAGTATCTACGTTTTCAACAGTGTTCGCCGCAAAGCGAACCATATTGGCAGCACCATTCGCCAATATCAAACGAGTGGACGAGCATCGCGGTATTTCTACCAGAACATCGCAACCCTCGAATAAACCTTCCAAATCAGGAATAAGGGATCGCTGCCACCTTCACAACCACCCACTACTTCCCTCCAACTTCAAAATTATCAACTCAACCAACCAACCATCTAACCGACATCCGCATTCTCGAATCCATTATATATATGAACTCAGAATGGTCCCCTGAGTTTTTTGATACACACAGACAGTGCATGGAACAAGGAACTCTTATTCGGACTATAGTGGATTTAATTATCCCAGAAGAGTTCCTTGTTCCATGCACTGTGTATGTGTGTGTATATATATATATATATATATATATATATATATATATATATATATATATAACACACAGGGTGTTTGAAAACTTTCTGTACAAATTGTAATGGGGGATAGGCAACACCAAGACAAGCCCTTTTCGTCTATAAGTGTATGTCCGCTTACGTCACCATTCGGCGCGAGAGGGCGCCGCTGCAATTGGCTAAAAGGTGAAGTGGGCTAGACTCGCGCTTGCCGCGGGCATTCTTAAATCGGACGTAGTACGCGTAACATGTTTATTTAAAGAAGGTGCTGAAAGTTGCGACCGGTAGCATCAATGCATGCCCGACAGCGTCGAAGCATTGACCGACGTACACGTCGAAAGATTCCCGGCATTTCGGGAACAGTTCCAGCGGCGACAGCGATTCTTGCTACGAGGTCTTCTTCTGAGTAAATGGGAGTCTCGTACACGAGGTTCTTCATGTGTCCCCACAGGAAGAAATCGAGGCATGTTAAAACGGGCGATCTCGGTGGCCAGGCTACGGGCCCACCCCGGCCTATCCATCGGTCCCCAAAAGTGGCGTTCAGATAATCCCACACATCGTTGCTGGTGTGTGCTGGGGCCCCGTCGTGTTGAAACCACATTCGTCTACGAATAGCCACGGGAACATCTTCCAGCAGTTCCGGCAACGTTTCTTCAAGAAATATCCGATAAACCGCCCGTCGAGTCGGGCAGGCAGCAGGTACGGCCCAATCAACTTGCCATGGACGATACCCGCCCAAACATTGACGGCGAACCGTTCTTGATGAGCATGCACCCGTGTAGCATGTGGATTTGCGTGCGCCACACGTGAGAATTGTGCATGTTAAACACACCCTCACGTGTGAAACAGGCCTCATCTGAGAACAGCACATAAGCTGGAAATTAGGCTGCACCGCTGTCTGCTGCAGAAACCAGCGTGCGAATTCCACACGAAGAGGGTAATCCCGAGGTTGTAATGCCTGGACTCTCTGACGATGAAACGGATGTAACTGCTGCTCGTGCAACACTCTCCAGACCAGGTCGTGGTTCACACCGAGGATACGTGCAACACCTCGCGTGCTTGCGCTTGGATTGTCCTCAAATCGCCGTAGGATTTCTTCTTCCATGTCAGGAGTGCGCACGTTTCTCTCCCGACCAGTGTCATGCATGTTTGCATGGAATGTTCCAGTTTCTCGCAGTCGCCGATGCAAATGCGCAAACGTTTGGTGGTTTGACACACGTCTGTTTGGGAAGCGCTGTCGGTACAACCTCACAGCAGCTCTTCCGTTTCCATTGGCAGCCCATACACCATATGCATGTCAGCCATCTCAGCAGTCGTGAAGCGCTCCATGTTACGCGTACTACGTCCGATTTAAGAATGCCGCAGCAAGCGCGAGTCTAGCCCACTTCACCTTTTAGCCAATTGCAGCGGCGCCCTCTCGCGCCGAATGGTGACGTCAGCGGACATACGCTTATAGACGAAAAGGGCTTGTCTTGGTGTTGCCTATCCCCCATTACAATTTGTACAGAAAGTTTTCAAACACCCTGTATATATATATATATATATATATATAATATATAATATATATATATGATAAATAAAACCACGAAGGAAAGGAAACACAAAAAGGTGCTCAAGCGCTTTCGTCTAATGACATCCTCAGAAACAAAGCGCTTGAGCACCTTTTGTGTTTCCTTTCCTTCGTGGTTTTATTTATCATTAATATTTTTCACGTGTTACTTTCGTGAAATAATTTTCATATATATATATATACCGGGTGTACATAAAGTCAGGATCTATTTTTGTGAAGCACTTGGAAATTATATGGAATTCAATCATAAAATGATAAAGTGGTAACATTTATTAAATAATTAAGAGTAGGATTCGACGTGACACCCATTAGTATCCCTGCACAGCTCAAATCGTTCCGCAGCATTTCTAAACACAGTCTGGAGCATTTGCGGGGTTATGTTATCTGCAGCAGTTCGTATACGTAAGTTTTCAAGACTCATAATCTTCGTCTGATAGACGTGCGATTTGATAAAGCCTCATGCAAAGAAATCTAAAGGGGTTAAATCTGGTGATCTCGCTGGCCAAGGTCTGTTGCTTCCGCGTCCGATCCAGCGATTTGGAAAACGTCCATTTAGATAATCCTGAACAATTTTGGCATAGTGACAAGGAGCACCATCATGTTGATAGACGACGGTACTAACAATCCTATCCCCGTCGTCTATCAACATGATGGTGCTCCTTGTCACTATGCCAAAATTGTTCAGGATTATCTAAATGGACGTTTTCCAAATCGCTGGATCGGACGCGGAAGCAACAGACCTTGGCCAGCGAGATGACCAGATTTAACCCCTTTAGATTTCTTTGCATGGGGCTTTATCGAGTCGCACGTCTATCAGACGAAGATACGAGTCTTGAAAACTTACGTACACGTATACGAACTGCTGCAGATAACATAACCCCGCAAATGCTCCAGACTGTGTTTAGAAATGCTGCGGAACGATTTGAGCTGTGCAGGGATACTGATGGGCGTCACGTCGAATCCTACTCTTAATTATTTAATAAATGTTACCACTTTATCATTTTATGATTGAATTCCATATAATTTCCAAGTGCTTCACAAAAATAGATCCTGACTTTATGTACACCCGGTGTATATATATATTATATATATATTATATATATATATATATATATAGTCCGTATTAAACCAACCCTCAACTACTTAACTTAAACATAGCCAGATAAATTCTCATACCTTACACTGGAAAAGAAATCTACCATCACTTCGTTTCGCTCTCCAACATTTCTAATGTTCTAATTTTTCCAACATCCAATCATTCCCAACCTTCGGTTCAATCAGTTCATCAACCCGATAATAACCTGGTAAGACATTGCTCTCAATTTTGTTCACCTTTAACTTTTTTCCCCATTTTGACTACTGGTGTGTGTGTGTGTGTGTATATATATATAATATAATATATATATATATATATATATATATATACACTATATGATCAAAAGTATTCGGACACCGCATGGTTTTGGGAAAAATGGTTTATTATGGCATTTAGTAACCAGTAGGTCCACCCTTTGCTTTTATTACAGCGTCAACACGTCGAGGCATACTTTCCACCAGTTTTCGGTAAGTCTGTGCAGGAATGGCTCGCCATTCCTCTTGCAGAGCTGATGCAAGTGAAGCCGGGCGTGGTGTGCGGTTCGTATCCGTCGCTCCAGTTCGTCCCACATGTGCTCGATTGGGTTGAGATCGGGGCTCTGAGCAGGCCAGTCTAACAAATCCACCTTATTTTCACGAAACCAGTCCTGCACACGCCTTGCAGTATGGCAGGGAGCTCGATCCTGTTGAAACAAACAATGGCCATCTCCGTAGTATTGCCACAGTGTAGGGAGGGCCGAATTGTCCAGAACGTCGATATAAACGTCAGCGTTCATGGTAGTGGGTATAACAACCAACGGGCCGAGCCCTAGCCAGGAAAAACAACCCCATACCATGATGGACCCTCCACCGAACTTCACCGTTGGACGTACACAGTCAGGAAGAAGCCGTTCTCCGGGCTGTCGCCACACCCAAACACGCCCATCAGACTGGAAGAGTGAATACCGCGACTCGTCGCTCCAAAGAACAGTTTTCCAGTCCTCCACGGTCCAGGAACGACGCGTGGCATTAACTTTTGTAATCAGTGGCTTGTGTACAGCTGCTCTACCATAATAACCGAGTCTGTGCATCTCTCTGCGGATAGTTACAGTACTAACGGAGGTACCGGATGCTCTTCCTACCTCCTCAGCGATGGAAGCGGCAGAGGACGTGCGGGACTTCTTGACATGTCGTACCAGACTTCTTCTATCACGTTCCGTCAGTTTGCGTGGTCGTCCGGAACGTTTTTTCGCGTTAGTTGCACCGTCGTGCTTCCATCTCATGATAACATCCGCTACAGTCGACTTTGGTATATCCTGTTTGGCTGCAATGTTTCGTATAGAAACGTTACTTAAATAACATCCGATGACGAGTCCACGTTGGAACTCGGAGAGTTCACGTCCGCGCGGCATGGCTTCACAACAGTTACTGATAACTTAACAGAACACCTCAGCATTATAGTTTCGCCACGCTTTTTCCCAGCATACCTTTCGGCGAAGGTGATATTTGCAGAAATGTGGATTTTCCGGGGTGTCCGAATACTTTTGATCATATAGTGTGTATATATATATATATATATATATATATATATATATATATATATATATATATATATATATATATATGTATATATATATTATATATATATATATATATATATATATATATATATATATATATATATATGTATATATATATATGTGTATATATATATATATATATATATATATAAGCACAGCGTTCATTATGCACGGGAAGGACCCGGATTTCAGCTGTTATATGCAACTACATTCATGATTGTCGGACGGCCGTAGGAAGAGAATTGAAAATAAAATTATCAGATCAGTTCGCAACCCCACGGTGAAAAGCCCTGGTCTTCACCTCACCCAAAGTCTGAAATGCTGCATCTCGCTAAAATCTCAAACTCTTTGAACCAAAATTACGGATTAAGCCAAGAGTTTGGACGCAAAATCCAATTTGTTGGTTACTTATTTGCGCAGGGCTAACGCTGCCTCCCTTACCGCTTATAAGTTGCTGTAATCACAACCCAAACACTCCTCTGCCCTAACGAGGCATACCGAATGTTATCATAAGATTCCCTTTTATATTTTCAAAGTATACTGTACGCCTATATACCGTAGGGAAACGGGTTTAACGCAAATTATTTGGCCTACAAACGGCGAAGACACCGCCTATTAAGGCTCTAACCACACCCAACTTCGCGTTAACCTACCACTGTGCCCCTTTCTAACTGAAGTAATAGGGAATTGTCGCTACTCACCACCACCGACTATTGGAGTGGACCGGTCATTGGTTACCGTCTTCTTAAGCGCCGTACCCTTCTGGATAGATGACAGAAGGGCGTTTCTGTCGTTGGAACCCGCGCTCTTCGTCGGGAGCTTCAGCCC
This sequence comes from Bathynomus jamesi, assembly GCA_023014485.1. NCBI lineage: Eukaryota > Metazoa > Arthropoda > Malacostraca > Isopoda > Cirolanidae > Bathynomus > Bathynomus jamesi. The sequence goes on from JAJOZX010002257.1 coordinate 494,327, forward strand.
CCTCGGAGGCCCCGGGGCCGGCGGGGGTGGCGGAGGGGGTGGCATAGCGCCCTCCGTCCACCGCTACTCTGAAAATGGGAAAAAACAAAATGAAAAGAAACGCTCGATCTATTTATTACCAACACCAGAAGAGTCGGACACAAATGTTTATCAGATAGATAGTTTCCCTTCTTATAATCTAGTCTAGTTAACATTTCGGCTGAGAGTAATGATGATAATGTTTTGGGGGTTTTTAATAGAGATATATCGACTGCGAATTATTATTATTATTATTATTATTATTATTATTATTATTATTATCATTATTATTATGGCCGACTATAAGAACTCATTCTTACTTAGGTTTGCGGACGAAAGTATTTTAATTTCATGGCTGCTACACACTCGTTAATTTCTATTTAAATATACCCGTAATGCGATTTAGATCTCTTGGTATACGTTTCATATAAATTTAATGCGTGCCTGAATGGTGACATCAGTCACTTCACCATAATAGAATATTATTTGTCCTCGTGTCGATAATAAAATGCGGCGTTCACCCTTAGTTGAAAGACTGATCCAGCGATACGAACTAAGGAATCAAAGTCGGGAGTCGGATATAAGTTGATATGTACAAATATTGTATCGTTAATAACTCGACAGCAACAAAAATAAAAAATCCAAACGTTACGTAACGTAACATTTATAAATTCAATGCTCGCAATAATATTAAATATAATTCCTCAGAATTATTTAAATCAGCATAGGCCTACTGTAGAAAAAAGCTGGAAACAAAAATTACGATGCAGTAAAAGAGAATGTTAACTTTTTATTACACTCCAATTAGCTACTAAAAATAATTAAAATAAACAACCGTTATTAAAATTATTTAAATCACTAATCATAAAAATTAAATTTAGTATCTTATCGCTTTGCTATACCTATATTTACATTTTTCATCATACTGGTATTGAAAATTGATGTAAATTAGGTATGTAACATCGCGTATATAAATTCAAAGCTCGCAAATTTTAAATTTTAAGCAACTAAGCCGACTAGTCGGCCAATAATAGCCTACTACGAATAGTCGGCTGAATAGGCGACTACTCTATTTTTAATCTATAAAGTCACCCGACGGAAGGGAATATACGGCTTTATGTCGGAACTGAAACGCTACGCCACCGAGGAAGACCCACGCGAAGCAACGTCTTAATCGCCGAAATCGGAACTCTGGGATGAGACTCGAACCCGGGAACTTTAAATTAACAGCCCGCGTTCAATCACTATACTACCCTGGCGGATTTTCGGCAGCGAGGGCTTTTCTTCTCGTTATAGGGACGCGTTGGTTCGATTGGCCCGCGGGTATTCCTCGCGTAGTTTCGACTCATGAGGACTCCCCTCTATTCATCTATTCGGGGGACGACTCTGAGGGAAGACAAACGAGTAGGCTTAACCTCTAAAAGAGTGGACCTTCGACTCGAGTATTCCTCGAGACAAATTACGACTACACACTACGAAGTTATAGTGTACGGTATCTTAAAGCTAAAAAAAAAATAAAAAGTTTGCCTTCAGACTTAAGTTGTTTCTTTTCGAAAGTCACCTAAACGAGCGAAGTTATTGGGCATAAATCGGGAGTATCCAGCGTTTTTGGTGAACTAAACTACTTTTAAACTGTGGCCATGAAGAGTAATCTAACTACTACTTAGTCCCGCCCGTATTCAGCCGCCTTCAACCCCTCCCATATCCACCTCTTCCCACTTCAATACCTCACAACCGCAATCATACCCCATTATTTTCACTATATTAAATTATAGTAAAAGGGTTTGATGATCTTTCCAATTTTCTATGAAATTTCATATCTTAGGCAATATATTGATTAATTGTAGAATGTTTTTGGAGTTGGGAAGGGGGGAGGTGGGAGGGGATTCAGGCCTTTTTAAAACCTTCGTCTACGAGGAAAGTAAATAAAATAGAAAAAAAATTGATCGATGAAGAAGGCGTCTCAAAATGAAATAATATTCAATCATCAACTACTGAAAAAAGTGATAATCCGTAACATTCCTCTCTCTTCCTTTCTTTTCTGCTTTCTCCAACTTTCTGCCAGTTTTGCCGATTTCTTGAGACCGGAAGTCAAATGGGCCTTCGCATTATCAAACCCTGACTGGAGTTATTGCAATTTTAACCCTTAATTCGTAACCATTAGAAAATTATACCGAGGGTATGAAATAAGGGTAAATAGCCGTCACACACCCATGGTAAATTATACCAAGAGTATATTTTGACCAGGTTATGAAATAAACATTAAGGGAATGCCCATTTCGGCCTCGCGATAGACAGACTTGGGGGGGGGGGGGGGGGGGGGGGGGTCCAATAGGATTTACGATTTCTCTAAATTTTAAACAGAAGGAAAACGATATCGAAGGAAACTTGTACGATAGCGAGGTTAACTTATTTGCAAACTATTTTAATTCATTTCACAAAATTAACTAAAATATTCCCTCCCCAACCAACTCTTTTGGGAAAAAATAACCCTTCGTCAGCCGTCAAGGTTACAATGTATGTTATATCAGCCGCTATATTATTTAATTAAATTAATAATAGTACTCAACGGGCCTTCATACCAAACTTTTCCTAGTGTACAGTTTCAGAAAAAAGTTCGCCTAGAAACATAATTTGTAAAAAATATGAATTGGTAAAATGATTAGGTTTTGTTTTTTAAATTTTAGTAGTCACTAAAAAAAGTAAAATATCCAAAGAAAAATACGATACAGTAGATGATCGCCAGTCCGAATATCTATACTCAGCTATAGCCTGGATTGCCACGCATTTAAGATTCCCGCCACGAGTTTGCGAACGCCACCGCTACAGCGTTGCCAGACGTACGATAATTTCACCCTCAAATCGATGTACAATACCATTTTCTATTATCGTACGGTTTGTACGATAATTTTGGGTTGGAAATTTGTCAACTTGATATTCTATATGATAATAAAAACCCACTCTAATAGAGAGTTTATTTCCACAACAGTTTCGATGCCCACTGGCATCCTCTTCGGGTGGATACAGATAAACTGCACATTATACAGTATATCATGGAAGACAGTGACAACATCCAGGAAACTCCGACGACACCAAAAAAGAGAAAGGTAAGCTGATATTTATGGACCCTTTTGGGGAGATCGCATCTTTCGCTAGCCTACATTTCAAGAAATCTTTGAATTTATCGAAAAAAAACTTTGTCCCTTAGATACAGAATATATATATATATATATATATATATATATATATATATATGTGTGTGTGTGTGTGTTTTAAAATAGCCTATATTATAAGACCTAAAAACAATATCACTTAAAAACAATTATTTTTTTATATGAATCATAGAAAACCTTGAGATAGAGGTGAATTTGAAGGCTGAGTACGTATTAATAAAAAATATATTACTTTTATAATTATATATTTATATATATTATATGATGTTTATGATAATTTTTATTGATTTTAATTCATATTATTAATGTATTATACATTATATATATATAAAATTCTTTTAGGTTGCTTCCAGTTCCGGACCACGTCGGCATCAGCGTTATAGGAAGGAGTGGGAAGCTGACCCTGCCCTCAAGACATGGCTCCAAGACGTTCCCGACCCTTATAAAGCTAAGTGCCGGTTCTGCAACGTGATGATGGTAGCAGAATTAACCGTCATTAGAAATCATGCTAAAGGAAAGAAACTGCTCTTTCTTCAGACACAATTGTTAGTCAGCCAAAAGTTACAATATTCCTTTAAAAGCCCAAAAGCAGCCTGACTAATCTTGTATCCACTGCAGAAGTTAAACTTTCAGGTTTTCTTGCAGAGTACAATATTCCCTTTAATGTAATGGATCACTTAACCGATCTCCTGAAAGACATATTTCCTGACTCTAACGTTGCAAAGGCTATCACTCTGAAAAGGACCAAAGCAACAGCTATTGTGACAAATGTTATAGGCGTGTCATACAAAGAACTAGTTGCAAAGAAACGGCGAGAAACTAAGTTCAGTGTACTTTGTGATGAGTCAACAGATGTCGGTAGCATTAAAACATCTTGTGTAGTAGCGAGATTTTATGAAGAAGACATGTTCTGTTGAAAGTAAGTTCTGGGAACTGTACGAGGTATATAATTCACAGGACCCAGAGAATGTTGGAAAAGGCGCCACTGGCAAAAATTTGTATGAGGGAATGATGAAAACTTTTAAAGCATATGATATATCACTAACAAACATGATAGGATTTGGTGCTGATGGATGTAGTGTAATGATGGGAGTTCATAACTCAGTTTCCAGTCGCTTTCGCAGTGAATGCCCGGGTCTTGTTGTTATTAAGTGTGTTTGTCACTCTGCTCATCTTTGTGCAAGTGAAGCATGCAAGGTTTTGCCTAGAAGGTGTGAAGATTTAGCGAGAGAAATCTATAATTTCCTAAAGTGTAGTAGTAACGACAGTGTGAATTTGTGCAGTTTCAGATGTTCTTCGACTTGAAACCACAAAAATGCTTCATCCATCACAGACACGATGGCTCTCATTAGTTGCTGTAGTGCACAGACTTTTAGAGCAGTAGGAGGCACTAAGGTTGTTTTTCTCAGGGACTCAGACATGTGGTTGTCTGAGAAGTTGGTAGCAGCAGAGCTTATTTTCAACAGTCTAAACGATCCTTTCATAAAATTATATTATTTGTTTCTTGATTGGGTCCTCCCCAAATTTACTGATTTTAACAAGTATTTCCAGTCAGATAAGGCAGTAATCACAGTACTCCATGAAAAGGTCATCTCTTTTTTAAAGACCTTCTTTCATTCATGGAAAGAGACTATGTACTAAAGACAGAACTAGGTGGTATAGATCCTGCTAGGCATGATAAACATCTTAGGGACAATGAAATGTACTTAGGTGTTAAAGTGTTACAAACACTTAAAGACCCTAGTGTAAATGACAACAAAACTCAGCTACGGGATTTTTTTCAGCGATGTCGAAACTTCCTAGTAGTAGGATGTAGTGAAATAAAGAAAAGATATGATTTCAGTCTGTGTGTAATCTCAAAACTGTGCTATCTTACACCAAAAACTGCTACGTCATCACCTTCTTTATTGTCCCTCACTGCTGAACTTCTTTTGATCGTGTCACCAAATGATACGTCATTAATGCAGAAGTTAGATGACCAGTGGTGAATGATGCCAATGTATTGTGAGAAATTAACCTTTGATGAAGTAGTCACCTGATAAGTTCTGGGCTGCAGTGTTGCATAAAGAGCCATATTTAGTTGATCTGGCAAAGTTTGCATTGACCACACTCACAGGGCCGGATTAAGGCCAACTGATGCCCTAAGCACAGCCCAACAATGGTTCCCCCTCGACCCTTCCATTGTCTAACTGACAAGATATTAAGACTCAATAAGTGCTGAATGTGAAATAATAGATTAAAAATTCAGTTTTCTTCCAGGCCATCCCCCAGGCCAGACCCCACAACTATATTAAATATAACCTGTTTTTTAATTTTATTTATTTAACACTAAATAGCAGTAAGCAATATAAGCAAATTATTTACTTATAACTAGGGCAACAGGAAAAATGCAAATTTTCAACACTTTTTTATTAATTTTTTAAAAAACTGTTATAAGGGAAAAATCAAATACAAAAATTTATTGAAAACGATTCTTTCTACAGAAATCGATGTTGGTGGTCAATTTTTGAAAAAAGAAATTCTAATGAAGAAATATCATTATTTGTACGAAACAAAACATCTTTCATTCCATTGCTTTCTAACCTTGAAGATACATAGCATTTCAACATACATGGATCAAAAGATGCAAAATAATGCTTATTGTTGCCTACTTATAACTTTATTTATACTTTAAAAAGTTTTCTCTGTGGTGCCCCCTTTCCTTGGTGCCCTAAGCACGTGCTTATTTTGCTTAATGGTTAATCCAGGCCTGCACACTCAGTTTACCACATTCAAATGCCGAGTGTGAGAGAGTATTGAGCAAAGTTAAGCTCTTCAAAACTAGGCAAAGAAATAAATTGAAAACGGTTACTGTTAACGGAGCTATCCTCTCATCCGAGTGTTTAAAGAGGTCAGGTCATGTGTAAATTTTGTCCCATCTAAATGATATGCTGGCTCGCGTGTCTAGTGCACAATTGTATGAAAACGTATCAAATATATGTTTGTAATAAAATTTAGTAATTTGTAATAAAATGTAAATAATTTGTAATATGTTTGTAATAAAACGTTACAAATATGTTTCATTATGACATTTGTGTTTATATTTTTCCTTACTTTGCCGCTGATAAGATACTATTTCTCAAAAAGCTGCGCATATTACCTATTACCTCCTTTAAAAGTATCATAATATGAGCTTTTAATCTTTATTTTGAAACATCAGTAATGGTTTAGTAATATATTTGGATTTTAATTCAACTCGAGTATGGAAGTGTACGATAATGCAGTATTAATCGCTAATAATGTACGATAATATTGTTGAAAAAACGATAATTTTGGGGTAGGTGTACGATAATTCTCATCTTGAAATCTGGCAACACTGTAGTGTTGCCAATTTCGCCATTATTCGGCCAAATCTGGCCACTTTTACCGAAATCTAGCCGAGAAAAAACTGCATTGGCGGATAGCCGATATTCTGGCCATATTTAAAGAATCTTGTAGCCGATGTAATTTCATTTTATGGCTAATTTGAAATTTTATTATTTAGATTTAATTGAAATACGTCATAATTTTTTAATTATTTTGTCTTTACAGTAGACTATAAAAGTTGCCATGTTTGTTTAGCTGGTACCTAATTTTTTTTTTAGAAAACATGTTCGCGACAAATTCCCGCCTGTCTTTTGTTTTTTATTTTCGCGGGCGCCTCAGGCCAGGCCAGTTTTAATGATTCTGAGTGAGCTTGTAGTAGCACTGTTTAACGTGAGTGATTAGCAAAATTGTTTAAAGTGAAAATTTTCAGTACCCCTCAAAATGCCTAAAGATATAAATTATATGCAGAAATATAGAAAAGAATGGACGAATAATGATTTATTCAAGAATTGGTTATGTGAAGTTCCTAGCTTCCTACCAATCCTAGCAGAGCGCACTGCAAGTTTTGCAAATGTGACATAAATGCTAAATGCTAAATACTATGATTTAATAAATCACATGAAATCTAAAAAACATATCAATGCAATTCCATTTAAAACGCTGCCTATAACCAGTTTCTGTAGGCCAGTGGTGCACAAACTTTTTGGATGTGAGGGCCAAACCAACCATCTGTTTTATATGTAGGGGCCAGATATATAGATATTCTATTTTTTATAATAACCAGGGTAATATTTCAGATTTTTCTTTGGGTAGCTAACTTTTTCATTGAATTGAAAAGACCCGTGGGGCCACTGAAAAGACCCGTGGGGGCCACATTTGGCCCGCGGGCCAGGGTTTGTGCATCACTGCTGTAGGCCAAAGTGTAGTGATACTGCTAAGTTGGAAGGAAATATTGCTTTGTTTTTAGCATGCCATTCTGCTATTATGAACACTGATCATTTAGTTGAAATGTGCAAAAACACAATTACTGACTAAAATTACCTCAAATTTAAAAATGCACAGAACAAAATGCTCAGAATCATTAAGAATGTCTTAAGTGTTAATTTTGTGGAGGACTTGATTCAAGATATAGGAGATGGTAAATTTAGCTTACTTTTAGATTAATCTAATGATATTAGTGCTCATAAAATGCTTGGGATTGCAATAATTTATTATAGCAGATCTAAAAACAAGGTTATCTCAACTTTCCTTAATCTTGTGGAATTAGAAGAGTGTAATGCTGATGGTATTATTAAAGCACTAAAAGGTGAACTGGTAAGTAAAAATCTTAACTTAAACAAACTTATAGCCACTGGGACTGATAATGCTAGTAGTGTCATGATAGGTATCAATAATGGTGTACAGTATATCAAAAACTTAAAAGAGAAGTCCCATCGCTGATTTTGTTTAGATGTGTATGCCACTCTCTTCAGCTAGCTGTTTCTCATACTTCTTCAGAGTGCCTCCCACGAAATTTAAAATTTCTTATAGCAGACACACACAAATGGTTCTCTCTTTCATCATCACGTCAGTTGGCTTATAAGAACTTATATAAAGCTATAAATGATGGTGAAAACCCATTGAAAATTCCAAGTGATTCAAAAACCAGATGGTTAGCTATTGAACCTGCAGTTGGAAGGATAATAACACAGTGGGTTGAATTGAAAACTCATTTTGAGATTATGAGAAATAAAGAAAAGTGCTACACCTCTGAAATTTTATATGAGATGTACAGTGCTTACAATAAGTCTCGCGCCTCTGTCTCGTCCCAAGCTAGTCTGTTAGGTATAAAATGGGCGGTCCTTATGGCAGCGGAGGTGTGTTCGGATTGGTGCACATAACTGCTCTAACACAATGAATGACGTCCATTACTACGTCACTTCTGCTACATTTTAGTGTTTAAAATACAAATGATTAAGAAGCAGAATGGAGCAAGTTTGGGGATGTTGGGATGGTTATGGAGCAATCCTAGTCATCATAATATTAGCTGGGCATTACATTATACCGTCTCAATATATACTGTAGACTATAGAGAACGACTAATTCGGAAAATATCCCAAATCATGCCATGATACCTAAGTTATTTTGACGCAGGTCTAAATTATTTGCTCAAATGCAATGATTGATATTAAGTAATTGTTGGGAATTGTTGTCAATATTGTTGTTTGTGATACGTATCCTACGTGAAGAATCTAATGATCAAATTCCTCAGTGAACCTCTCACTCGCTCGCATTTCGAGGAAGTCACGGTCGTCTCACTAATAGATAGTTTATCCATTGTTTTAAGTGGTAACCTATTCCATCTTATGAAAGTCATTAGTCTAAAGCAAGACTGGTGGGCCGTGAATCAGAGAAATTTGCATTTGATTTGTTCATCGTAATTATTACGTAATATAGTATACTGTACATATATAGTAGTATATAAGAGTTTATTGGTAGCATATCATATGACAATTCCCATAAACATGTGATGGCCTCGATGTTGCCAGTTTTTATTTTTTTCCTGAAACTATTACCTTCTCATAGTTTGTTTCAACAATGCATATATTATCATCTCCACGAGCGTAGACATTGCAAGAAAAGATTCTAACTAAGGATAAGTAAAGTTCTTTCATGGTCACAATATGTACTTTTTTAGATGTCAAACATAAAAATATAATAAAATTCTATATTAACATAAATATATATTCGATACACATTTACGTCATGGCTTTAACATCAGTATTTCGTATAGCTTCCTCCGGCATCAATAATTTCTTGCAATCGTTGCGGCATAGAAGAGGCCAGATTGTAGGGAATGTTTGGTGTTCGACGTAAGCTCTCCCAACTATACCTCGTGTGAGCTAAAAGTGCTTCAAATGTTCTTTCATTGCGTTGCCCATTCGTTAATCATTATTGCCCAAAGGATTTCAATCGGATTCATATCAGGAGAACTTGGTGGCAGAATTAGATTAATAATCTCTGGCTCCCTTTCCTCCTCCCTTCGTAATTCCCCACCCAACCTCGTTTCCTTCGACATAGCAACGCTTACCTCCATCCTCATTCCACTTCCTTCATTAAACCTATTATCGCTTTTACTGTCCCTTCCTTCCATCCTTCAATGCCAGCGTTCTTAAACCTAGCACAAAATTATATAATATGGAATCTAACACCTTAGATCTCTACGCATTCATGTTACTTGAAGACGCCTGTGTCTTAGAGGAATCTAAGTGTTGAGAGTGGGCTTGAGGGGTAGTCTATAGATTACTACAGATGACCTTGAACGCTCCAACTATTTAAAAATGATTATTTATTACGCACATCATATGGCATAATACACACATGAATTTAAGTATCTTACACTATAGGAATGGAATTGAATCCTACCAGAGTTAAAAGGTCGCAAAATATGATAGATTAGTTTGTATTAAGAGGTTACTAAGAGAAAAGGATTTGGGATAGAGCGGAAGGCAGAGAGTATATTTTCTCGAGTTTCGGTTATTATTAACGTTATATGGATACATTGCCATGAGAGAGAGAGAGAGAGAGAGTTACAAGGAGTTACAAGGAAAAGAAGTACCTCAAAAGGCCTTGAGGCCCATACCGAGGAGGTACCAATGGCAACGGGTGCCAGGGAAAATTTTCTACACCCTCAAATAGTGTGCAAGATTTGGTCTAACCTTTTCTTGAACTGATCCACAGATGAACTGTTCACAACTTCTGAAGGTAACCTGTTCCACGTGTGACAGATCTTATACGTAAAGTAATTCCCACACACACTAGTCCTAAACCGCTTCAAATCCAACTTCCAACCATTGTTGCGAGTTGGGTTATCATTTAAACTAAACATGCTTCTAAAATCGACATCGTTGAACCCGCGTAAGAACTTGAAAACCTCGATCAGTTGACCGCGCAGCCTCCGAGTTTCCAGCGAAAACAAGTTCAGGGCGCGAAACCGTCGATTGTAGCCCATATGCCTAACGGAAGAGATTAACTTTGTGGCCCTCGCCTGCACTCGCTCCAGCCTCTCAATATCTTTCCTGAGGGTGGGCGACCAAAACTGCACAGCATATTCCAGGTGCGGCCGAACCAGGGAATTGTACAGAGAGAGCACAATCTCCTTGTTCCGAAACTGAAATTGCCTCCTGATATAACCTAACAGCTTCTGGGCTTTCTTTTCAAACTCTACGCACTGTTTGGTAAATTTAAGGTCGCTGCTAATTAACACACCCAAGTCCTTTTCCAAATCGGTCGCCTCGATATTACTCCCCAACATACTTTGCATTTACCCAAGTTAAACGGCATTTGCCATTTTTCGGACCACTCTCCTATCCTACCTAGGTCCGCACGCAGTTCCTCGATCGCTTCGTGCGTCCCAACATTGGCCCCAAGCTTGGTATCATCGGCGAATTTGGCGATCCGACTGACGATGCCAGCGTCGATATCATTTACATAAATGATATCGAAAGAGAGAGAGGATGGAGAAAGAGAGAGAGGATGGAGAGAGAGAGAGGATGGAGAGAGAGAGAGGATGGAGAGAGAGAGAGAGGTGAGAGAGAGAGAGAGAGAGAGAGCGTTATCTTCTGCATACTCTATATATATATATCTATATACAGTATGTCTCTATATATAAATAGATAGAGTGATCGACACAATGATAATGTGGATGTCATTGATGGGGTTAGAGCAATTATGTGCACCAATCCGAACACACCTCCGCTGCCATAAGGACCGCCCATTTTATACCTAACAGACTAGCTTGGGACGAGACAGAGGCGCGAGACTTATTGTAAGCACTGTACAAAGATGAGAAGAACCTAGCTTATCTGCACTTTTTCCATCCAATTCTTGTTGAAGTTCAAAAATTAAATAAACTATTTGAATGAGCTACAGCTGATAAAGTCAGACTTCTAGATGATCTTACACTTCTTATAAAATCAGTTGCTAGTAAGTTGTTAATTCCTACTGCTAAAGTGGACCCCACTTTCTTCAGATATTCAAGAATTTTTGGACCCAAAACCATATCTAGGGTATAGATTTGAGAGAAAAATTGAAGAATTGAGAAATCTTGGAAAAATAACAAGAGATGAAGAAAAATGTATGAGAGAAAGGTTCCAACATTTCCTTTTAACTTTATTCAAGCAATTAAAGCAAAGGCTCCCAGAAAATTTAACCATTCTGAAAAATATCTCCCTTTTATCTGTTGGAAAAGCACTACAACCAGTTAAAGAATCCATTGTCAGTTTGATGGAATCTATGGGAGCATCTGAAGAAGTCATATCTGCTTCTGAATACCAATGGCTTAAGCTTCATTTAGTTGACTGGAATTATAAAAGTAATACTGAAGCTTTCTGGGGTGAAGTATTGCAATATAAAGATGCATCTGCATGAAACCCATTTAAGGAACTCTCAGAATTTGCAACTTCAGTTTTAATATTACCACACTCCAATGCCCAAGTTGAAAGGGTATTTAGCAGTATGAATATTATAAAATCTAAATTGAGAAATAAAATGGAACTAAAAATGCTAAGTGCTATAATGTCCGTCAAATTTGGATTAAAAAGGCACAATAAATGCTGTAGTGAATACGAATTACCAGAAAAGTCTTTGCAAGTTATAGGTACAATTGCATCATATTCTACCAAAGATGATCCTTGCCCTTCTACATCAACTCTGTGATGAAGATATTCAACTCTTAGATACTTAAATCATGTGAGTTTATTACTTTTTTGTTTTATGGTTTAAATTTACACTTTTTTAATAAATAAAATTGTACTGAGTATATATCAATATAAAAAAACAAAATTTTCTTTAGCCATAAGTTTAGCTCAAAATGGAAAAAATTTAGCCGATTTTACTTTTTAGCCATTTTTAAAAGCAGTTTTAGCTCAAAATACCAAATTTGAGTTTGCAAGCTTGCACTGCACCGCTCCGTTTTCCGTGCGTTGCTGTAGCCCACGCCATCGTTTAGCGAATGTGTTTCCCGATTATTTATACTGTACAGTATATCAGTGGCGTTCGGTCCATGAAAGCATTGCTTCCCCACTTAAATGATTATTAGAAGCGCTGTTAAACAATATTAATGACTATAAAATTATGATAAATTATCACAAGGCTATACTCCTTTCAAATATTTTTTTAAAACAAAAAGCTTTAAATCCAAATCAGTGCATTGAAAGAGGAAAGCAATAATTTTGTTGCGGCGAGACGGGCGCCAGTGGAAGCAACCTTGAGAATTGCTTCTTTTGTTTGACTTGCTATATTCGTGTTTTATAAAAATTTATCAATTCACTGATAATTTCACTGCTTGTACGATAGTATAAATGTAATAAATGATATACAATAAAATTATTGATCGCTATACTCGGGGATGAATTAATGTTGTCTTAAAAGAATAAAATATATCCATCGATGGAGAGAGACCCATCCATAAGGAATTCATTTCTATAGGCAAAACGTGGATCATGGAATTGGAAGCAACTTGGAGAGTTGCTTATTCCCGCTATTATCCTAACGGAATCCTTTTAAAGCGCTTAATTAATGAGCTTATAGCATTAAATGACTAAATAACTGGCAATTATTACCAAATATTTTAGAAGTAGTAATACAAGCTAACTGTAATTAAAGTTTGCTTAATTATGAGTAAATCAAAGTGAAGTTCTTATACTGAGATTAATGTCGTTCATCAACTGGCCCCGCCCCCACGAGTGCACAAATTCAAATATAATTAGAGCGCATTTTTAACAGTGTTCAGTTATTTATTTGATTTGCAATTGTTACGGTGCGTTCAATGATTTTTGGCTGGATTATGCAGTCTTTTTATTTCTTTGGCAGATAATGATGGCGTCTAATAAGTGTAATTGTATAATTGAAACGTTATCTTGTTCGTTTAGTTTTAGACAATTTGAAGAAAAGAGAGACATTAAAATTGGTAGGTAGGCCTACGCCTAGCTTAAAAAATTAAGTACACAAACCAAAAGATAAATATCTTGTCTCGTGCGAACTGCAAGAGGTCCTGCCTCAACCCTATAAAATAAGTTCATTCCTATTAACTATTCCTGCCAGCAGTTCATCCGCCGAACGAAGTTTTTCTGCCCTTAAGAGGATCAAAACCTATCTTAGAAATATACACACACACACACCCCTTACCTTACCTTACAAAGGTTTCGCGCGATGATTCCTCATTTCGCGGTCAAGCTTGTCGCCCCCCTCCTCTCGAGTTGGCCTGGTGAAGTAGTGAGGTAGTTTCTTGTGCTCTCCACCTCACATAGCCAGGTACGCCCGGCTCATCGGGCGTGTATATACAGGGCGTCCCAAAAAAATGTATACACACTTTAAATACTTATAAAGGCAGTTTATTAAAATACATTTCATTTTCAAAATGTAATAGAATCTACAGACATTATTTAATTGTTTTGTCAACGCCTGTTTTCAAACTGACGTCCGTTCTGGTCCAGGCACTGCTGATAACGCGAAGCAATGGAATCGCAAACATCACGAAACATTTCGTTTGGTATTTGTGTGCATTCTCGTTCAATGGCTGCTCTCAATTCAGCGACTGTTGCAGGTTTTATAGCGTAGACTTTGTCTTTTAAGTATCCCCATAAAAAAAGTCTAGTGGTGTGAGGTCTGGTGAACGCGGAGGGTATTCTACGAAACTCCTTCGTCCAATCCACATCCACATCGTGCCAAGTACCACTCGCAATACTCCACTCTTCGGTCCGGATCATCATCATCATCTTCATTAATAGCATGGACTAATCTTGGAATGTAACTTTTCCATTGACAGCGCTTCAAAATGCGTTGGACAGACGATTCTGAAATTCCTACCTCACGACTCGCTTGCCGCACAGATTTTCTTGGACTTTGGTGATACGTTTCCAGTACTCTTCTTGCTTTTGGGGCTTGTCGATGTCCGTGGTCTTCCGGAACGCTTCTTGTGGACATTCTGAACAGTTCCATCGGCTTCAAACTTATCTCTAATTCGAGTGATGGTAAGTCGCGTTGGTGGATCTGTTTTGAAACTCCCTCCTAAACTGTCTTTGCACTTGAACTGCGTTTTCACACTTCCAGTAGCATTTTAGAATGAATTTCCTTTGTTCAAAGCTTAGTCTGACTGCCATTATTAATTCTAATGGGTTTAACTTGGAAAGAAAGAAACATCAATTGAGCTATCAGCTGTTAAAGTGTGTATACATTTTTTTGGGACGCCCTGTATATATATATATATTATATATAATATATAATATATACTGGCCCGTAAAAGTATTTACGAATCGTAAGTTGTAATATATTTGGAATAAGAATGTGTATATAATAAGATATTTAATTGTAAATATAATATTTGATATATTTGACAATAAAACAGGTTAGTAAAGGAAAAATACCATACTTTTGTAAAAATTTATTTATAAAAACTTAAATTAGTATCCTGTACGGCCACCCTTGTTCTTTCGGACTAGTTCAAGATGCTGAGGCATTGGAGTCAACCAACTTTGTGCATGATTCAGGACTGATTTTATACCACTCTTCTTGAAGAGCTCTCCATAAATCTTCTTGATTTTTTGCCTTATCTTCTCTTGTTCTTACTTTTCTATCTAGCTCATCCCAAAGATGTTCAATAGGATTTAAATCTGGACTCTGAGATATGGACATCCTAGCATTTTAAACCCTTCTTCTTCAAGCTTACTGTAGAGCTTGTAATTTTTCCAACTCCCTTTGATAAGAAGCAGCCCCATACACTGATTCCCACACCTCCTTTCCTCACCGTCGGAATAAGGCATTCATTCTTATATTCTTCAACAATTCATGTATTAACAATTTTCCTCCTTTTATCACTACCAAAAATTCCAAATCTGCTTTCATCACTCCATACAATTTTCGACCAGTTCTCAGCATCCCAATCTTTGTGTTGAATAGCAAATTCTAATCGTGCTATCACATTCTTCTTTGACAATAAAAGTTTTTTCTTACTCACTCTAGCAAATATTTTATTATCTGTTAACCTTCTTCTTACTGTATCAGTACTAACTTTTGTTTCTCCCGCTTTCAATAATTCTTTACTCAAAGTCATTTGCTGTCATAAATCTATTTCTCCAAAGCTAGAAATTTTAGATGCCTTACACCACACACTGACAAAACCCTCTTTCTTCCAGTTCGGACTAACTTACATGTACTGTACTTCCTTGGTAATACGTTTCTTATGATATGTGACTATACCTTCACTTATCTTCAGATTTTTTGCAATACTTGTATCGGAATAATTACCCATTTTAAAAAGAGCAGCAGGGGCGGATCCAGGAATTTAAGCAGAGGGGGGTCCAGTTGGTGGGGCTCGTTACTGATATGTGCGAGGACGCGGGAGCGAAGCGAGCGCCAGGGGGGGGACCCCCCCTCGGTAGGAAATTTCATATTTGAAGATAGCTTTAGATGGATTTGAAGTATATTCCCGTTATCAAAATCCTGCTTGTTCACACACCCAGGCCAGGTCTGAAATGTCTCAGGATCGGACATAAACTTTTTTTTCTTTATTCTTTTAAGGAAATTAATTTTGTGGCAACGGGATACATGTACCTTAAGCCATTTTAAGTCTTCAGGTTATTTTTCATATATAGGAGCAAACAAACGCAATCGAAAAATTGTTGGTCACCGTGAGCAGGGGGGGGGGGGGGGGGGGGGGCCGGACCCCTCGACCCCCCCCTGGATCCGCGCCTGAGCAGTCAATTCTCCTAACTCTTGGCTAGATAACTCGCGTGTCTTAACCATCCTCTCAAATTGGAAATATATAGAAGTAAAAATTTCGTTGAACAGCGATAAAATGAACTTGTCCGTATCGAGGCTGACAAGTTCCAGGGCTGCCAATGAAATTTTAGAGAAAACCCCAGATCAACTCTGCAAAAAACCCATACTGATTAAAAAAAAAACAGATTGTAAAAATACAATATTTAAAAGAAAAAAATAAGTCTTTACTTACTTTATATGTGTGAATCCCAAATTATAACTCTTCCTCTTCTTCGGCTGCTCCTCTGATCGTGACCGATTCGTTATTTTCTTTTTGCCGTTTAATTCTCCAAATATCTTCTGCTTACAGCTCCCTCTTCCAAATTCTTGATTAGTGTTTTTTCGGGATCCCAGGAAGTGCAATCCAAACTCTTTCTGGTGATAAGCTGTTTTGCCAGCAATCTATCTCTAACGGTATCTGCTTTAACGAGTTTGTGTTTCTTGTTTTACGCAATTAACTTGTGAAAATATCCTTTCAACGCATGCTGATGAATGTGGTAATACAGTTAAGGTAGTCATGAAATTGGAAAGTACATCATATTTTGGATTATCAAGTCCATCTCTAATATTTCTCAATTTGTACCAATATTCTGGTATGTTGTCAATAGAAGGTAGTAGTAGTTCGTCTGCCATAAGACTATAACTCCTCCACTGGTCATCAAGGTCATTTAGTTTACTTTCAGGTACAACGGACGGAAAATGAATAGCTAGTGGAATGATGGAAGTTGGAGAAGTGTTATGAGCATGAGCTACCTTTGGATCCAGAACATTTAACTTTGCAATAACTCCATCTTCACTAAAATTAAACCTCTTCCTTATTTGGTTAGATAATTCCACTAGGAATTTAAACAATCAGTCTTAAATCTTTTAACACTGCTTCATTACTAAAGGGTCATTAATTAATTGTGCCATTGCCTTACCTCCAAGGTATACATCATAACACTTTTGAAGTTACTCTCTTGTTAGGGTCAATTTCTGATAATTTAGTGTTATTTAATACTTCATTTTTAATGAAGAAACTCAATATGTTTTTATACTCTGAAGATACCATTGAATATAAAATATGCAATCGGAAGTGCTCCGATTGAAATTCAACATTCATGAGATTTATCTTTTGCAGCACATATTGAAGAAAGAACATGTGTTTCGTTCCGCGGTTGTTTAATACATCATAAATTTTCTTGGCTCCATCAACTTTGTCAACTTCTGATTCTGCTTGAAAATAAAGTAGAGCATCAAATTGTTCTAATATTTCTGTGATTACGGTTTCTCGAGAAAAGCCATCGTGTTGGGCAAGCTTGGTATTCATAAATATAGAAAAGTTATTTTAGATAATTATTAACAAATATTAAAAAAACCCAGTTTTCAAGCTATTTTGTAAAATAAAAAAACCAGAAACCCAGATGACGGGTGAAAACCCCAGATCTGGGGGAAAACCCCAGCATTGGCAGCCCTGCTGACAACACACTAAAGGGCGTATAGTCTGTGCGGCCAGTGTTGCCATTTCTACAGATTTTATGCTTTGTTTCAGATTCTCAGATTTTTCCCCCAGAATGGGCGAAATCTACAGATTTCTAAAATTTATGATTTTTTTTACGCTTCTTTTCAGATTTTACTTCAAAATGGGCAAAATTTTCCGATTTCTAAGATTGAGTTTTTTTTTTACTAACCACTACGGACTACACTGGATATTACAGTAATATTACTGAGTTTCTCCATGAGAACCAAACAAATTATTTTCGTGCGCCACCTGTCAGTAGAGAGTGGCAACATAGCATAAACACGCCACAGTCGCCACACTTAGCTGACTGTGCGTCGGTTCTTATAAGTCATCAACAAAAACACACTGGTAAAGAAAGCAAAGGGTGGAATCTACAGTACAGATAAATAGCCCTGTTGTTGTTAATGATAATGTTCATTCCATAATTCCAGTACAGCACAAAATTATGTATTTTATTGAATTCCTTTTTCCATTTTGTATATATGCATCCTATTTTGTTGCTGTATACTTTCTTTCTATTTGCTGCTTTTTGTCTAGATCATTCTTAAACTGGCCTATAGACGTAGCTTGAATAGTATTCTAGTTTAAAATATTCAGTTTACTTTTCATTCACTAAATTTTGTTTAATTGACCATTTTTGTATTTCTGTTTGGAATTATGAATATTATTGTATATGTTACTTACAAAAATAAACTTTAAAATCAAATGGTAGTTTACAGATTTTGTCTACGGATATTTTTATTGAAACTACAGATTTCTACAGATATTTTGACACCAATCTTCAGATTTTCATTATTTTTGGATGGCAACACTGTCTGTGCCGCTAATTTAAAAATGAGAGGACTTTTAATTTAGCGATGCCAAATTATCAAAATATTGAAGAAACTCTATGGGAATTAATTACATTGACTTTTAAAGTGGCAAAATATTATATTTAATCTAATAATTACTGTCCTATACAAATGTGTGTGTGTTCTGCATAACCTAAATTACCATAAAAAATATATTAAAATAAATTTCACTAAATCGCAAAAAAATAAAGCTACCATTAATATCTGGATAATATTTCTCAATTCGTAAATACTTTTGCGGACGGACCTGTGTGTGTGTGTGTGTGTGTGTGTAATAGGCTATGCATTCTTCCCTATACATAATTGCCACTGATCGCCACTGTTATATATATACACACACCTTACCTTACCTTACAAAGGTTCCGCGCGATGACTCCTCATTTCGCGAAGGTCAAGCTTGTCGCCCCTCCTCTCGAGTTGGCCTGGTGAAGTAGTGAGTTGGTTTCTTGTGCTCTCCACCTCACAGAGCCAGGTACGCCAGGCTCATCGGAGATTGTTCTGAGCCAGGCGTCTAATCTTCTTTTGAAGATGTCCACTGCAACTCCCTTCGTGTTTCTTAGGTCTTTGGGCAGCTGATTAAACAGTTTTGGTTCTCTCAACAAAACTATTTTCTTTCAGGGTTGAGGATGTTCCCTGTCTCGCCTTCAATTTGGGATAGCTTCTCCATTATTTTCCGAGTGTAAATAATGGTGTCTCTCTCTCTTCTCCTTTCCAGTGAATATAGGTCTAGTTCGCGTAACCTTTCCCAGTAACTTAGTTCTTTGCACCCGTTGATCTTGGCTGTGAAGCTTCTCTGGATCCCTTCCAGCTGTCTGATGTCTTTCTTTTTATATGGGGATGTTAGGACCGAGCAGTATTCCAATTTGGGTATGATCAGGGTTTTCAGTAGAGGAATCATTACATTCCTATCCCTTCGTTTAAAGGTTCTCAATATCTGTCCCGTTATTCTCTCTGTTCTGTTTACTGCTATCTTATTTTGTGTTTAAAATTTCGCATCGTCTGTCATTACAACCCCGAAATTTCTTGCTCTGGAATTTCCTGTCCATTTGGGGTATAATATTCCATGGATTTAGGTCCTCCTTTTTCCGTACCGTAACAGTTGAAATTTTTCGGTGTTAAACTTCATATTGCCTATTCGATGACAATTTAGCACCTCTAATATCGTCTTCACACTGATCAATGAAATTATTTCGAGTCTCCATATCTATATATATATAATATAATATATATATATATATATATATATATATATATATATATATATATATATTATATATATATATATATATATTATATATATATATATATATATATATATATATATATATATATATAGGGTGAGTCAAAAGTCTCCATACATAGGCAAAATGGTCACTTATTATGCAATCACTTGTAAGTCACAAAATATGCTCTATGTGGGCACCATTACACTGAATGCACATACGGATGCTTCCTCCCAGTCATGGCAAACGCGCGTTAACACGTCTGGTGTTATGCGTGCACACGTATCACGAATGTGTTCCTTTAGGTGGTCCGTGTTTTGTATTTTCACCTGGTACACCATGGCCTTCAAGTGCCCCCACGAGTAAAAATCAAGGGGGGTGAAGTCTAGGGACCTCGGAGGCCATTCCACGCGACCACGGCGGCCAATCCAGTGACCCGGAAACTGCTTTTATCAGGTCATCCCATATGTAATGTCGTTTTTGGATCGGAATTTGAAGGTAAAAAAAAACAACAAACTTTTTAATCTAGTATATATTTTCCATCGGAATCAATGACACTTTTCAATGCCATGTTTATAAAATTCAGGCGGTTTTGAGGCAAAAAACGTACAAAGACTGGTGTGCAGGTCATCTAAAGAAGTATACTGTTTCTCGTCAAGATAGTTTTGCAGACTCCTGAAGAGATGATAATCTGAAGGCGCAAGGTCTGGAGAATATGGAAGTTTTTCCCACCAAGCTCCTCAATTTTTGCGGAAGTGATCCGAGCGGTATGAGGACGTGCGTTGTCGTGGTGGAACACGATTCCTTTCCGATTAACCAAAGGTGGTCTCTTCTTTTAGTGCAGTGTTGAATCGATACAGTTGTTGACAGAGGACTTGAGCGGTGATTGTTTGGTTGTGTAATAAGGTTTCAAAGTGTATTACACCACCTTTATCCCACCAAACACTAAGCAACACCTTCCGAGGGTGAAGATTTGGTTTTGGCTGTGGTGTCGCTGGTTCTCCGGCACAAACCCACTGTCGACGGCGCTTAACATTCTGGTACAGTATCCACTTTTCATCACCAGTCACTAAACGATGCAAAAACGGATCTTGGAGTTCACGGGAATGAAGAGCTGTGCTAATGTTTACCCACACCCTCAGATTGTCGACCGACAATTCATGTGGCACCTATTTTCCTAACTTAGGCACTTTCCCGAGTTGTTGCAAATGTCGATGGATGGTGGACGGGGATGAATTGAGTTTCTGGGCCAATTCTTCGACAGTTGTTGAACAGTCTTCTTCAAGGGCGGCTAACAGCAGGTCATCATCAAACTCAGCAGGGGGTCCAGAGCGTGCTGCATAGATCTGTCAAACAGCAGTCACCATTCCTAAACTTTTGAAACCATCTTTGACATTTCCTCACATGCAGAATATCGTTGCCATAAACTTCCTGAATGTTTCGCGTTGCTTCAGTAGCACTATTCCCTTTTTTGAACTCGTAAAGCATTATATGCCTGATATGCTCTTCTGATACCGCCATGTTTATGAGGGGTTCACATAAAGCAAAACACACGTCTTCACTGGTCAAGATCTGTAAAGTATGTAGCGAAACAATAGATCTCCTCTTAGATATAACCTTCAGAAAATTTGTGCTTAAACCGAGTAGGACTAGTTTAAACTTAATCTATCGTAAAAAATGACATTACTTATGGGATGACCTGATAGTTTTATCATAACCATTCTGGCTATGTATGGAGACTTTTGACTCCCCCTGTGTGTGTGTGTATATATATATATATATATATTAATATATATATATATATATATATATATATATATTAGGTGGTCTTTATTTATATGGTGAAAAATGAAACACTAAAATGTTTCGGTCTGACCCTCTAGAAATGTGACAGGGGATACAGAAATATTGTTTATGAGGTTTCATGAGAAATTATTGATATACAGTATATTTAGAGGTCGCTCAAGGCCATCAAAATTGTGGAATATAATGCGTCATTACTTGCCACACAATTCCTTGCTGTACCCCTTCCAGTATCATGTCAGCCACCTTAATGGTAGGATGTGTGTATTAAACAGGTGCATACAGTGTTTTGTCTTTAAACTTTTTTATTCGTTTTGTAAATTTCTTAAATTTTGTGCCTAATATAACAGTGATGTTCTATTTTCAGGTGTGGATTTATCAATCCAAATACTTAGTGATGGAGACCCTAAATAAATCCAAGGTTTACTCGATTGATAAGTGTGAGGACGATATTAAAAGGCGCTAAATTGCCATCGAATAGGCAATGCATTTGACAATTATTTATATTCCAACTTTATGAGAATCTTATAATCCAATATTATGAAGCCGTTGAGCGACCTCTAAATATTAATATATCTCAATAAAGTTTTGTATACTCTGTTTTTATGTCAAATAGCATAGTTTGATGGGGTCAGAGCAGGAAATTTGAAAGTTGAAAAAAAACACCACCCTAATATATATATCTATATATATATATATATATATATATATATATATATTATATATATATATATCAGTGGTGTGCAGTGGGTGTCCCTACAGGGTAAGCGGTAACTGCAAATTTAATTCATAAAAATAGGTAATTCGAACTGGCGATCTTCTCCTGTATTACCAATTAATAATTTTTCACGATTTTTACCTAGTAACTTTTTCTTGGATAACTTGCCGAAATTGCACCTTTTACGACATGATTACTATATTTAACTAGGCGCTCGTTAAATATACTAGTTACTGTACTAGGGTTTTGAAAAGAGGGGGGATGCTCTTACACCTATCATTTCACTTTAACCGTCTCGCAAGAATGCTTTATTTCTATCCTTTTTTACGTAAATACAAACTAATCAACGCTTCCAATAGGCCTACTATCTACACGAGGAGCGTGGGACCAAAAGAAACCCCTGTAACTCTTAAAGTATAAGTCCTTTTATAAAATCATTACGCATCATTCGAAAGAGGATAGTTACAAGTTTGTACAGGATTGTATAGGTTTTGACAATACAAGACAAGATAAGATACAAAACAAAATAAAGTGTTAGTTAAAAACTAACCCTTCAAGATGCCTGCATGGACTGTGGAACAGCTGCGTTCATAACTGAGCATATTATGAGCATGAAAGAAGTGTAGTTTCAGCTCTTAGAAGGTGATTTTGACATCTGAAAATTTGTCTTGAAAGATCTTTGAGCTGAAACTACACTTCTTCCATGCTCATAATATTGCTCAGTTATGAAACGCAGCTGTTCCACAGTCCATGCAGTCATCTTGAAGGGTTAGTTTTAACTAACACTTTTATTTTGTTTTGTATCTTGTCTTGTATAAACCTATACAATCCTGTACAAACTTATAACTATCCTCTTTCGAATGATGCGTATGATTTTATAAAAGGACTTATACTTTAAGAGTTACAGGGGTTTCTTTTGGGTCCCATTTCTCTGGATCACCCTATACTTTAATAATCCATACAAGCAGTCCCAACAACTGCTTTTCAAATTAATCTATTTTCATCGTCAAATTCTCGAGACGTTACGTTACTCGCGTTTTTAAGATTTTTTTGGTAACAATAAGTACGAACAGAGCGCGAAATGTCATTCGCGTTCTACCTTAAAAACGTTTAAATAACAATTATATACCATTAAAATTAGACTTAACGACGAGGAACGTATATTTTCCGAAAAAGGTTCGCCTAGAAAAAAAAATACTGAATAGTTAGGTTTTGTTTTTGTAATTTTATTAGTCAAAAAAATACTCTTTTTTTTTTTCAGAAATTGTTTCTAGGCGAATTTTTTTCCATAACTGTACACTCAATTTGCTAATAATAATTAACCCTTTAAGCCCTGAATTTTTTGTAGGGTTAAGTTATATCAATGCGCGTATTTGAAACGTTAGCAATTTGTACCTTTCGTCCTTAAAGGTTAAAGGCGTTCAAAACGTGAGCAAACACCGAATAAAAACTTCGACGAACGCGCTACGACGTCTCTACTAAGGTCTAGCGGCTAAAAACACAGTACCGGAAGGCCTACTAAAATTATATGTTAAATAATTAATTACTCAGAATTAAATCCTGTCCCACACCAGCCAGTGATTACACGCTAAAATAAGCGAAAAGTCCTAAGAAAATTACCAAGAAATAACATAAAACTTTACGACACCAAATTATCTTATTTCCTGGGGAAAATTTCAAAGTTCGATTAATAAATTAATCATTTATCCGGAATTTGAAGACATTGCACGCCGATAGAGTCACATTCTAAAAAAAAAAAACACTTACTTTTGCTTCCGGCCGAATTGAGCATTCTAACGAACGTCAAGCTTTTCACGTAACCTAAAGACCTACGGATGAACGTGGAATCCAAACCACGACCCGCCAGGAAAGTCTAAAATTACAGTCCTCGCTCGGACTCTATCTCACGACCTCCCGATCACCTCCCCATTAGGGGTACCCTAAAGGGATTAAAACTACAATAAGAGAGATTTATTACGAGCACGAGCTTTCGACCTATTCAACTATCTTCGACTGATATTAATTCACGACTAGTGATGAGAGTCGTTTTTTATTGTGTCGTTTTTTTTTGGTTTAAAACGAAGATAGTCTGTTTTTTTTTGTTTTTTATTGTTTTAAACTTATTAGATTAAAGGAAGAAAAATATGGAATAAGTATATTAGTATTACCTATAATTTACTATACTACCATGCTTATACAGTTATACCTAGTATATATAGTCATCTTTTAGAAAAACTTAATCACGCAGAGAGTATATAATAGAAAGGAAAAACAAACCCTTATTTTTTTATATGTATATATATTTTTTAACTAGAACATAAAACATTCTTCCTCGTTTCAAACAATATACATAATTGTGATTGGCAAGAGTACCAGTATATACAGTATATTCCAGAGAGGAAAAAAAAATATTCACCTTTTTTTTGAACCTTTTTGTTAACCTAATGTTGTTTAACCTTCATTTCCATGGAAGAATCATCACTAGATTGGGTAAAGCATATATGCTAGTTTCAATATCACAGGTACTGGTATAATATACATAATAAAAAATACATAATACTGGTATAAAACAATATATATAATTGTGATTGGCAAGAATACCAGTGTGTGTGTATGTGTATATATATATATATATATATATATATATATATATATATATATATATATATTCCAAATACAAAAATTTAAAAAAAAAAAATATTCATCTCTTTCTTTAACCTTTGTGTTAACCTAATGCTGTTTAACTTTCATTATCTGATTCTATTTCCATTGAAGAATCATTATCACTAGATTGATTAGAGCATATAGTTTCAATATAAATACTAGCTTTGCTGCTCTGTCTGTGCTTAATCGGTTTCGTTTGACTGTATGGATATTACTGTATGTGCTAAATGATCTCGGAGGTAATGAAAGGGCGAAATAGAGGTGTATGAGTTTGTGTAGGTATATATGTGAGTATGCGTGCGTATGTATCTGGAATTCTGGATGTATGCGTGTGTATGGGGTATATAATAGATATAAATATGTGTATATAAGTATTTATGTATATATTGGTATATATGTATATAGGTGTGTGTGTATGTATATATATATGGATGGTCTCGGGGGGAAAATATGTCATCGCGGGTCTAAAGGATAGTTAAGTGGGAGATTCAAAATCCGAGGCATGGATGGGAGAGTCCTGGAAAGGTTGGACAATGGGCAGTCAGCTCCCAGCCAGTGTTCTCGCAAGTTTAACGGATCTCAAGATACAAGACTTTCAGTGCAAGAAAGAGGCCAGTTTTTTCTGTAAATAGGCTGAAAAGGACATTCTATACTGGTACCATATGGCCTATTTTATTATTTATTTATTTATTTATTTTTATAATATATATATCACTGCAAAAGTATACCTTATAAATAAATTGGCAATATCTAAAAACAACAACAACAACAACAACAACATGGACATAAAAAAAAACGTTTTTTAACATCACTATTCACGACCTTAGGTGAAGACCTTAGTATCGTCTCTTTACTCCTTTAACCCTTTACGGACGAGTCCGCAGCACATGCGGCCACTCTCGTTACCAGAACGTATAGGTTTTATTGTTATTCAAAACTAAATATTTTAGTAACTAGTCACTGAAATGATACACATTTTGGGTTCCTTTCCCGACAACAAAATAACATCTATATATATAAACATAGAAACGAGGCATTGTAGTACAATTTATATTATTATTTCTGGTGGACCTTAAGGTACCATCCGTCGTTAAAGGGTTAATTCAACTTATCGTTACTGGCAATATTCGCCTAAAGATGACACTACACGCGATTCAGCCACCGTAAATCTCGCGGAGGTTAAGTTAAGCCAGGTCAGGTTATTAGATTATCGATGAAGCGTCGTCCTTTGGTCAATATTTAACGTTATTTAGCGCGTATTTTTAGTTTATAACTCGGGGAAGATCACCTCTATTACCTAATATTTAACAACATTGAGGGCTGCTACCGCATGGCATTTATAGTCTACGAATGGGTATTTACAATTTAAAATGTTTGGGCAAACAGTAATTTCTTGCCGGAGTACGGTACAACTTTTTAAAAAAAAATATTAATAAATAAAAAATAAATAAATAAATAAAAAATAAATAAATTAGTGGTACACAACGACAGACTCATTTTAAGCTTAACCTTCATAGTAAAAAGAATACATATTGTGGCCTGTCGTATGGGAAGATAAAAACACCAGATGTAACGGTCATCACGAATGTATTTAGGTATAAAAAGGTAGTTTCGGGGTTAAAAAAGTTCGCCTAGAAACAAAATATCCAAAAAAGGATAAAAATAAAATAATCATCGACAATAAATAGGGTTTATTTTAAATTTTATTAGTCACCCCCCAAAAAATAAATAAAATATCTAGAGAGAGAATATTAACCAATTATTAATTTTTTATGCTTTTTGGAAGGCTAAGCGATTTTCCTTCCGAAACTACGATAAAAGTGTGGGGTCCAATGTTCATACCGAGCCACGGCACAGACCAAGGCGACGGTGCATAGAATATGGGTAACCACCACGCGTAAGTGTGTCCAGCTGTTCACGTGGTTAGTGGTATAATCCTACTTTTACACGTTTAATAAAATATTACTCCAAAACTGGTCAAACTAAGCCTCTCTATTACTTTACCGACCAAAACAACAAGAAGTTACTGAACACTTCGAAAAACAAACCCTACTGAATTAAAATATAGAAACTTGACATACGTAGGTCAGGCCCAGTACGTATAGCTTAAATTTGGTTCCTACAGCCAGGCCCGCCGATAGCGACTATCAAATCTCAAGGTCTCTCATAGACGCGTCCCTCTCTGACATTTAACTTACGCGGGAAGCGCTTATCGATTAATATTTCAAACTTTATTTTTACGCCTCTTTTAATTTCCTTATCTTTTGTGTCGGCCATGATTATATCGTGATAATAGGATTAGATTAAAATGCTTCAAAATGAGCCAAAAACTAAGTACAACAAAAGAAATGTCTACATATTCCTACGATCCTTATGAAATCGCGTCTATATAACAAGACTAGCATTTAATTTCATTTTTACGCAGAGTCTACATTCATCACAATAAATTGGTTCTATGTAAAAGCCAGATACTGTAATTTGTAGTAATTTGTAAGCCTACAAGTTTTTTTTTTTTTTGTTTTGTTTTTTCAAAAACAAGGCGACTGTACCTATATAATGGCCCCTTAAAATATATTTACTTACGGGCTCTAACAAACCTGATACAGGATTAGCTTATATAATGAAATCTACGGAACCCTAACTAATAAAAAGATCACACAAACAGCTGGCCAGAATTATTTGCAAGTACTTAAGCCTACTCGTATTAACTCAATAAAAATCAGAAGCCCGATAAAATAAGTCATAGCCAACAGTACTGACCTACTGGATCATACCAACAGTATTTGCAAAAAAAAATTTGCTCGCTTTTTTATATTTACTTTTTCCAATAGAAAATCCATTTACATGGAAAATAAATACAATTTCAATAAATTACTTTTTATATGTTGTAAAAACATCTAAAACAGCCATTTAAAACAGGCTACAGCATAGGCTTAATAAATTTTTTCAACTTTTACATTTTACACCAAATATGTAGATAATTATACAGACAATGAATTGCCGACTTATAAAAACGGAAAAATATCCAGCATGCATGCAAGATTTCACATACTGTACTTTGTAATTTTTGCTGGAAAAAAATAAACTCTGATTTTCCATGCAAACTGATATTTTTTGCAAAGCACCATGACACCCTACCCCTCCTGACCACTTCCTACAACCCCCAGGTTGAGAAACACTGCCTGTGAAGATATCTAATACAGTTTTTCCAACTCCTCTTTTTAACATTTAGTTGCAATCAGGGAAAGGAAGGTACGCCATATTGAAAATGTAAAGTATACCATGATAGACTATATTAATGTACTGTTTATTGATATGCAATTAAAAATATGTCAAGAAATTAAGTGTACATTGTACTGTACATAAATATGCAACAGGTCCTTCAACTTTCCACTATCAGCAAAGTACCTATTATTTTAGTAGTACGACGTAACTGAAGTACATACAGGGTGTCTAAGAAACAATGATTCAAAAATTTAGTAATTTTTCTTATTTATTTACTTATATATATATATATATATATATGATGAATAAAACCACGAAGGGAAAAGAAACACAAAGTGGTGCTCCAGCACCACTTTGTGTTTCTTTTCGTGGTTTTATTCATCATAAATATTTTTCACGTGTCACTTTCGTGAAATAATTTTTCATATATATATATATATATGTGTATATAAGCACACCGGACAAAAATTAGTCACCCCTCTCAGAATGTACCTAATAACGTGTGACGGCGCCTCTGGCCTTGATAACCGCACGAATCCGGCGAGTTTAGTATGCGGAGGTACGCCTGCTGGTTCAAATTCATCGTCACTGGAACGAGAGGGCCCATTTCGTGGTACGAAAAACATCCCCAGAACATCACGGAACCACCTCCAGCCTGAACAACACCTTCGACGCATTCAGGATTAAAGGCTTCATTGGACCTGCGATGTACTCGTCGCCTCCCATCATTGGAGAATAAACAAAAACGGGACTCATCGGACCAAATTACACGTTTCCAATCTGCCGCAGTCCAGTTTTTGTGCCTCTGAGCCCATTTATAACGTGCCAATTTGTGACTTGCTGTTAACAGCGGCCTCTTCCGTGGTACCCTGCTCCAGATGTCCATCGCATGCAGTTCTCGTCGCAATGTCCGTTCGGAAATTGGTCGCTGGAGAACCTCATTGGTTTCTTGGAGCAATTGTTCTCTGGTTTGAAAACAATTTGCAGTTACTAGACGAGAAACATGGCGGCGGCACCTATTGTCGAGAATTGTTTTTCGGCCACAGTTACGCCGTCGATTGTCAGTTGATTGCGAACTACACCACTCTTTGTAAACTCGCTGGACAGTACGCGTTGACACACCAACAAATTGGGCTACTTCAGACATTTTGTGTCCGTGGGCTCTGCCAAACACGATGGCTCCTTTTTGCCACTGAGTAACGTCTGCCTCACGACCCATTTTGCAGACTATATCCAACACACACTTTGTTCTTCACCACCTCACGAAACATCTGATCCTGTGTGCTACGTCACCGCTACTTGTCACTTACCAATGCTACATCAGCGCCCTCTGTGTGACCTTGAACTTCCTACTATCGGTGCTATTAGGGGTGACTAATTTTTTGTCCGGTGTGCTTATATAATTATATATATATAATATATATACACACACACACACACACTACCAGTCAAAAGTTTAAGTACACCCTGAAATATTCATAAATTTCAAATTTTGTTTAAAGTTTTTTATTTATTAATTAAGTTATGACAAATTCCTAAGTACAAACATGGAAACTTAACAACAAATCAGGACAATTTACCAAAAGCAAAGTCTAAATTTTAGATTCATCAAAATAGCCTCCTCTAGCAGCAATTACAGCAGAACAAATTCGAGGCATGCGCTCAACAAGAGAAAGAAGATAGTCTGGTGAAAGCTGCTGCCAGCACTCTTGTAAGAGTTCCCGGAGCTTCTGAGCACTGGATGGCTGCTTAGCTTTCACTCGTCGATCCAGTTCATCCCACACTAGCTCGATGGGGTTTAGATCCAGGGACTGTGTTGGCCATTCCATAACTGTGGGCTGACATTGCCATTCTTTCTGCTTCTGGTAATTTTGACACAGCTTGGAAGTGTTTAGGATCGTTGTCTTGCTGTATTATGAACTGTTGGCCAACTAGTCGCAGTCCAGATGGGATGGCATGGTGCTGTAGAATGCTGTGATAGCCACATTGGTTCAGTATTCCATTGACTTTGTGGAGATCTCCAACTTGCTCCCCTGCAAAACATCCCCAGACAATCACACTTTCTCCACTGTGCTTCACTGTTGGCACAACACACTGCTGTGTCATTCTTTCACCCACTCTACGCTGCACAAATACTCTGTTTTGATCCAAAAACTTCAAACTTTGATTCGTCAGTCCAAAGGACAAATTTCCACTGCTGAACAGTCCATTTTTGGTGTTTTTTAGCCCAGGCTAGCTTTTTCTTTTTGAGTCTCAGCATTGGTTTCTTTGCTGCAGTTCGTCCTTTTAATCCTGCCTCTCTTAGTCTTCTCTGAACAGTTGATGTTGAAACTGTTATACTTCGGCAGTTGTTCAGCTGGGCTTTGATTTCAGGTGGTGTGAGGCGTCTGTTGCGCAGATGGGTGACTCAGATATACTTGTCCTCCGAGTCTGTTGTGGTTCTTGGTCACCCTGACCTTTTTCTGTCCTTATTTTGACCAGTTTCTTTGTACCATTTAATGGCACAAGCAACTGCATTCACAGAAACTTTTAATTTTTTTGCAATTTGCCTAAGTGATTGGCCCTCATTTCTCAAAGTTACATTCAACTCTCTTTTTTCTGTTGTTAACTGAGCTTTGGCACCCATTTTTGCTTTTTGAAACAGAAATATACCTTAAACTACACAGCTCCTCTGCAAGGATTTTATATGTAAAGATCTGCAGTGCATGTTAACAACTGAACAACATTAGGAAATACAACCCAAATTACACTAGAGAAATAGCCCATGTCATAAGGCAATGTAACAACCTAAACACAACACACAGAAACCATAAAACAGCAGATACAACAGCTCAACACAGAAATAAACAACAAACTCAAAGAAAAACAAACATTTAGGGAATTCACAACAACACTAAACCATTCCACAGATACATCCAGGCTATACAAGACCATAAACAACATTACCCACTCTAACAGCGGCATTCACACCTCACAGGTGGCTATCTGTCACAGCCAAAATAATATCCCAACATATACACAACAAGCTAACATTTTAGTTAATAACTACACAAAGATAAGTCACTTAAACAGAGACAACAACCAGAAAGATGCAGACAGATAAACAGCCAGACACAAGAAAACCTACAGACTCAACACGACCATTACACCCTTCAATACAGACCAGACCACCAAGATCATCAAAAACATTAAGAATTCAAAGGCTACTGGACCAGACAACATATCAAACATACACCTTAAACACTTGGACCCACAAGGAATACTAGCTCTCACAAATATCAGCACATATTCATACCAACACTGTATTATTCCTGACATATGGAAACAAGGTAAAATTATTACACTACTCAAACCAAACAAAAATCCAACAGAACCAGCTTCCTATAGACTGATTACTTTGCTATGCACACCTTCCAAAGTAACAAAGACTAATCTTACAAATCACCAACCCACACATACCACTATCACCTACTCAACATGGATTCAGACCTCACCACTCAACCATGACATTATTCACTAACCTCATGCAGCACATCATGGATGGCATCAACTCCAGACAACCAGCTCAACATATACTATTAGCAACAATAGAAATTAGTAAAGCATTTGATGCTATCCCACGCTTCCCTCTCATAAACAAAATACTCAACACAAGCATACACAATAACACCAAAAGGTGGCTGAGCAACTATCTCTCAGGAAGATACTCACATGTCACATTTAATGGCAAGTCATCCAAAAACAAGCTTTTTCTGAATGGGGTCCCTCAAGGCTCTGTTCTCTCACCAACACTGTTTAACTTATACATGCATGACATTCCAACACCCATAAATAACAAGCTTACCTTATTATCATATGCCAATGACATCACTCTAACATCCACCCACAACAACATCGACACCACTACAAATAACCTACAAACATACATAAACAGTATACAAGACTGGCTCACACACAATAGACTCAAAGTAGCACACACAAAATCAACCATCACCTTGCTCACAAGCAACACACAAGAACACCAGCTAACTCCACAGCTTACACTAAACAACACCAACATTCCACACACTTACAGGACCAAAAGGTGGCTGAGCAACTATCTTTCAAGAAGATACTCGCATGTCACATTTAATGGCAAGTCATCCAAAAACAAGCTTTTTCTGAATGGGGTCCCTCAAGGCTCTGTTCTCTTGGGGTCACATACAACACACTATCTTTTGCAAACCACATTCAGGACATTAAAAACAAATGTACGTCAAGACTTAACATGCTTAGGGTACTAACAGGCACAAACTTTAGACACCAGTAGGAAACATCACTCATATACGAACAATATATTTGCTCAGTTATGGACTATGCTAGCCCATGCTGGGCACCCATTATCTCACACACACACAAACACCTTACAGACAATACAAAACAACGCACTTCGTATCATTACAGGATGCAATCAAACAACACCAATAGAACACCTGCACATAGAAACAAAAATACTGAAAGTTAGGGAACATTTAGACATGAGGGGAACAAAATTTATGGGAGCAGCGACAACTAACCCACAACATCATTGCTACTACATGTACAATCATGCACTGACACCTCACACCATTAAGGTAGCACCAGAGACACATTATAACCAAATACCGTATTTTTCGGTGTATAAGAGACTTTTTTTCCAAAAAAAATTGCGTCTCAAAATCACCCTGCATCCTATACACTGGAGGGAAGGTCATAATATTACCTTTATATGGGCTAGGAGAACTGATGGATTTTTACAAAAATTCATCATTTCTTAGTCCCTCCTGACTGTGTATTGATTTGGCTAATTTTACACTAAGTTTCTACTCTTCCCAACCCACTGATAACAAGAAAAACAGTACGTATTGCATAATGATTTACTTTTATGTTTCATAACATATAGTATAGTATAGTCTCCTGTATACTTAATACCATACTATTTTCTTATAATGAGTATGGGTGAAAGAAAATGTATCACCATACTTTTGATGGAGGGCTTTAACAAAAGTCAGCCTTGCTGGTAGAAAATTACGGACATTTTCTGACAACTAAGCAGTTGGTCATAATTTTTTTCTTGAAAAAAGGCCTTGAAAATAGGGGTACGTCTTATACACTGAAAAATACAGTACTTCATTCCATACCATGCCCCACAGACATCACACAGTACTGAAAACACACACACACAGACACACACACACAGACAGACAGACACACACACACACACACACACACACCTAACCTGCAAAGCACTGACATGACTCGGCCCGAATGCAGTCCTAGGTGCAAAGCTGCCACCCATTAACAGATCAGAGATCAGTCTGAGCAGATCGGATATAGTTAACTTAGCACAATTCTGATGTGGACATCACCCCAACTTACAGACATATAAACACAGACTAGATAACTCCACAAACAACACCTGCTGCCTGTGCCAGGACACACCACAAACAATTGAACACATTATGACAGACTATACCGCTCTAGCACAACATAGAACACAACACATCACTAGTGCACTGAACCTCTGGTCCACTCCGGAGAGGGCAATCAGTTACGTGCATGCCACCAGCTTGCTTGATCAGCCTGATTGGCTAAACAACAACAACAACTGAACACATGTATTAACATACTCCTGAAGAAACACACTACCCCAGTAAAGACTTTTAAACTGTTTTTGGACCATTGTGCAGAGCTAATGGCATTAATTTTAGGTTACATGCTAGATGTAAATTAACACATTTTGAAGGCTATTTTGAAGAAGCTTCTGTGTTACAATGCACTGCATAGGGCAGATGCACTGAAGCATACAATATGAAAGCCAGGTAAGCAAATTCATCTCTAGTACCTGTTAAGTTTACACTTGAAGTTTATGTCATGAACTAAGCAGCAAAACATTGGAAATTAGTAGGTGTACTTAAACTTTTGACTGGTAGTATATATGTATATATATAATAGTTGTTTACATTTCCAAACTTTTCAGATTTAGAACACTTCCACATGATGACTGTCATTCATCATTACAGTATACTCAATGCTCTCACTTCATTAGAGCACTAGCAAGATGCTCTTATAGAATGGATTCAATAACCTCTGATCCTTTGACAGAGTTCTGCCAGATACCTAGGTTTACCATGATAACTGTTTAACAAAACCCGAGATAAATGTCCAAAGGGGTTAAGTCAGGTGATCAAGGTGGCCTATTAAGTACGTAATGCATTATAAAACTGAATAATCCAAATAACCTCGCAGGACTGTTGGTTAATTCAAAAACAAAATCATTTTCCTCATTTCTTAAAGAAGTTTCTCTCATCAGCCTACTAATGAACACCTTCATTTGATTACAGTTAGTCTCCATTACCCATTCTTTGAATCATGAAAAAAAAAAATGAACTTGTCACAGAGCATTTACAGCTAGACTTTAATCATACATGTAAACTACCAAACCTATTTCTCTAACTTTTTGCTTTCTTTACATATTTCCTCGTGTCAAATCAATCATATCTGAGAAAAATTTACATAGACATCTCTGGATTTTCATGAAACTTGGCACATTACTTAATATAAATGGAGTGCAAATACGCGCCAAATTTTACCTCTGACCTCTAGTTGCTCAAAACAAAGTCACTAATTACTGACTGACCTAATCACTGACCAAGGTCAAAAATGAGCCTACAAGAATAGTTTTGGTATGGTATCATTTTGAAGCATTTAAATAGTGATATCTTTCCTATTCTATATAGTCCTGTTGCCCGGGGTGAGAACCCTGCAATGTTTGTTATAAAGCAAATCTTGACATATTTAGAAAGATTATACCACCCCATTCAAGAATCCATCGGGTGTACGGTGTACACCTGACCCCCCCCGCTTGGCTTTTTCAATATGGCTGCCATTTTCCAAGATGACTGGCAAAACTGAAAAATCCCATATCCTGGTCAATACTTGATTAATTTTGATGATCTTGGTGTCATTTCTCGGGGGTTTTAGGATGATGAGTCGATCTGGAGGGGTTGCAGATACTTTGGGAGTTGTTTTGACCCACATTCATCAATACTCAAGGTCATTGGAGGTCAAACTCCCCCTGAAATAAGGAATATCCCATATCCCAGGGAGTCATGGAGATACTTTGGTGATTTTTATTTTGTCATTTTTATGGTTTTGGGTGAGACTGAGTAGTTCTATAGGCACATGATACCAATAGGATATCATTTTGCAACTCCATGGGTCAAGTCAAGGTCATTTGATATTAAAGTTTGGCCTTGAAATATGATAATGCCACAGTTGACATCACTGTATTTGCTTTATTTCAGTGACAATTTCTACAATCTAGCTAACTGCTGAGCACTTAACATCTTTTCTGCAGATAAAACCAGATCATAATGCTTAAATGACATAACCCACATTATATGGATATGGATATTCGGATATAAACCACAATTTATGCTGAAGTGCAGGGCACATGCATTCTATGGAAGATTGCAAAGCTACAAGATATGACCTCGTAAGCAAAACAAAGCTCACACCTAGCTGGGGGATTGACATTGACAACTTCGATGCAGTTATTCACATTAGGTAACCATTTATTGGGGGCAAATATCAAAAGACATGGTTGTGTCAGGATCATCAGTCTGCTCTTCATTTGCATTTTGGGTCAATGGATTGTTGCAATCCAAGCCGCTGCCACATGCACAGAACACTGTGCAAGGGATTCCGCATCCCATGCAGCCACAGCGACTCCCCCTGCATGCTGATTGTGATTCACACCCACATCTGACTAGCTTCAAAACTTCATCTGATGCTAAGCACACTCCTTCACCAACTGTTTTTGGGATGAGAATTCTGTTTCGTCTCTCTCCCACACAGCTGACACATCCATGATAACAACTATTGGTCAACTCTATGTTCGAGAGGATGTTTCCACTCCCAAGTTCTGCTTCAATGCAGACTTAGCTGCAGTTCTCATTAAGCCATCTGGTTGGAACAGTGCAGGTGGGTATGCTGCAAGCTCTGTTGAGAAAACATGGGTCAAGTCAAGTTCATTATCAACAAACCGATGGCGCGTGCATAAATCGCTTCTTGGTCCATAACCAAGTGGGCACCCACCTTGATATGTTTTGTTTTACTTGCAAAGGTGATGACATGTTTGGAAATGGTGCCATAAAAGCCTTGTGGCCATGATGACTCGTACTGTGCCAGTTGAGTCTTTCCAATACTAACAGCTCTATCGGCATTGGCATCTGGAGATGCAAGCTGCCCTGTCTGAATATTGTATAAGTTGCCTCCTGGATGTGACTCTGGATCCATTGGGTCCATGCACTTAGAAAGGGAATCATGAAGTGATTGGCAATCTTCTCCATCATGTTTGATGTGACCTCCTGCCTCCTCTTTGTGGCACAGATGGAATGTTTCTAGGTGCTCACTCATATTTAGGAGGTCAGCAGTCAGACTCACATGAGCATTGAGGCTGTATACCCACGTGGCCATCACTTGTGGATTTTGGGTGTTACCAATGACACCACTAGGGCCCTTCCCACGACACATCCAGGTACTCTCCAGGAACTGGTCGGTTGGCACCCCATTCCAGAGTCCATCCATGTGATGCATAGAACCCTCTCCTCTCATAAATGCATCCAAGACTTCTTCAGGTAACTACGTCATAGATTGAACGAAGAAGAGGCCATATCTACTGTAGTTGTGATGCCCAGCAGTGAAGAAATATGGCAACATATTTTCAGCTGTTTGAATGGCCAGAGCATAATCACCTTCATGTGTACTGCGTGTGTATTTCATAGAGAAAAGTTGGCTTGATGATGATATCAACCCACATATGAGTTGTTCTGCTAGCAGAGGCTCACCTGGTATATTCTCCATATTCAGCAGTCAAAAAAACAATTTTGGAATCAGTACAACCAAGACGTCATCAAACCACCAGGTGGGCAGCACCATCAGCAATAATCTCAACAACCTGAAAAAAATAAGAGGAATAATTAGACATATTGGAATTCACCTTACCATGGGGAAAATAATCCCTGATTTCATTTTAAACGGCTATAGAACTACTCAGTCTCACCCAAAACCATAAAAACGACAGTAAGATCACCAAAATATCTCCATGACTACCCGAGATATGGGATATTCCTTATTTTGGGGGGCATTTGACCTCCAATGACCTTGAGTATTGACGAATGTGGGTCAAAACAACTCCCAAAGTATCTGCAACCCCTCCAGATCAACTCATCATCCTAAAAACCCCTAGAAATGACACCAAGATCATCAAAATCAATCAAGTATTGACCAGGATATGGGATTTTTCAGTTTTGCCAGCCATCTTAGAAAATGGCAGCCATATTGAAAAAGCCAAGCGGGGGTCAGGTGTACACCCAATGGATTCTTGAATGGGGTGGTATAGGCTTTCAAAATATGTAAAAATTTGCCTTATAACAAACAATGCAGGGTTCCAGTAAAATCAGGGTCTGTGCTACCAGACTAATAAAATATTTTGAAAAATAAGAAAAAAAATTAATAGTCAAATATTTTATCTTTGACCTGACCTTGGCATTATCAATCAGGTCAAGACTTACATCAGACATTGGTCACTATTTGATATAAGTCCTAAAATTTTCATGATGGGATCTTGCAAAGTTTTCCGTGCTTGCTAATATAAAGTAATGGAAATTCATCCATTATCAGGAATATTAGAAAACAAAGATTACCATAGGTGATGAATGATGTTGGAATGAACGTGATTCAACTCGTGTGAGCACAAACAGATATAACTGATGTTGAAAAATATATGAACTGCTCTCTTGTCCTTGTATATACTTAGTAATTGAGCAAATATCACTCGCTCATATTTATCAAAAACCTCCAATTAGTTTGATACTTATTCATTCTTCAATAATAATGAATGCGAATTAGGTACTGTACAGTACTACATGTTAAGGGGTCATTAATGGTAATGGATAGGCCTATTTACCAAAATTTTCAGTTGTGCTAATGAAAGTTTGTAATTTGTATTTTTGCATTAGAGTAATGTAGCTAAGGTACATTGAACGTGTGAATGAATGATGATCACATCATCAAGGTTACTGACTAAGGGTACCGTACATTGAAAAATAAATTTACCAACAGGCAGTTGCTACTGAATCATTATGTAAATAGTAGGCCCATTTCTGGAATTGACCTTTTAACTTTGGTAGGCCAAAACATCCTACAATCTGTGTCACAGCTGAAACCATCTTTTCTCAAATAAACTTCTTCAGATTAGTTTTAATCTCCATCAATCCAGGTAATTATTTTGACTTTGGATAAGAGGTGATTAATTGGGAATTATATATTTATTTAATGAATATAAAACTCTTAAATTTGTCATTTAATCATGATTTATTTACATTACCACTATACTATCCTATAATTTGGCCAACCCTTTTTGCTGGGACAACAGAACCAACTTGTCCCAGAAACAGACATATCAACTCTCACAGATTTTAAGTCTAATAATAATACTAATAATAATAATAAAATTGGGGGAGAATGAGAAATCTCACGAATTTTCATACTTCAAGGTTGATGTCTCCGCAGAGATGCACGCAACAAACTCGTCTAATAGGTGTCTGGAACTTTGTCACAGTTGATGTAGAATTACAGCTTATATTTTGATTCCATAAATTAACCTATAAATTTTAAACATTGCTTTCTGATCTTATTGACTCAAATTGTACTACATTCATATTCTTAAACTTCAAAGTAATGATGATCATATTCATGACTGAGTTTTTCTCCCCATCATACTAATAAGCGGCGCTTTACCAGAGCTACCCCCTCAGCAATTGGGTTTTCAATCCATTCCCCATACATTGATAATACCAATGATCATAACACATTACGAGTAGTCTCCCAGATATTACAATAATGGAGATGTGGCTCTACGCAAAACCAAGCGTGTTACTCGAGGACCCATACACAAATCCATACCCTTAATTAGTATTTCCAGTTACTAAAAAAATTTACGTATAAGTGTATGATGATGAGAATTTTTCATGCATGTAGCATTAGGCCTGTTCAAAAATCAACTTTTTTTATTTTCATAGGTTTCTGTACATTTTCCCATGCTTTTTTACCTGAAAAAGCCGAAAATCACAACTATTTTGACCTAGGATGTTGGGAAGCATTGCCGCATGGAGCTTTAAATTTTCTGCCTTGAAATTGGCCAAAGTGCCAATTCCAGGGTCCCTTGAATTATGTTTTGCACTTTAACTTTTGATCTAAACAAGATAGAGCAACAAATTAGGTATCAAATGAAAGAGCATAAAATTAATAAATAATAATAATAATAATAAATAAATAATAATTAATAATAATAATAATAATAATAATTATCTATCATTTTTCAGGAAACAACAGAAACTCAATCAGAATCTAGAAAACCATCTACAAGTTACAACTTCACAATGGCATTAAGCAAGGAGCTGAGGGAGCTCCGTGGGTGCACAGTTGATATCTCAGAACCTCCACGTACTGTCCACAGGCAGGTGTCAACTGGGCCATCTACCAGATCTCTCACTGAAACTTTCCTGGTTGGATACCCTTCAGCTTTTATCAGTGGTTCCCAGCTTCCCACCAACAGACAGGTGTTCCAGTATTTCCTTAATCTTCAGAATTTACTGGAAAATGCAGGGAGGCCCATGGTTCAAGACCTTGCATATGAAACAGTTGAATCTATCATCCCATTCTGGCAGATGGCTAGGATCAAGACAATGACCAAGTACAACGCAATGAAGCTCTTCATGAAACTACACGAGAAACATCGTGCTCTGGTGAAAAGCAAAGGAAGAGCAAGTAACCCTGGAGGAAAAAGAGGAGCATTTGTGCTGGAATTAGACAGCCTGTTCGATATAGGAGCTCCAGATGCAATCCAGGAAATACAGAACAACAGACTGTTATCCAGAGAGAAGAAAGATGAGGATATCAGGTTCTACGAAGACCAAAAGACTGAGAGGAAAGGTCATATGTCTGGTCATGACAAGATTTTTGAGACAAGATCCCTGCAGCAAGCAGCGAGGAATGAAAGACTGCAGCATAGACAAGAACAAGGTAAAACTAATTACTTTGAACGTCACAAAAAGTTTTAAGTTTTACTCCATTGCGATATTTAGCATGTACTTAACAATTACTGTTTTAACATGTTGTACTATTTTACAGCTGCAGCAGAACAAGAGGCAGTTGTTCATGTGGATGACATTACCTGGGGTGACTCAACTGACAACGACACTAACACAGAGGACATGGATTGGATTACCATCAGCCTCGTCCTGGATGTTCTCACCATCAAGACACTGTGACTAGTGTGACTTTGATGTTTCCAAGGAAGGTCATGGAATGTGATGTCATCTGCAATACAGCTGATCATCTTGGTTTATCAGACAATCAAGTTACTGCCATGGTTTCTGCCACCTTGAAAGCTGGAGGGGCTGATCTGGATAACTTCGTCATCTCAACCTCAACAACACGTCGCAACAGAATGCTGTCCAGGTATAATATCAGCCAGAGTCACATGTCCAAGTTTTGTGAAAAAAACCACAGTGCGCTGCCTTACACTGGGATGGAAAGTTGCTCAAAGATGTCTTGGGCAGTGAACCTGGAAGTACCTCAGAGACTTTAGCTGTGCTAGTGTCTGGTCCACCTTCATACACTGAAGAAAGTTATTGGGAGTACCTGTCATCGACAATTCTTCTGGCACAGCTCAGGCTGAGGCTTCAATGGATTACTGGAGACATGGGAATTTATGGATAATGTTACTGCCCTTGTTTTTGACACTACATCCAGTAACAGTGGAGTTCACAGAGGAGCTGCCAAACTGCTAGAGAAAATGCTGAACAAAAAGGTGTTTTATCTGGCCTGTCGACATCACATCCTGGAAATCCTAGTAGGAGCAGTTTGGGAGAAGCTGTTTGGGAAGGTGAAGGGGCCAGATAATCCCTGGTTTGAGCATCTGAAGGATGTTTGGACGGACTTGTCCAAGGAAAACCCAAAGATGCTGGCTATCAACAGCAAATGGCTGAAGGAAAAGAAGAAGAACAGTGAAGAAATACTCCAAGACATTCTAACAGCAGAAAGGCTTCCAAGAGCCGACTACAGGGAAATGGCTGAACTGACAGTCATTGTTCTTGGAGGAACACCTCCTCGAGGTATTCACTGGAGTCAACCAGGCGCCATTCATCAGGCCAGATGGATGGCCAGAAACCTGTACTCCATGAAAATGCTGATGTTTGCAGATCAACTTGAGTACGACGAAGACACTGTATCAAAGCTGGAAAGACTCAACACCTTTCTTGCGCTGTTCTACACTCCTGTATGGATGATGTCAATGTCTGCTGCAGATGCTCCCGTGAATGATCTAAGTCTAATCCAGGACATGTTGAAGTACAAGAAAACTGACCCAGAGCTTGCTGATGCAGTACTTAATAAGATGGAAAACCACAAATGGTACCTGACGCAGGAAGTCGTGCCATTTGCCCTGTTCAGCAGTAGATCGAGTGACACATTGAAGCACGACATTGCTGCCCAGTTACATGCCACTGAGAAGCCAGACAGCTTCAGAACAGGAAAGCCTCTATTCCAGAGAGTCACAGCTAAGACCACCCTGGTTGATCTCATTGGCCCAGAATCACATTTCCTGCTGGACACACTGAACATTGGATCCGAGTGGCTTCTGGAACCTGTCACGTCTTGGCACAGAATGAGGACTACAGAAAAGTTGGACTATGTTAAGAATCTGAAAGCGGTGAATGACATTGCTGAACGTGGTGTCAAGATGATGAGTGACTTTGCAAATGTCATAACAACAGATGCCAAGCAAAGGGACTATCTCCTTCAAGCTGTGGAGTTCAACAGACGCGCTTTGACAGCTTCAAGAAACAAACTCTCAACAACTGACTGTGTAAATGTCATTATGAAATTAATCATCATGTAATGCTTTCACTTCTTGATCGATTAGACTTGTGACAAAATGTTAATCTCAAATTTGTGTCATGAATAAGGCGCCTTGTCTGCCTTGAGTGTGAGAAAATGAATTTTGTGATATTTCTGAAATCTTTGTATGTACCAATGTGCCATTTCTTGTTCCAAGACTATCATAATTGTATAAGTTAGAAAGAGGATTAAAAACACTTTAATTTGGTGCCTATTTTGTTGCTCTATCTTGTTTAGATAAAAAGTTATAGTGCAAAACATGATTCAAGGGACCCCGGAACTGGTGCTTTTGGCCAATTTCAAGGCAGAAAACTTAAAGCTCCATGCGGCAATGCTTCCCAACAACCTAGGTCAAAATGGTTGTGATTTTCGGCCTTTTCAGGTCAAAAAGCATGGGAAAAAGTACAGAAACCTATGAAAATAAGAAAAAGTTGATTTTTGAACAGGGCTAATGTAGCATATACTTTCATTCTTCCCCTACATTGCAGAGTTAAAACTTCTCTCCACTCATTTTACCCTGTAAAAAAAATTAATTTTTAAAATTGTGGGTCAAACTTTTGCATGATTCTAAATAGTTAACTTTATACACACGCAGGGTTTTTTTTTTTTCAGATACTTTGTAAGGGGGGTAGTTCATCAAAGGTTGCAAAATTTTGGTGATGGCATGTGACTGGCTTTTTAAAATATCAGTGGGTGCTAAGAGGAAAGGTGAAAGTAGTAGTATGCGCAAGTTACTGAGGGGCGAGCAAAGCGAGCCACAAGAGGAATGCTCAGCATTTTTATGGTTCCAAACTTAAAATTGCCTTAAAATATAGCTCAAGGCAGCCAAAATTACCATCTTTTGCCCCCTCAGAAAAGTCCAAATTATATCATTTGGAGTATTAATTATTAATGTTTTATAGTTTTCAATACTGTATATGAAAATAATTATTTTTTATTTTTATAGGGTTCTGCTTATTCATAGAGTTTATAAAGTACTGATGTTTATAGTTTTTGTAGTTTGTACGAATAGTCAAATTCAATATGGCAGATATCAGAAAATTCTTTGCTAAGAAGCAAAAAGAAATGGAATCTTCTAAAAAACATGATAAAGATGAACACTATAAGAAGTCCAAAATCAGCCAAGATGAGGTTCTCTCATGTGAGAATACACCTGGTTCATCTGCATCATTTATGTTGATTACAGCTACTTCTAGAGTAGCTGAGACTGGTTCAGCAACAGAGAATGTAGTGTTAGAGATAGATATTACATAATTATTTTTGTCTTGTATTATCCACAAAATCTTGCTCAATTCATTCATCAAAAATCATTGTAAATGTAGAGTTTTGGGAGGGAAAAAACCCTGCACACACACAGAGCGATATTTTATTTATATATATATATATCATAGGTGTGCACACTGGGCACGCAAGGACGCAGTGCATACCCAATTTTTTTTTTATTAAATTTAAAAATGTTAATTTTTTAAATATTGTAAATATTGATAAAATGCTATTATAATACCAATAAATTTTATAATTTATTTAGTATACTTAAGTAATACAAAGTAAAATTAAGTGAAACTTCCTTGTTTTCTCATGTGCTTTCTTACAAGGTACGCTCTGAGCAGAGAATGTACTTGCATAGGAATATGATCCTTAAGTGCTGGGCAGGACTTACTAAATACTGCCTTACTATTGGCCAAAAAATGGCCTGGGATATGCTGGAGTGTTTCAGTGTAGTTTCATAAAATGTGGAGTGGCTTTGATGATTGTGTGGCAAAAGTGAAATATCGCATGCCATTGACTGCTGATGCAGAACCAAAATGAATATGGCTAGCACAGACTGATCAGCCAGATTTGGAAATGAAAAGACTTTATTTAGAAATCATAGATACAGTTTGCAAATCTGTCACAGTTGAAATTTTTGGAACTTCTGAATCCCGAAAATTTTCTAAAATTTAGCCAAGCATTCCCCGATGAAATTCTTGAAAAC
Source organism: Bathynomus jamesi (assembly GCA_023014485.1). Taxonomy (NCBI): domain Eukaryota; kingdom Metazoa; phylum Arthropoda; class Malacostraca; order Isopoda; family Cirolanidae; genus Bathynomus; species Bathynomus jamesi. Next base: position 538,607 of record JAJOZX010002257.1, read on the forward strand.
TTTGCGGAGTTACACAGTGGCTCTTTTGATTTTATAAGACTGAAAAATGAACTAAGTATCCTATACTCATCTGAAGAATTTCAAGGAAAATATCCCTGCCATATTGCAAAATTCTTGAACCTAAACAACTTCAGTGAAAGCATGCCTGAACTTCAAAAACTCAGGGCTAGTACTAACCATTCCCTCTACAACTTCATCAGTAGAAAGATCATTTTTGGCTTTGAGGAGAATTAAAACGTATCTAAGAAGTACAATGGGTGAAGAAAGGCTATCATACTTAGCCCTTATGAGCATCGAAAATGAGTTATTAGTCCAAATGAAATCTGACCCATCATTCTATGATTCAGTAATAGATGAATATTCCACTAAAATCGTAGGGTCGATCTGAAATATTTATAAAAATCACACTGTCACATATAAATAGTTAAATATATACCGTATCCAGCGTCCACCCAATCATCCAGACTTGGTAAGTACCGTACCAAGGTCATAATTTATTATAGTTTATATCATCATTATTTCTTGAAAATTCTTGCATAACAAATTTTATATATATATATTTTTTTTTATTTTCATATATACTCTATCAACAACTTCAGTTATCTATCATTCACTATAATTAGATTTACTTTCTAGAGGTCACCTTCCTAACAAGCACTTATCTACCTAATGACTAAAGTCAATCAAGTTTTATCTCTGCTGATACTGAAGGTCAGATTGACTCGTGCATCTAATGTTATAAAACCAAAATTACAATGCATAAGCTTGGACTATATGCATTAAATTGCTAGCCTTGCTAGAAATGATAATTTACTTCCTAATTAATTAAAAATGCGCTTCTTGTACACTCATTACTTTAACAATCAACTACTTAAAACTTTCTCTATTTGTAGAATTTAATAAAATACAGTAGTACTCCACTGTCTTACCTCAAGTTACAATTGTTTCGAAGGGTAAATAAAAAATCTCAGTGCAAAATTTCATATTTTAAATACAGTGAACCCTCACTAATCCAAATTAATTGGAGGGAAGGATTATTCAGATTAGTGCAAACTACGGATTAATCGGGGGAAAATAGAACATGGCCTAACACGTGTAAATAAACCAAACTAAACCCGTGTAATAAGATATAATGCATTAAAATAACCTGTAAAACAATAATAAAGTTGATTAATAGAATTAAAAATAATAGTTTACTATTTAAATAAGCGCTTACCTTTAAATTCAAAGGGCTCCCAACTCCTGAAGTTAGTGTGGAGGCAGTGAGGGGCAGTGAAATACAGTAATATACACTGTAATATTTATGTACACTATAATTAATTAATTAACACTAATCTTGAGTCTTTATCTTAAAGATCAAACCAATATTTATTGCATAAAGTACCTTATACACTAACACCAGCTGCCCACATACCCTTTGGATTAAGCAACATTCAGATTAACTGTGTTCAGATTAGCGAGGGTTCACTGTACATCACTTTGAATATGCATCAGACATGGGGTAATAGTAATAGAATATTACAGGATTTTTCAAGTAATATTTAGTAATTGTAATAGATCATAATTTTTTGGCTATAATAGTAATAGAAGGCAAAGTAATAGATAATAGTCTATTACTTTTCTATTACAGTGGCAATGGACATAGTGTGTGAACAAATAACTGAAAAATGAACTAAATCTACTCTAAACTAAAATAAACGTGTATGTGAACTAATATTGTGGCAAATTTTTCCTTCAATAAAGTAAAATTTATCAAGACCTACAGTCTCTGAAATTGTAATGATTTAGTTGAAACAAATATTTGTTATTTGGCTGCCACTCAGCCTCATCCTGGATCCATGAGTGCAGACACTGCTACATCACCAGCTCAATACCATCTCACACAGGGTACCCTCAAAGGGCTTTGGTGAATCAGGATGCTGGGAATGCAGTTGGGGGTCATGATGAGGAGGCATCTTGGGCAATGGTGGTAAGGAGGGGCTGGAAGTGAGTGACCCCTCCGAGAACTACAACCACTGCAGTATCTAATGGTGGTGGTCCCTCAAGGGGGTCTGGTCCCACTCATGCACTAGCTAGAGGGAGTCAGCCTGTGGCTGCTGCTGCTGAGTGTGGCAAAGGCTGGCAGAGAATGGTAGGGTATCATAAGGGCTGCCAAAACATATCGTATGATGGCTGTACCAACGAAGACTGCAAACATTTTCGTCTTGAGACATCAACCTGATCTTACGGCCGAGGAGCTGCAGGCATTTGTGGAAGATGAAGTGAACCTTCAGGTTACATGTAAGAAAATTAACTCCAGATGGACTACGGACAGTTCCTTTCAAGTTACAGCAGTCTATGATGATCCAGGGGTATTTATGGAGCCAGCAGTATGGCCAGAATGGGTATATGTACCACAGTTCTATGAGAAGAAGGGAAGAAAAATGCCTGCAGCTCCTCTCACAAGTGCTGGAGAGGGTAATTATGGAGACATCATGCGTCATACTGTGAAGAAAATCCAGTTGGGTCTAATGCTGTAACTGCTGTGCCTGGTATAAATGGAATTCAACATGTAGAGATGGCTGGCAGAACTCTTGCATCTTCCTAATTGCAACATTCAAGGTAATCTCTTATAACTGTAGAGGCCTAAGCTTAGGCAATAACAGCAAACACAGGCAGATCAAAATTGATAAGCTGTTATAGGATGCTGACATTCTCTGTCTGCAGGAAACATGGCTATGGAAACAACCTGAATAGCCTGTCCAGTAACTTTCATGGGATGGCGGGTAGAGGCCACCAGAGATTAACAAGATGGTCTCCTTGCAGACCACCTACCTGGTGGGGTAACTATTCTATGGAGGTTGGGGTATGGGAAATGTATTAGTGAATTAAAACTTGGTTTGAATTGGCTAACTGGAATAGAAATGTGTAATTCTGTGTATCTATATGCCTTTTCAGGCAGTTGATAATGAAGATGATTACCTCATTAAAATGGGGCAGGTCAGCAATATTATTGATGAGTTGGATACTACATGTGCTTAATGATAATTCTTTATTTAGCAACCACTTAAAAGCCTTCTGTGAAGATAATAACTTGACCCTTTCATCCATGTGTAGTTTTCCTGGTGATAGCTTTACTTAATGTTAGTGATAGTTGGCATACCACCTCATGGTTGGATTATTGTATTTGCATGTTCATTATACACAGTGATTCACTGGCCTACTTAGTCAGTGCTCTAGACCAGTGGTTCCCAACCGGTTTTGGCTTATGGCCCCCCTTAGGAACCTTATTTTTTCCCGTGGCCCCCATAAGCATTATTTTCAGTCGGTAATATGCAGATTTAACTCTATTTTACAAAATAACATTTTCCTGTGGCCCCCTTCAAATGTGCCATGGCCCCCAGGGAGCCATATGGCCCCCGGTTGGGAAACACTGCTCTAGACAACTATCTCTTAATCTTCTATGGACCTCTTGTATAATGTTTGTACCTGTTGAGTCTGAAATAAAGTTTGTTTGTTAACACACCGCTTCTAACTGCATTTAAATAGACAAAGATCCTCTTCAAATGAGCGAAGTACTCCACATACAAAAGTAATAGTAATAGATGAAAATTAAAGTAATAGTAATAAAAACCCAGTAATAGTAATAAAAACCCAGTAATTGACCCCATGTCTGATATGCATAAACTTGCGAGGCATCATAAAATGAAATTGTATCACATGACAATTTTATTACTCAGCAATTACACACACAGCCTAATGAGTGAAAGTGTTCATAAATTGTGTAAATAGTATATATTTTAGCTTGGCTACTTTGGTAGCTCTGTAAATAGTTCTACATTAATTAGCAAACTTGAAAATGACATTTTGCAAAATTTGATTATAAAATACAGCTAATGACTTAGATAACCTCAAAATAGGCCCAAGTAGCTTCATGTTTTCAAAATGAAAGGAAATGATTCTGGCCTAAAATATATGCAACACGTATAACTTTTATCTTGTAATAAAAATTAAATACTCCTACTGATACAAAGAGCTATATTATCAAAACATTTCGTATAGCTAGTAAAAAATCTAATGTTAAAAAACTTAAGCCCATATTTAAAGGGGAATACTAACCCATTTGGACCCAACATTAATTCAAGACTTAAAATCTTCAGGATGGGTGATTTGTAATTAGGTATAAACTAATCTATTATTTTTCCTGCCTTGTAAAAGTTTAAAAAAAAAAAAAAAAATTATTACCAGTACTGTAAAATAGGGGTGGCTACAAATATGGGGATAACTTTATAGAGCTTTTAAATCTAAAAAATTTATTACTTTCTTGAACATGGCTTAAAATTACTGAATTTCCTTCTAAATTTGGGTATTTCTGTAACCTTAGTTAACCTTCATCTTGCTTCCACCCAAATTGTTGATTCTGACAAAGGTCAAGCTTGTCACTCCACCTTAGACCTACAGCTTAATGTGGAATTCAAACCACACCCCATCACAGGCAGTCAAAAATTACAAAGTCCTCACCCAGATTCAATCTCACAAATTAACCTCAGCATCTTAACTCAGCTACCCATTTATCAACCAACCAATTTTTTTTTTATTTTGTGGAAGGATGAACAGCTGTTTTGCTGTGCACCACCTGCCATCACTGGGTCTCAATCCCAGGGCTGATGGATCCATAGTCAGTGATGCTAACTACTACACCACCAAGGAACACTCCTGTAATATCAATAGTACTATTTAAAAGAATAAAATATTAATGACAATGTCCAAAGTTACCCCATCTTATGACAGAAGATGGTGTGATTAAAACCACAAGTTTTGTAGAAGCTTGCATGGGAAGGATTCCTGAGAGCTCCAAAACCCCGCAGTAGGGCCTAAAAGGTCTCAATCATCCCAATTGGCCTGACAAGGCTCTGGCCCAATGAGATTAACCAAGACCTCCCAGGCCTTACTTGTGAGGTGCACAACACAGCTATTTTTATATCCAAGGACATAAGTGATGATGAGTGATAGTATGGGACTTTTAATATAGCTACTTTAACAGAGTACCGTATGTTTTACACTAACCTAATTAATAAAGTTAAATTTAGTTTTCCTCTCAAGTGGGGAACTTTGTACATTAGGCAATTCCTGGTGTCTGCCCTATGACCTTGTGAATGGTTGGTTCCCCATCTCATTGAGGGTACCTACAAGCGTAACAACTGGCATGGATATGTTTTGAGATTCCAGTCAGAATCCTCTAAAATCAATTTTTGAAGGTGTCAATGATTTTCTTTACTACTTTAATATACCAGAGAAACATTCCAGAGAGGGACAATCATTGCCGTGCATGAGTTGTTGCAAGGTCTGGTTCAGGCTCCACAGCAGCTAAATACATGTGATTAATGGTGGTGATAAATTGAAAAACTTTGGGGAACTTTGTTTCACTGGCTCCAATTCAGGGGAAGGGAGCTCCTTCTCTAAAGGTAATTGTGTGTGCTCCCATTCTTGTTCATCTAAGGATGAGACTGTCACTGGGAACCCATCCTCTGTCTCCCCAATAATTTTATCCTCCCCACTTGTCTTATCTAATCTTGAAGAATTTCTGTTGTAAGGCAACTGTTCATGAAACCTCTCTTCCAACTGATACAGGTTGTGTAGTCTGTTCCAGAGTCTACTGAATTTTTCTTGTATGCTCCACAGGTAATAGGTTGAAGCAAAAGCCCTTAACTGCGGAGCGCACATATTTGTGCGCTAGGTCATCAACGAGATATTGCGGAGCACACATATATGTGCGCCATGAATTTATCGTGAATAACAGCCTGCGGAAAGCACAAATATGTGCGCTCATCTATGATTCATTGATTTTGTTTTAACTCATGACGTCAGTCACACCCTGATTGGTTAAAAAATATCAGTACATAAATTAGAACTGTTGTATTTGAGTTATTGCCAGACATTGCGTGCGTGTGAAGAGTTTCATGCTCTGTGAAGCCAAAACAGGCTATATACAGGGCGTCCCAAAAAAATGTATACACACTTTAAATACTTATAAAGGCAGTGTTTATTAAAATACATTTCATTTTCAAAATGTAATAGAATCTACAGACATTATTTAATTGTTTTGTCAACGCCTGTTTTCAAACTGACGTCCGTTCTGGTCCAGGCACTGCTGATAACGCGAAGCAATGGAATCGCAAACATCACGAAACATTTCGTTTGGTATTTGTGTGCATTCTCGTTCAATGGCTGCTCTCAATTCAGCGACTGTTGCAAGTTTTATAGCGTAGACTTTGTCTTTTAAGTATCCCCATAAAAAAAAGTCTAGTGGTGTGAGGTCTGGTGAACGCGGAGGGTATTCTACGAAACCCCTTCGTCCAATCCACATCCACATCGTGCCAAGTACCACTCGCAATACTCCACTCTTCGGTCCGGATCATCATCATCTTCATTAATAGCATGGACTAATCTTGGAATGTAACTTTTCCATTGACAGCGCTTCAAAATGCGTTGGACAGACGATTCTGAAATTCCTACCTCACGACTCGCTTGCCGCACAGATTTTCTTGGACTTTGGTGATACGTTTCCAGTACTCTTTTTGCTTTGTGGGGCTTGTCGATGTCCGTGGTCTTCCGGAACGCTTCTTGTGGACATTCTGAACAGTTCCATCGGCTTCAAACTTATCTCTAATTCGAGTGATAGTAAGTCGCGTTGGTGGATCTGTTTGAAACTCCCTCCTAAACTGTCGTTGCACTTCAACTGCGTTTTCACACTTCCAGTAGCATTTTAGAATGAATTTCCTTTGTTCAAAGCTTAGTCTGACTGCCATTATTAATTCTAATGGGTTTAACTTGGAAAGAAAGAAACATCAATTGAGCTATCAGCTGTTAAAGTGTGTATACATTTTTTTGGGACGCCCTGTATATATATATATATATAACTATTATATATACAGGTAAAGGAACACAGATTCCTATAAATGTTGGTGATGTAGATGAAACAAAACAGTCCCATTCAACCAACATAGTCATCTCACTTATGGAAAATATGTTGGATAAAGGGTACTTCCTAGGCCTAGATAATTACTATTCGAGTATATTTCTGTTTGATTATCTTGTGTCACACAAAACAGATGTCATTGGAACTGTGCGAAAAAACAGAAAAGGACTGCCAAAGGAAGTGACATCAGCAAAGTTGAAGAAAGGTGAAACAGCTGTTCAATACAGAAATAAATTGATGGTCATGAGGTGGAAAGATCGAAAAGATGTTTTTCTCATGAGTACTATTCATGATGCAAAAATGGAAACCATAACAGCAAGAGGTGGTATAGAAAAGCAAAAGCCAAAAGTTTGCATAGACTATAAACATAATATGGCAGGAGTTGATTTGATGGATCAGTTTCTCTCAGCTACAAACTGTGCAAGATCTCATCTGAAGAGGTATTATAAGAAGATTTATTTATGTTTCTTGGATATAAGTGTACTGAATGCACATGTAATTCATAAAAAACTAGGTGGTAGTCTTACTTTTCTGCAGTTCAAAGAGAGACTGATTACAGCTTTATTTGAAAAATATGGACACAGCACTGACAGTTCCCATTCTAGTAGCGGGCCTACAAATGATCCAACTCATCTGACTGGCCGTCATTTTTTGGAAGAGTCTTCTATTATTGCATCAGGACACCAAAGAAGGCAATGCGTTGTATGTGTGAAAAGAAAACAAAGAAAAGTAGTACAGTTTTTATGCAAACAATGCAAAGTATTCATTTGCCCTACAAAATGCTTTGAAGATTACCACACAAAAGTCAACTTCGCCTAAAAATAGTAAGTAAATAACTTTTCATTTAAAAAATTTCTGTATTTTTCTGTATTTAACAAATATATTTTCCTCATATATATAGTCTAAATCAAGTTGAACAATAATAAATGTTGATACATCATCGAAAAAAACTATATAAGCAACACAACAAACAAAATTTCGGTAAACCCCAAATTTACCAAATTTGCGGAACATGACTCCGCACTGTGCGTTCGTTTTCGTTCGGAGCCTCACGCAGCTAAGGGGTTAAAGAATGGCTCATCATTGCTTCGTTCTTCAATTACTCATCTCTGCAGGTGCAAGTTGAGGCATCGATTTAACCTCTTTGCTACAAAGTTGCTGCACCATGAGCAGGGTTGGCAAAAACCCAAACCCAACTGGGTTTTTGATGGGTTGAAATTTTTTTTAGAAAGGTTCGATAATTATGTAGTGCCTAATATATCTATTATTTTATTAATTTATTTATCTAATCTACAATATATATTAAAAAGACATCTTTATTTCACAAAAAGTTCAGATATGAGAGATAATAATGACATATTAGAATTTTCTCCATTTTATTTTTGATCTTTCCTTTATTTCTTAACAGCAGATTTCAGCTTTATTTAGACCTAACTCAAATTTAAATTTTTAAGATGCCAAACTCAGAGTTATAGAGGTGGAAGATCTAAAGCTAGTGAATGGGACGAGGTGACTATTAAGTGATCAGCCTACTGGAGTACTATGCAATTATTGCAAAGAAAGTATCACTCAAAAAATTGTGTGTGTAAAACATCATCTAGAGAAAGTTAGACCCGTACATACTGGTGGCAGACTTAAAGCTGCTAAATGGGATGAAGTAGAAATGTTGAGTGACCAACCAAATAGAGTTCGGTGCAAATACTGCAGATGTGTATTTAAAAAAAAAAAAATAGAATGAGTGAAACATCATTTAGATCAATGCAATAAAAAATGGGTACAGGCTCGTGATGAAGTGGATGAGCCTACAAATACAGCTACATCAGCAACTCTTCCTCCTACACATAGACACAGCAGTTTTGAGAGTAGACCCTCTTCAAGCAAATCATATGAAAGCCTGGTTCATGATGACACTACAATTCACAGTAGTGAGACTTCATTCACTTCAACCACTTCTGAATCTTCCATACCATTTTTTCATTCTACTCCAGCCAAGAAAACACAGGGTCAGATAATGCCATATGTGGTTAGAACAACTGTAGATCAAAAAGAACAACTAGATTTGCAAATGGCCAGATTTTTCTTTTCAGCAAATATTCCATTTGTAGTTGTAGAGAATAAAGAATTTATTAAATGGGTCCAAAATTTAAGACCAGGCTATTGTCCTCTAAGCAGAAAAAATTATCTGATGACTCGCTAATCAAAGTGAATAATGAAGTAGGTACTGGATTCAATGAAAAAAGACTTAGTCAATTCTACTGTAACTTTAATTCAAGATGGTTGGAGCAATGTGTCAAATGACCCAATAATTGCCCATATTGTTCACAATGGGTGCAAATCCTTTTTAATAACTTTTCAATTTTTCATAATCTTTGTTTACACATTGCATAATTTAAGAATTGTTTTATAAGTCAGCTTACTCGAAATAATCAACATGCCAAATCATTCAAATTAACTACAATTGAACAATGTAGCAATCAGAAAAATTTCAATTATTTTAAAATAAACACCTCAGAACAAAAACCCAAAAACCCACTGAAAATTCCAGTGGGTTTTGGGTTGGGTTTTTGGGTGCCAACCCTGACCATGAGCCAGAACCATGTATGAGTACATTTTCTATCCCCACCCTACGCATTTTAGTTTCTCCGTTTGTTCATTGACATTCAGAAATTTGCTATTCAGCATGGAAAGCTCTTCTTTCTATCCCATTATGCACTAAAATATTTCCATCAGCATATAAAGGTTTTATTAATGTTCTTTATTTATGCACCAAAATATTCTAATATACACTGTTCATACATCATCATATGTAACTGCTAACATATGATCATAGGATTTATTATCTTTGAACACTTACTTTCCATGCTAGTATAATATTTTAGAATAACTAATAGAAAGAAAACCTGTACATGTGAAAGCTGTAGATAGTTACATTTCAATGAAAACCCACAAATTAAAACCAATAAATACAACTTTGACTTAGATCAAATAACTTTTATTTAGTTCCCTTTTTCTTTTAAGAAGTGCAGTATTTGTGTTTTAATTTTTAACAAATATTACTATCATTGTCCGCAATTATGAATCAATTGGTTCACTGGAAACTGTTCATAAAGCGAAAATTTGTAAACACAATTTTTTCATAGGGATTAATGTAATACAGGTTAATTCATTCCTGACTTAGCTCCCAAGATCTAAAAATTCACAAAAATAGACAAGTTTTTGCATTTTAATGGAGGAATAAGCACACAAATATTAAAAATAATAATTAATATCAAATCAATTTCATATTAAATATCATAAAAGACACGAAAGCTACTTTTAGACATTAATTTGAAGAAGACTTAGATGGACTTCCAAGGGTAGTGCTCTTTGCTAGAGTGGGAGGTTCACTCGTGGGCTTCCTGAAGTAGTAGGCCAAAGAAATTTGTCTGGCCTTGTTTCTCCTCTCTCTCAAAATCTCCTTATAGCATGCACTGTTATTGCGGACTCCATTGGCAACTTTGCTGCTTCTTTCAAAGTTGGGATCCTCTCTTTCCAGGATTGCCAGTACTTGCTCAAAGAGTTTAAGAGCATCAATTAAACTCTTCATGGAGAGAAAGCCTCTTGCAATTCATAATTGTGGATTTTCATAACGTGAACATTTGTAAAGTGGTCATTTATAAGTGTGGATTTTTGTAAAGCAAACATTCATAAAGTGGTCATTGTCTGTATAATTATTTATCATAATTTTATAATGCAAGTCTTTTTTAATTTACAATATTTAGAGGATAACCATTTTAATTTTTTTTTATATTACTCTCTATGCTAAACAGTAGCAACTTAGATAGTTCTAAGAAACAGAGCACGCGCGCTTTAACTAGTGATGTACCGTACCAGTTTCAAAATTTAGCTGATGCAGAGGCTGATTCTTTGCCTAGATTTTAAAAATCAATTCCCTTCATAAATTTTACTAATCTAATATGAAAACTTTCATATTTTTAAATTTCAAATTTGTTTAAATGCTTTTCCTCAGCTCACTCCACAATATACAGTACCAGAATTTGTTATTCATATACCATAGTTTTATTACTCAGTAAAATTATAAAATAATTTTATTTCAGTTTCATAAATTTAAAGTAATAATAAAGTAATCGGTTTTCATTGTGTTGAAGGTACTATTTTCTTTTTTCAACAATGTAAACAACAAAATATTTCATTAAAATTTCAAGTCCCTGGTGGCCAATTTAAATTTTAAAAAATGGATACACAACTTGAGTTTATAAAATTAAAATACTTAAAAAATAAATTATTATTATTAATAATAATAATAATAATAATATCTGAAAAAGAAAATATCATCTAAAGTAAAATACATACGGTAGGTATTAAATAAATAAATTATTATTTTTAACTTTGCTTCCAAGCTAACTGTCCAAAGTGTTAGGTAAAGAGAGGTTTCATTATAGTGGAGTGTTATTATTGAGAGGTTTTACTGTAATTTGATTTGGAAAAGTAAAAAGCATAGTAAAATAAATCTACCTAGAAATAGTAATAAGGATCCAAAGAAATTCTTTAGTTTTTATAAATACAATAATAAAAAACGCAGTAGGATTGGCCTAATAGAACAATGATGATGCGAGTGATTCATACAATAATGAAGTCGTATAAAGCTGCTGGACCTGATAATATACAGTATACACACTAGGATTCTCAAAGAATAAGAGGACAGCTTATGTGAAGGCACTAACAATTTTGTTTGCTTCGTCTATTTATTATGCGGAGCAGTGCTGTAATGGGGGGGATACACAGTAGGGTTGTCCTTATATTACCTTAAAAAATGAACTTCAGAATTTTCCACCTCCCACCATCCTATCTTGTACTCCCTCTATAAATATTAAATCCTACAAAAAGTTTGGCAATCGGTGAATATTTAAGGTACGGTATGCTCAACCCACTTCTATTGTGCTGTTATATGTACTTAATTTGTATTACATGGTAATACCATTTACTGACATTTCTTTTGTTTCAGCAAGTATGGCAACTTCTACTCGCAGCAAGACTGATGCGTTCTTGCTTATTTCAACCAGGGAAGATCTCACTGGCATGAAGTTACCCTGTATTGGGGGATGTTCTCAGGTTTTACCTCCACAAACTGAAGACAGTGAATGCCAAACATGAGGCTGTCATCTACACATTGAAGGAGGTGTAGATGTTCTGGGACAGAGCCCAAACTCTGATTCATCGCATCAACCACGCAGTCAAACAGCTTGAGGAATTGGTGACGTGGGAAGGACTAAAAAAGAACATCCAGGAGGACAGCAACCCAAGTGGCCAATGAGGAAGCCTTCAAGGAAATATTTAATGACCTGTTCAATGTGGCCCATTGCAATGCCTTGATGGTGATGAAAATCCCGGAAGTCAAGGCATTCTTATTGGCACAGCATGAGAAGGAATGGTGAGGAGTCCTAGCTGAAGTTGATGTTTCTTTGTTGAAGAAGGAAAGAGCCCAAGCAATAAAACAAAGAACTCAGTTTGTGTTCCAGGACAAACAGCTTGTAGAGAAAGCTAATTTGGATGAAGTTGTTGTCTTGGATTCTTCCACTTCATCTTCCGATCCTGATGACACGCACGATCGTGAGAGAGAAGAATCAGTTGGAGAAGTCACTCTATTGGCTTGGAAATGGGGAAGGACAAACATCCTTAGCCCTTCCATCCTCTCATTGCTCAACTGGACGAAGACAAGTGACCATCGTGTGGTGCAGATAATCACCCACATCATTCATGCTTCAAGGCTAAACATCAAGGAATATACCATCAATCAGTCATCTATTCGTCATTATCATTAAAAGCATCGAGCTGAATTAGCAGCCCAGCTCAAGGCTGAGTTCAACCCCAAGAAGCCACTGGTGCTTCATTGGGACAGAAAGCTGATGCAGGATCTAACAGATCATCATAATTGCAATAGACTTGCAATCATTGTCTCAGGGTTTGGAATTGAGCAAATCCTATGCATTCCAAAGCTGCATTCTGAAACTGGTCAAGCAATGGCAGATGCAATGATCGAGGTGGTGTCTGAGTGGGGTGTCAAGGACTCATCAAAGCCCTCAGCTTCAATACAACATTGAGCAACACTGGACGCAGGTGTGTCCACAGGATCGATTAAGTAAGGGGGCACAAGTATTTACAAGTGTCAGAGGCACAAGTTCTAGGGGGGTCCAGGGGCATGCTCCCCTGGGAAATTTTTTAAATTTACATTGTCTGGGACAGCATTTCCTGCCTTCTGGAGGCAGTTAGGAGGGCAAATTATAGGGCTTCAAATACTGAGAAATAAGGATTTTTTTAGACATCCTTTGTATGTCCATGATATTAGGGTGAAACCAGATACACAATAACTTGGTAGATATAAAAGTTTATTATTCTTACATAATATACATATAAATAATTGTCATGGGACTGAGAAGGTTACTGAAGACAGTATTCAGCTCTTTAAGTAATGTACAAGATATCCTTCCTAACGATCTCGTAGTCGCGTTCTCCACAACAAATTTTACATGTTTTAATTTTAATCACAGGATTTTCTCTTCATATCAACAATATGGGAAATTAAATTATACAATATTAATAATATATATAGTAAATGTCAACAATATGGGAAATTATACAATATTAATAATATATATAGTAACCAATTACTATCTTCAAATATTATGACTGGATTTTGGGTTTATGATAAAATTTATCTATAAGCAGTTGACAAAAAAATGAGGGGGCTTGGCCCCCTGGTGCCCCCTCATGTGGACACCCCTGACTGGATGGAAGAATAGTGCATGCGTGTTGCTCGAAATGAAGCTAGAGACAGAAGTGCTCTACTTGGTGTGCAGACATCACATCCATGAAATTATTCTTGAAGAAGCATTCAGTATCACGATGGGACCATCAAGTGGGCCCCGAGATCCTCCTTTTCAAGCAGTTCAGGACATTCTGACCATATATCGATGTCACTCACTACAAGCCTGGAGTAGAAGACCCAGTCTTGCAGCTGCACTTTTGGATTTTTCTGCTGATGTCAAGGATTTCACGATCAGTCAACTTGGACTGATGCATCAACGTGATGATTACTGCAAACTCTTGGAGTTGACCCTCCTGTTTGTGAGAGGAGATTTACCACATGCAGTATCATTCAGGAAGCCAGGTGCCATCCACCATGCATGGTTCATGTCAAGATTGATTTACGCTTTGAAAATCTTCATGTTCAGAGATACTGGCTTCAAGCTGATGAAGCAAGAGACACAAGGTCTTCGAAACTTCTATGTCTTTGGTGTTAGAGTGTATGTTAAGTCCTGGTTCCTCTCCTACCTGTCAACTGCAGTTCCTGCCAGCAATCTGCATCTGTTGAAACTTCTCATGTCAATCAACTCGCCAGCAGCCAAGGGTGCCTTGAACAAGCCGTGTGGGCAGTTCTGGTATCTAAGCGAACAACTGGCAGCACTCGCCTTCTTTGACCGAGACACTGACGCTTCCAGGAAGAGGGCAATGGTGGAAGCACTAAGTCGCGAGGGAGAGGAGGATCCTCCCAAGCGAATCTCTCTAGACTAGGCCAGGATCCCCAACATTAGACTCCGTGATTTTGTGATGCTTAACACGTGGAAGTTCTTCCAGATTCCTTCTTGGAAGTGAATCCTGACACTTGGATGATAAATCCCAACTATCTACAAGCAGAGAATGTTGTCCAAGATCTTCATGTTGTGAATGACACCGCAGAACTAGGGGTCACACTGATACAGGAATACAACAGTTTGCTGATGAAAGATGAGGAGCAGACTCAGTTCACTCCAAGTCATCCAAGAACACCGCGAGCGTTAGCCCAGTATATGTAATATTTATCCACTAAAATGACCAAAATTGTAAAATTATATCTGAAAAAATATAAAAGTATCCCCCCTCTCTCTCTCTCTCCATCTCAGATCCATGAGTAATAGAAAATGCATAACTAGGTATCAACGGGTTAATAATCTCAATAAAGTAAAATCAACAGAATACAATAACCCTTTAATAATAGCAATAGCTCTGTAAATACTTTTGTTAATTAGCAGACTTGAAATTGATATTCTGCAAAATTTTATTATAAGATATACTGGTAGCTTCTGACTTGGATAGGCCCTAACATTGATAGGCCAAAGTGGCTTCATGTTTTCCAAATGTAATAGATAATGATGTTTTGATCAGATCACATGCCAGTTCAATCACAAACCAATATATTATTATTAGTTAGCCATTAGTTACTAGTTTCTAGGTCAGGGACCTCAGTGCTAGGCTGGGTTAATAGATAGGGGTGTATTAATGTAGGATGCATGGTTGCTGCGCAGCCTTAAAAGTAAGATTTACTTTCTGCTCTATCGATTGATATACATGTTACTAATGGAGGATACATGGTTGCTCTGCAGCCTTAAAAGTAAGATTTATCTTGCATTTTAACAAAACCCCACTACAGCCCTGTCTATTAACTGAGCTAGCACTGAAGTCCCTGATCTAGAAACTAATAACTAATGACTCACAAATAATATCATATTGGCTTGTGATCAAACTGGCATACGACTGAACTAGTCTGTGATTGAAACATCCAGAAAACAATGTAATACCTATACAGTACAGTAACCCACTGATTTACACATCACACATTTGCAGTTTTGGACTAATGTGGTCCAAAAAATATTCAATTTTTTTTATAAATAAATAAAAAGGCACTGGTGGTTAAGAAACCATCTCCAAGAAACCCTAATAGCAACTGTTATTTTTTTTGTATTTATTACATGTTACTACTAATTTTTACATTTTTTTTTTTTTTTTTTTACACGAGTTTATGTATTTATTTATTTAATATTATTTTCATTGGCAAATAATTATTACTACTACTGTATTTTATTTAATTTTTGGGGTGTCTTGGGGTTGGGGGAACCTGTACTTAGCATATTGAATTATGTTATAGTTACCCCAATTTATGAAGAATTCATTTTATATGGAAGGTTCAGGAATGCATCCAGGTGCATATCCAGGATTTCCAAAAGTAGTGCTGCCGAGTGTAGCAAGACAATACAGCTAGAGGGTCAGGGGGAGTGCTGTGAGCTCCCCCAGTGGGTTCCGGGGAGAGAAGTAATTTTTACCATATTTTCCTTTTAAAGTGCATAAATCATGGACTAAAAACAGTGAAAAGTACTGAATCATTTGACTTCATCACACAATTAATTAACGACAAAATAAACCTAGTTACCTGTCTTAGCTTGCTGAATGTTACAGAAATTTACTTATCCTTAGATACATCCTCTTCACCTCCAAGGGGGGGGACAAATGCCCCATTTGCCCCCCCCCTGGATACACTACTGAACACATCTACTACGTAAATTGGGGAATTACTGTAATCTAACCTAATTTAACATTTTACAAGGCCGTTATAAACTTTCTCTCTGAACTGCACCTGGTACTTGAAATTTCATATTTTGGCTAATTTTAAGGGGTAATATTCATTTTAGCACACAGTGTTTTTCAATAAAACATTTTTCTGGTCAATTTTTAGTCATTTTGCACATATCTGACATCCATTTACTGTGCAAATGTGTATTTTTTGATACATCTTCACTTGGCAATATCTTTCTTTTCTTTAAGCAGGAAGGAGGGGCCAGGGGCAAATGCCTGCAAAAGCACCCCTCCCATAGAAGAAGAGAGCTAAATCAATGTCTGGGATTTTCAAGATGCCTAGAGACACTGCATTTGAATGATGGGAGATCATAGATCAGAGGAAAGATGGATTGAGGAAGATCGTTCCAGAGTTGACCAGTTGAACAACTGAAAATACAGTCAACCCTCGCTATAACGGACCCTGTTAGAGCGGATATCGGATAAACCAGACACACCACTGGCGACGTTAACCAGGAAAAGAAGCAGCGTGTGACCCTGTCGGTGACCCAAAAGCTGGAATTAATCAAGAAGTTAGAGGCGGGTGCTTCAATGGCCAAGGTGTGCGCGGAGTATGGCGTGAAAAAGCAAACTGTTTCATTATTTTCTGTATCATTTATCATGTATCGTGTTCAGCAGACAGTGCACAGTACTGTATATAGTTAGTGATGTAAAAAAACCGTTTTTTTTGTTTTTTGTTGTTTTTTTTGTCATTTTTTTTTTTTTTTTTTTTTTTTAATAATTAATATAGATATTGCCAATTTAATTATAAGGTATACTTTTGCAATGATATATATTATAAAAATAAATAAATAAATAATAAAATAGGCCATATGGTACCAGTATAGAATGTCCTTTTCAGCCTATTTACAGAAAAAACTGGCCTCTTTCTTGCACTGAAAGTCTTGTATCTTGAGATCCGTTAAACTTGCGAGAACACTGGCTGGGAGCTGACTGCCCATTGTCCAACCTTTCCAGGACTCTCCCATCCATGCCTCGGATTTTGAATCTCCCACTTAACTATCCTTTAGACCCGCGATGACATATTCCCCCCCCCCACGAGACCATCCATATATATATAAATACACATACACCCATATACATATATACCAATATATACATAAATACTTATATACACATGCATACATCCAGAATTCCAGATACATACGCATGCATACTCACATATATACCTACACAAACTCATACACCTCTATTTCGCCCTTTCATTACCTCCGAGATCATTTAGCACATACAGTAATATCCATACAGCCAAAAGAAACCAATTAAGCACAGACAGAGCAGCAAAGCTAGTATTTATATCCCAAAATGCAAAATTCCAAGAAAGTGAAGTAAAACATGGTGCTACATTGGCTTCGTCAACATCCAAATCTGCAATAAATACCAGTACCTGTGATATTGAAACTATTTGCTTTAATCAATCTAGTGATAATGATTCTTCAATGGAAATAGAATCAGATAATGAAAGTTAAACAGCATTAGGTTAACACAAAGGTTAAAGAAAGAGATGAATATTTATATTTTTTTTATTTGGAATATATATATATATATATATATATATATATATATATATATATATATATATAACCTTACCTTACCTTACAACCTTACAAAGGTTCCACGTGATGATTTCTCATTTCGCGAAGGTCAAGCGTGTCGCCCTCCTCTCGAGTTGGCCTGGTGAAGTAGTGAGTTGGATTCTTGCGCTCTCCACCTCACATAGCCAGGTACGCCCGGCTCATCGGGGATTGTTCTGAGCCAGGCGTCAAGTCTTCTTTTGAAGATTTCCACTGCAACTCCCTTCGTGTTTCTTAGGTCTTTGGGCAGCTGATTAAATAGTTTTGGTCCTCTCACTACAAAACTATTTTCTTTCAGGGTTAAGGATGTTCCCTGTCTCGCCTTCATTTGGGAATACGACACAGTCTACCGTTTCTACCTTCCACCGTTGTTTGGGGAGTTATGGGATTCAGAGTAAGATTAGGGACTAGTTTTCTCCATTATTTTCCAAGTGTAAATAATGGTGTATCTCTCTCTTCTCCTTTCCAGTGAATATAGGTTTAGTTCTCGTAACCTTTCCAGTAATTTAGTTCTTTGCACCCATTTGATCTTGGCTGTGAAACTTCTTTGAATCCCCTCCAGCTGTCTAATGTCTTCTTTTTTATATGGGGATGTTAGGACCGAGCAGTATTCCAGTTTGGGTATTATCAGGGTTTTCAGTAGGGGGATCATTACATTCCTATCCCTTCGTTTAAAAGTTCTCAATATCGACCCGTATTCTCTTTGCTCTGTTTACTGCTATCTTATTTTGTGTTTCAAATTTCGCATCATCTGTCATTACAACCCCTAAATCTTTTGCTCTGGAATTTCTCTGAACTTCCTGTCCATTTGGGGTATAATATTCCATGGACTTTAGGTCTTCTCTTTTTCCGTACCGTAATAGCTGAAATTTCTCGGTGTTAAACTTCATATTGTTGTCTTCCATCCACTTGTAAATTTTGTTTATGTCGGTTTGTAGAGATCCTATGTCTTCTGGTTTTCGTATTTTTCTACTGATCTTTGTGTCATCTGCAAAGGATGTTACTGTGCTGTCTCTGGTAACGTCCTCATCTATGTCAGTTAGCATGATTATGAAGAGTAGTGGAGCTAATACCATTCCTTGTGGTACTGAGCTGAGGACCTCTGATTCTGATGAAGATACTCCTTGTACTGTAACGACTTGCCTCTCACTAAGGAAATTATATATCCATTTCCCTACTTTTCCTGTTATTCCCATATATTTCAGTTTATGTATTATGATTCCATGGTCACACTTGTCGAACGCTTTAGCAAAGTCTGTGTATAGTACATCATAGTTTTCATTACTTTCAAGTGAATCATAATGTTGTTGTAGTGTTCCATTAGTTGTGACAGGCATGATCTGCCTGACCGAAACCCGTGTTGGTTATCATTGAATTTTTTTCTGAGTTTCCAAAAGTCATAGATTTTCTGTCTAACAATTCTTTCAAATATTTTGGTGAGATGAGATGTAAGCGACACTGGCCTATAGTTTTTGGCCTCGGATCGATCTCCTCCTTTATATTGGGACCCTTATAATATATATATATATATATATATATATTATATATATATATATATATATATATATATATATATATAATACCCCGCAAGGGGGTTCTAAGCTCGTGCTCTTGAGTGCTCTTTGTGCTCGTTTGTACGTGCTGTTTCCTGGAGGTTTTCACATGCGCCCCTCCCAGCCCTAGCCCAGGATGATGGGGCTCGACCCTGCAGTCCTTGTCATCCTTGGTCTTTTTCCACTTCGCTGTCCCTCCACCCTTTCTTTTTTCCTCTGTCTTTCTCCTCACTTTTTCTTTGTTTTTCCGCTGAGATATGCCCTTTAAATAGAGGCGAATCGGTTCTTCCTGAACTAAAAAAAAAAAAAAAAAAAATATATATATATATATATATATATATACATACTGGTATTCTTGCCAATCACTATATCTATTGTTTTATACCAGTACCTGTGATATTGAAACTAGCATATATGCTCTACCCAATCTAGTGATGATTCTTCCATGGAAATGAAGGTTAACCAACATTAGGTTAACAAAAAGGTTCAAAAAAAGGTGAATATTTTTTTTTCGATCTGGAATATATATACTGGTACTCTTGCCAATCACAATTATGTATATTGTTTGAAATGAGGAAGAATGTTTTATGTTCTAGTTAAAAAATATAGGTATATACATATAAAAAATGAGGGTTTGTTTTTCCTTTCTATTATATACTTTTTGTGTGATTCAGTTTTTCTAAAAGATGACTATATACATATACTAGGTATAACCGTATAAGCATGGTAGTATAGTAAATTATAGGTAATACTAATATACTTATTAGATTAAAGGAAGAAAAATATGGAATAAGTTTAAAACAATAAAAAACAAAAAAAACAGACTATCTTCATTTTAAACAAAAAAAAATGACAAAAAAAAACAAAAAAAACGACACAATAAAAAACGACTCATCACTATATATAGTATCTCCATTACCGTATCGTATACGTATACCGTAGGTTACCAGTACCGTCGGTTATATCAGACAATAGGCTATAACAGACACCTTTTCCCCCCCTATTAGTCCGTTATAACGAGGGTTGACTGTACCAATTAACCCTTGCATTAGATAGTTGGACAGAAAAGGAATGAGAAAGTATAGAAAGTCTGGTACTGCGTGCTCTCCTTAAAGGAGGAGGCACGCAGTTAGAGAGTTCAGAAGAGCAATGTCCATTATGATAGTGATAGTAGAGAGAGAGTGGGGCAACATTGTGGCAAAGAGAGAGATTGAAGATAATCAGTAAGAGGTGAGGAACTGACAAGACAAAAAGCCTTTGATTCCACTCATTCAAGTATGGCTGTGTGGGTTGAACCACCCTACACACAAGAAGCATACTCCATACAGGGTCAAACAAGACCCTTGTACAGAGACAGCAACTGAGCAGGAGTGAAGAAACTGTGGAGGCAGTACAGCACACCTAACCTCTTAGAAGCTGTTTTAGAAAGAGTATGTGTGATCTTTCCAGGAAAGATCATGAGAAAAAGAAACACCAAGAATGTTAAGAGAAGAGGAAGGACTGAGTTGTGTGTTGTTGAAGGTAAGGGGATAATCAAGTGGAAGATTGTGATGAGTAGACAGATGGGGGAACTTGAGTTTTTGAGGCATTGAAAGCCACAAGGTTTTCTCTGCTCCAATCAGAGATAGCAGAAAGATCAGAGGTCAGGTGCTCCATAGCCATCTAGATTTTATCTAGTGATTTCACCATTTTTTTTTTTTTTTTTTTCACTCCTCATTTAGTAGCTGTATTCGCAATATATTGATTTTTTTCACTCTTCATTTAGTTATCAGCTGTACATATTCCCAATATGTTGTGTTAGATTAGGTTAGGTTATTCATTAGGAAAATATGAACACACATTTTTCTGGTCAATTTTTAGTTGTTTTGCATGAATCTGATACAGGAATACCTCTAAATTCATTGTTAATTCATTCCAGAATAACAACAAAATACAAAATGATGAAATTTGAGGTAGATTATAACATTTCAATGAGAAAACATTTTACTGTATTATGTTATTAAACAATCAAATTCTACTTGGTAAACAGTTGAATTTCAGCAATTTTGATCATTTTTTTTCACATTTTAAAAAAAAATGACAAATCTGCAAATATGACAATGGATTGCGAAACTATAGGTAGTAAAAGATTGATGATGAATCTGCAAAACAACAAATTTTGAGGTATTCCTGTATCTGTTTTCTGTGCAAATGCATAGTTTTTGCAATATCTTTAAGTGAAGATACCTCAAAAACTACATATTTGCACAGGAAATGGATGTCAGATTCATGCAAAACAACTAAAAATTGACCAGAAAAATGTTTTCATCAAAATACACTGTGCTAAAACAAATACCATATTTACCATATTAAGTTTTGCAGAGACCAGATCACACTGGTTAGGTAGTCACGGCAATATCCTATTTTGGCATTCCAAATTGTTCAACCAACCAAAAATAAACAAATAGCATCCCAAATTATTTAACAGTATTAGCTTTGTTTTGATGAATCATTTTTGTTGATTTCTTATGAGAAAACATGGCTGGAATACTTAGTTAGGTCAACTGAATGCCCTTGATGATTGGTTAGGTAGTGATATTTCTGTTAGTTTAAACAAAAAGCATCATGCCTTAACCTAACCAATCATCAAGGGCATACAGTTGACCTAATTAGGCATTCAATAATTTTCAAATAGGTTTTCATTAATTTTAACCCTTTTAAGACTAATTTAAAATTTTCTAACTAGTAAAACAGTAATGTACCATATATGCTTTAAGTCCCAGGAGACTTGAAAGAGTTAAGCAACTTTTACCAAAAATGTGAGTATTTACTTTTCATACATAGACAAGTATATCACACAGTATACTGCACTATCGTACATGCAGGAAGTGACTAAATATACACATTCACCAATTGCTTGTATTTGGGATACTATTTGTTTATTTTGTAAGTTAAATAATTTGGGATAGGTACCAAAATAAGATATTGCCAATAGTCATTTTAGGTTCATTACGGTAGTTATTTCCCATATGATCAATTTTGGACAATATCCTATTTTGGTGTCCCAAATTAGTCAACCAACCAAAAATAAATGGCACTCCAACACACTTTCAAATTACTTGATTATGTTAATTTGGTTAATTGACTACCCAGTTAGGTCAACTGTACACCCTTGATGATTGGTTAGGTTAAGTCCTGATATTGGTAACAGTTCAGAATAGGGGCGCCACCTCAATTTTTGTGTTTTTTCCACCAAAACATGCTAAAACCATTGGTTTCCTGTTGTTTAGGATGAATTTGACCATCGCCATTACAGTAAATTATTGCTTGAAGTGATTTCACCCCCCCAACCCCTCCTACAATCTGGGAGGACCACCATTGGAACCGAGGGTTTTGGGTGGGGGAACACAGCATAAGCAATAATTTACTGTAATAGCGATGGTCAGATTTATCCTAAACAACAGGAAACCAATGGTTTTAGCATGTTTTGGTGGAAAAAATACCCTTATACCCTGAACCCTATACCGATCAATTTGTGATGCGTGATCTTTACAGGGGCTCCGCCCCACACCCCTGAGACCTAAATTATACAAATGATAATGTAATAACATGTTAAGTTATGCACTTTTTTATTCTTCATCTAGGGCACATGATGAATCAAGTTCTCAACACAGCCGCGAGCTCTACTAGCATCACCGCACATCCGTCACAGACCAAAGCCATTTTCAAACTGAAGTGAATGAACGATAGTAGGGTTGCCAACTCAAAATTTCCTAGATTCATAGTAACTATTATATTTTTTCATAATTTTCTAACTTAGTTTTTTTTACTATGCGACACATGCAATCAACGTATTTGAATGAGAGAAACAACTTTGTCTCTATGGTATTTTTCGAAATTTTGCTTAATTAAGTGGCACCTGTATTCTGAACCATTACCCTGATATTTTCCTTAGTTTAAACGAAAATATCACAACTTAACCTAACCAATCATCAAGGATGTACAGTTGACCTAACTGGTTACTTGAATAATTTGGGACACCAAAATAGGATATCACCCAATTTTGGCCAATCAGAATCTTTGTAACAAGTCTCAAAAACTGGTCTCCATTAAATTTAATATTTTCTTGCCTTTTATATATTGCTGTCAGATAAAGTATTTGTGTCACTTTTCCAGTTTCTATAAGATTTGCAGTCACTTCTCTTTTTCTAGAATTTGTCACTTCTCATACTAGGATGACTAGCAGAAGGCTTGGTAGGCCTAAGTTACAGGTCAATCAAAATTATGAAAATGAATTCTGCACTAAAAAATTCTTGATTTTCAGTTAAAAGTTTCTGCTACATTCTGAAAGCTAGGGGCTTACTACTAGCCCAAATCAGAGACTAACCTAGGTTCAAGCCTACTTGGAAAAGTCTCGCTTAAGCTAGCCAGATAGGCCTAACCTCAGGTCCAAGTTTTAACAGTTAGGGACCAACTTGAAAGTGAAGGGCTCAGCTCATTTTAAAACTCAAATACTTGCCAAATACTCAGGGTTGCCAGACTTTTTTTATCTCATGGGGCCAGATTGAGCATCAAAAAGGGCCAAAACTGCCAAAAAAGGCCAAATGCCAAAGGGCCAATTTAAAGGGGTAGCACTCCACTAATAAATGGTAAATCTCTAGGAGTGCTCCATTTTTCAATATTAAACATACTTGTAAAACATATACCATTTGAAAGCTCATATCCCCCCCCCCCCCCCCGTCTTAAAATGTAGTAATCCAAAAGTATCAATAGCAAACAAAAAGTAACTAGGTTTAAATATAAAACCCTATACTGATCAATTTGTGATGCGTGATCTTTACAAGGGCTCCGCCCCTGTACCCCCCAAGACCTAAATTATACAAATGATAATGTACGGTAATAACATATTCATGTTAGATTAGGTTAGTGTAACAATTACCAAAAATACCATCTTGCAACACAGACTGAAGATTTATAACTTAGCCAACCTTTATAATGTAGTTAATAACTTCACACATCAAACAATTAATTAAATCGTTACCAGTACTTTTTATTTGCTATTGATACTTTTGGATTACTACATTTTTAGACTCAGAAAAATGTGAGCTTTAAGAAACATAAGAAATTTTTATAGTGGGCACACTAGGGGCCACTTCGGTCCATCAAGGTGGCTCCACTATGTAAAAACTGCCTGTACATTAGCAATAACCAATTTTTACAAAACTAATTAATTATCAATTTAAAACTAATTAATTATCAATTTAAAACTAAAGATAGAATCTCTGGATCCAGAGGATCAAAGTCATAATAGGCTACTATCCACAAATATGTTACACACTATATCTATTTATAACTGACATGCAAATATATCAGATCCAAAGAATCCAGTCAATTTCATTATGATACCCATCAATACCAGTACCGCCAACCAAAAATAAGTCACGGTCCATATCAATTGCGGACCAAGTCACAATTTACATCCATATACATTACAATATATATACTTAGAGGAAAAGTGTAGGTGTGGCTGTAAAGACTGTACAGTAATGTAGAAATGTGTGTGCACCCATTTTGGGTCTCCCATTTAAAGGTGTTTGTGGGGCAAGTGAAGATCATGAGTTTTTCAATACCTCACAGTACTATGGGGGGCACCGCTCGCAGAGGAATCTCTTTAAATAGGGTGTGTAAGGACAGAGAGTATCCCCTAACCCAAGATGCTGCCTCCCTATATCCCACAACACCTGTGTTGAGCTGTGGGATCTATCACCCAAATGCACATAATATATATGAAATAAACTAGTACCATTCATGCAATAAAAATGGGCTTAAACACCATCACCAGATGTCCCTTGCAGACATCAAACTATCCAACCTTCTTTTGAAAGAATCAAGCGTATCTGAAGTCACCACTTCTTCTGTCAGACTGTTCCAAAACTTAATTACTCTGTTTGTAAAACTATGTTTTCTTAAATTTGTTCTACATCTTGGCTTAAATAATTTCATACTATGACCTCTAGTCTGATTATTGTGATCTTTAATGAAAAGAGAGACTCAAAATCTATCTTATCCAACCCTTTTATCATTTTATACACCTCTATCATATCACCCCTTAACCACCTCCTTTTTAATGAGAACATGCTTAGATACGCCAGTCTTTCCTTATATGTCAATTGTCTTAGAGATGGGATCATTCTTGTTGCTCGTTTCTGTACTTTTTCCAGTTTTTCAATATCTTGTATCAAATAGGGACTATTAAATTGAATGCAGTATTCGAGGAGGGGTCTCACATATGAAATGTATAGTTGCTTTATAATATTGGGTGATTTGTATTCAATGTGTGTCTGCATGAGATTGAGTCTAGCATTTGCTTTATTTCTGATTACCATACAGTGATTTGAGGGTTTAAGTTCATTTGTCACAGTGACACCCAAGTCTTTCTCTTTATCATCATTTTTAATCCAAATTCCATTCATATTGTATTCAAATTCTGGATTTTTTGGCCCAATATGCATAACCTTGCACTTATCAACATTAAATTTCATCTCCCACTTATCTGCCCAGGCTGTTACTCTGTCTAAGTCTTTTTGTATTGTCATTGCTCCTGCTACTGACTTAACATTATGGCCTAATTTTGTATCATCAGCAAATTTTGAGGTTTTACATGATAGGCCCTTCTCTAGATCATTTATATAGACAACAAAAAGCAGAGGTCCCAGAACAGACCCCTGTGGGACTCCGCTCAATACGGGTCTCCAAGTAGACTTATTTCCATTTAGATGAACTCTGTTTTCTATTTCTCAGCCATTCTTCTATCCAATCAGCTATATGACCTCTTATACCATGGGCTCTAACTTTTACCAACAATCTTGCATGAGGAACAGTATCAAATGCCTTTGCAAAATCTAAGTATACTATATCTACTGGCTCTTTATTGTCCAAATGCAATAGGACTCCATCATAAAATTCAATCAAGTTGGTTAGACAGGACCTTCCATTTCGAAAGCCATGCTGGCTATCATTTATAAGGTTGCACTCTTCAAGGAACTCAGTAACTTTACCTCTAATGATACTTTCGAGTAATTTGCAAATAATGGAGGTGAGGCTGATGGGTCTGTAGTTTTTTGCCAAGTTTCTATTTCCTTTTTTAAAGATTGGAGCCACATTTGCTTTCTTCCAATCCTCTGGAATTTCAGTACATATCAATGATTTATTAAAAATAATTTCTAGTGCCTGTGCTATATTCTTTTTGGCAGCTTTTATGACTATTGGATGCATTTCATCTGGCCCTGGAGATTTTTCCATTTTTAATTTATCTATTGCTTTTAGATATCTAGTTTTGTTACCCTTAATTCATTTATTTCTCTATCTTGTCCTGGTAGTATAAGATCAGGAATATTATTTAAATTTTCATTTGTGAATACTGATGAGAAGTATTTGTTTAGTTCTTCAGTTATTTCAAGATCATCATCTATAGTTTTATCATCTATATGGAGGGGGCCAATTTTCTTTTTCACTCTACTTTTCAAATTGAAGTGACTGAAAAACTTCTTAGGATTGTTTTTTGAATTCTTGGCTAGGCTTTTTTCCAGGTCTCGTTTGCTATCTCTGATTACTTTCTTGCAAATGCTTCTTTTACTTTTATATATTTCGGAGTCTGTGCCATTTTTAGTTCTTTTGAATTTATGAAATGCTTTTTTTTTTCTCTGATTGCTCTTTTTACATTGCAGTTTATCCAAGGTTTTTTTTATTTTTTCCAGTTCTGATTTTACACTGTGGGATATGCTTCCTTTGTATGTTCATTATTATACTTTTAAATTTTTCCCACATACTAGTTACTGTCTGTTCAGGCTGTAGAATATCTGTCCAATTTATTAGACACAGATCATTTACTAGTCCATTTATATTTCCTCTTTTAAAATCTGGAACTTCTACTTTATTTTCACTAGGTCTTGAATTACAAACAATATTAAACCGAAGGATACAATGATCACCTGAACCTAGTGTTTCTGAAACCGAGATATCCTGGAAGGTATCTGGATTATTTGTTAGAATTAAATCTAGAATGGCATCGGCCCTGGTTGGCTCCTTTACTAACTGGGTTAAACCATTCTCAATTATACAGTCTAAGAATCTCTCATTACTTTCTGGTGTTTGTAATATTTCCCAGTCTATATGCCTATAATTGAAATCTCCAACAATAATAATATTGCTTGTCATTGCTTTATTTATTTCATCAATAAGTTGATTTTCTACATACTTATTTTCTTCTCTACTTTTGGGGATTCCTCCAACTGAACATCCCTCAGGTGGTCTATAAATACCCCCTATCCTGATTTTCCTGGCATTTTTATGCCCAATATCTATCCATACAGATTCAACTATTTCCTCTTTAACAGGTAACTTCAACTGGATTCAGATTTGTCTTGGCATAAATAAATACTCCGCCACCCTCTGAATATTTACGTTCATAATAAAAAAGTTCATAGCCATCAATTTCATAAGTAATGGTATTATCTCTTTCACTAAATAGACTATTTGGTATCGTACTGAATTTTGTCCAAGTTTCAGTGACAATCATAACATCAGGATTTTCAATACCTATGTATGCCTTGAATTCATTTATTTTATCTCGGATACTTCTTGCATTTACATAGAAAAATGACAAAGAACCCTTGGAATATTTTGCTTGTAATTTAGTCTGGTTCTTGTTCTGTGATGGTATATTATTTGCATCTCTTTTACTTTCTTTTTGACCTTTTTCTTTTGAGTTTTGATTATATTTTTTATTAGTTTATTGTTATCAAGAGTATTGGTATTTGTACTAATTTGGCCTATTCCTTTAGTTTTTAGTCAATTATATGATACAATCTTTGATAGTAAATCAGTTCCTTTACTATTAAGGTGAATTCCATCTCTGTTATAGAACTCTCTTTTTTGTAAAATTTATTCCACAGTTCGATATATGTAATTTCCATGCTCTGACATAGTGTCTTAAGCCTACTATTTATATATAATGCTTGTGAGTACCACTTATTATTCTCATGTATCCTGGGAATTATACCTGTGATAGATGTTTTAAGGTTAGGTCTCCGTTCCTTTAACTTTGTTAATAGCTGTTTATATGACTCCATGATTTCTTCGGAGTGCTTACCCTTTATATCATTTCCACCTACATGTATAACCATATTCTTTGGTACAGTTAGGTCAATACCAGATCCTTTTTCTATAATTTTATTACTAATTCTATTTATCCCTGCACCTGGATAACAGTAAGCTATGCTACCTCTAGGTAATTTAGATCCTAGGCCCCTCACTTGAGAGTCACCTATAATGGATGCTGGTTCAAACACACCTATAGTTTTAGAACTTTCAAATGGTATATGTTTAATATTGAAAAATGGAGCGCTCCTAGAGATTATCCCTACCATGTTTGAGAACACCTTTCCAAAATTTAGCAGCATCATCAGGAATAGATTCTGCAAAAACTTCTTCTTTCCAGTTGACAATGTTAATTTTTCTATATTGTGCCTCTATTTGGTCTAAATAATTGGAATTGGGATACATTTGCAAAAAGGGCCAATACGGGACCAAAACTAGGTTTGGGGCCAAATAAATTTTTCTGGGGCCAAACGCTTTTCAAATGGGCCAATTTTATGAAATTTGGCCACAAATGGGCCAATCTGGCAACCCTGATACTACTACCTAACCCAGTCCAATCTTTGATGTTTGTACATAATTCGTCTTTTAATCTTACCTTTTACTGCGAGATTTCAAGAGATGAAGCCGAAATCAGGATTGAATTTTTTAACCTTGAGACCTACTTCAACAGACTAAAATTAATTGTTAAATTTATAATTTTAACAATGTACATTATATTATTGTTAGGAACTTACTAACGACAAAAACTATCACTCTTAATATTTTAATATACAACCAACGTAATTTTTAGGCCAAAATACACTTCTTTAGCCTACACGAACAATTTCACTTCGACTAATGTACCATTAAACATGGCCGCGAATGTGTCAATAGGAAATATCAAAACAAACCCCATACACCGAACACTATTAGAATTAATATATTACATAAACAAATATAATGATATTAAATTTAAAGTAAACTTATAAATGTGTAGTATTTTTATTATAAAATAATATCACATCTGCAGTGCACTAATTTATTATAAAAAGGTACATTATAGAAAATGAAAAGATACTTTCACATTAGGGGGTTCACTTATCTATTTTTAAATACAACCTCTAAAAATAAATGCGAAAATAAAATGTCAACCCATTAGACCTCAAAGTTTCGATATAAATTTGTTTTTATTAAAGCAAGGATATGATGCTCTTAAAAATATCGAGTTATTCTATCCTGTATGTAAAATATCAGGAAACTGCTACGTTCTACGCACGCACGCAAAATCCGTAAGTGACAAAGTCATCGACGGAAATTGTGTACAGTATGAGACATGTACATGAATTTAATTAAATAAGTTTGTGGTTAAAATTACACAGAATAGCGTATTCTACAGAATTCATGCCTCTGTTTCCTGTGTAGTAATAATTATATCTCGTCTGCTGTTTTGATACATATAGGTTTCGCAGACTAGCCTTCATTTCTATTATATAGACAGTAAATGTCGTACATTTTATTTATTCATAATTGTAAACTCTCTATAACTTTTACAGCTCATTTCAGTTCTTATTATAAATATTGAATATTTTCAAAATAATTTTCGGAGCAAGTGTAGTTTACGTCTACCTGACGCAAAAGGGGACACAAACTACACTAGGTCAAAGTTGGGGAACGTAAACTACAATAGGATCTTTAGGAGACATTTTTTAAATGAATCCAGCAAATAAAACGTTAAAACTAACGAAAATATTACGACTTAACCTAATCAATCGTCAATATATATATATATATATATATATATAATATTGGCGATTGGTTAGGTTAAATCGTAATATTTTCGTTAGTTTTAACATTTTATTTGATTAGGTACAGTATATGCGGACAAAGTTGGGGAACGTAAACTACACTAGGCACCACAGGGGGACGTAAACTACACTTGCTCCTAATTTTCAAAGGATATACTGTATATATATATATATACACACACCTTACCTTACAACCTTACAAAGGTTCCGCGCGATGATTCCTCATTTCGCGAGTCAAGCTTGTCGCCCCTCCTATATATATATATATATATATATATATATATATATACCAGGGCTGTGCGGGTCTATCACTTTCGGGTCGGGTCCGGGTCTGGGTCATTTTTCTAATTTACTTTCCGGTCCGGGTCCGGGTCATTTTTCTAATTTACTTTCGGTTCCTGGTCCGGGTCCGGGTCGGACCCGAAAGTTCATTTTCAGGTCCTGTCGGGTCTTTCAGTATATGACCCGGGTCTGGGTCGGGTCCATTATTAAAAATGTAATAATTATAATCTGGTATAGGATAGGTAATAAGACTGCTACCGTAGCTACATTAACATGTTTTCTGAAACATAGTAAAACATTATGGCTATACGGTAGTAGCCTAACCATATATATTAATTAATCCGATTTTGGAAATGTTTGAAAGTAGGTGTATTAATTGTATTAATATTTAATAGTACCTAGGTATAGTTATACATGCATTGCTAAGGGGCAAAGTACGATGTATGATTGATCTCTTCAGCCCCCTTATTCTAAATTTTAATTAATTTTGTGAAAACAAATTCTATGTGTTTTTGAGTGAACTCAAATGGAAATTATCATCTTCTTGCATTAAAATTAAATACTTTGTTTATCTTAAAAAAACAAAAATAAAACCGATAATATGAAATAATTAAAGTCATTTGATAGTAATATTGTCTTTATATTTTGAGGGCAACATATTCTGTGAAGGTGCTACTGTAGTATGCGGTCTACCGTTCAAAATATTTAAAAGGAATTGAAAATGAATTGAAAGGAATTATAATTTAATTTACACAATTAATTAATTATTAAAGAAGTTAAACATACTACTACCGCATACTTAACGGTAGACCGCATACTACATTACGCCCTTGATGATTGGTTAGGTTAAGTCGTGATATTTTCGTTAGTTTTAACGAAAATATCACGACTTAACCTAACCAATCGTCAAGGGCGTACAATTAACCTAATAATAAAATAATAAGAAGATAAGAAGCTATAATTAAAAGGTAGACCGCCGAATAGTAGCACCTCTGTGAACTCCTTTAAAACAGATATTGATATAGCGGCATAGCCTATACTTATTTCTTCTAGAATTTAGATTGAAAGTTGTGGCAAGACAGGAAAGAGATTTCTGAATTTTTAACGGATTTTTTTATTTTGAATATACACAGTATATACGGTGTATGTATATATATATATATATATATATATATATATATATATATATATATATATATATATATATATGCGCTTCTTAACTGAAATATTTTTATTAGGACTATTCTACACTATTTTTTTGAGAAGACTTTGTTCCCCACCACCGTTCGATCGCAAGCACAATACTGCGTCTAATAATGATTGCGAAAGAGAATTTCTTTGCGGGTTCAGAATGAAGCTTAGAGCGACGGAGAACAATCTTTCAACGCTAATTTGTGTGCACGGAGTAGGCAATGCTACCAAGGCTGCCTTTTAATTTTCCTCCCATTTCCATCCACCATTTCATGGGATCTTGATGGATCAGTTTCCCGGCTGAATCTCTCTTTTTCGAGAGGCGAGGACATTTTTCAAACTGTATCGCACCTACATCAAACTTCGCACTCAGTGACACAGTTTGAATTCGTCCTTCCTTCTGGAGAAGTCTTTCCTTTTGTCGCAATTCTTTTTCAACTCACAACTCACGAACAAACAATAAAATATATTAGGATTAGGCTATTCTTCCGTCACCGTTAACTCTCCACTTCCAGTGAGTTATTTGGAGGGTGGAGTGATAATTCAATACATTGTTGCCAAATCTAAAGGCGCGCACATAAATTTTGTAAACTAAAAACACGGCTGTGCGGGTCCTTCACTTTCGGGTCGGGTCTGGGTCTGGGTCAATTTTAAAATTCACTTTCAGGTCCGGGTCCGGGTCTTTTTTCTAATTCACTATCGGGTCCGGGTCCGGGTCTTATCTCACTTTCGGGTTAAACCCGGATCTGGGTCCGGGTCCGACCTGCCAGCCCTGATATATATATATATATATATTTTTTTTTAATTGGGGTTGTTTAACCTCCTTCGCAACATCTAAGGTCATATGACGGAGGGGACCTACAGCTTTACGTGGCATCCGAACCACGGGTCGCTACATAATCTGGGCGCAGAGGACGGTCTCCCATCCAACTACTACCCAGACCCAATGTCGCTTAACTTCGCTGATCTCCGGGAAGCGGTGTTACGACATCGGCCACGACGTAGCCCTTTTATATATATATATATATATATATCCTTCCTGCATAAAAAAAGATATATTACAGTGGGTTTTTTTCTGGAAAGAAAAGTTCTGGAACTCTGCTAATAATTACCTACAACCTTTGCCATTTGTTACCCCATCTCACCCCTTGACCATCCCAATACAAAAAAAAAGCGTTTTTCCTATCCCTAAAATTTTGTCATGTAACAAAAAAAATAAAATAAAAAAAAAAAAAATTAAAATAAAATCGGAATGAAAATAAAAACGTGAAATTTTCTTCTGAATGTTGAAAATAAAAGGTACCAGGACGCCGTTCCGGCGCGTTCCGCCAGAAAAAAAATATATACTATTAGTTAATTTTGTATGTAAGTTGGAAAATGGGAATATATTGGGAACAGGTGGAAATATAATGTTTTTGAAGTGTCTGAAACAAGAGAATTTTGAAGCATTGTAGTGCTGCATTTCAGTGGCTTGAAAAACACACACACACACACACACACACAAATTATGCTCGCTTTCGGAGGTTCTGACAAGAGCAACAAAGGCAAAAGAATGTCATTAAGATGAGCTTTTTTCTATTAATATGAAAAGGGCAAAAGACTTGACATCACGACTAACGCGGAAAAGGAGTATTTTATAAAACGGTATTTCTCATATTCGCTCGTAACGTGAAAACAATTGTATATAAATTAATTTACGGTAATTATCTTCTCTACCCAAGAAGAATGGCTTTCAGGCCTATTTGGGCCAGATCTGGTAATTAAATGTCATTCTGGTTATGATCCCATATTTTTAAAGTTTTTTATTGCTGTTGTTACTTAGGATTGTAGGATGGTGTGGGAGAAAGTATCCTATAATATTTCTGAACAAAAAACGCCCTTAAAAAATATTAAAAAAATGCGTAATTAATCAATAATGTATTGAGTTTCATTAATACATTCCAAATAACAGCGAAAAATAACTTACATTTATATTACAACTTTACGCGGGATCTAAACCACGGGTCGCAAAATAGTTTGGACACGGAGGACGGTCTCCCATCAACTACTCTTCAGACCCAATTACACTTCGCTGATCGACGGGAATTGGTGTTACAATATCAGCCACCACGAAGTACCTTACAGCGATGTAGGACTCGAGACCTTTTTACTGGTCTCGGTCTCGGGTGCTTAGGTCTCAGTCTCGGCTTCAGCCATGGTGTTTTTCCTCAAGTGCAAGAAACACTTATCTTGTTTTAAGTAGGCAGTTAACTGCTGAAAAATGTCACAAACTATAAATTTGTAAATAAATTACGAGTAAATTTTGCAATTATCACTTGATAACCTCTTTACAATCTTTATTCCTGAATGTGAAGTACAGAGCTCAGGAATTAGGCATTACAGTGTACACAGTACAGTAATCCCCAATTTACGCGGAAGATGCGTTCCTGAACCTTCCGCGTAAAATGAATTCTTGTAAATTGGGGAACTATAATTTATAATTTCATGTGATAATCACGGGCCCCCCAACCCCAAGAAGCCCCCAAAATTAAATTAAATAAAATAAAATATAATAATAATAATAATAATAATAATTATTATTATTATCTGCAAAAAAAAATAATATTAATTAAATAAATAAATAAAGTATATAAACTCATCTGTAAAAAATTAGTAAAAATTAGTAATAACATGTAATAAATAAATAAAAAATAACACTCAAGTGTCTCTTTTATAAAAAAAATAATATTTTTTGGACCGCGTTAATCCGAAACCGCGCAAATGGGGGGCGCGTATCGGGGGTTACTGTACTAAATACGGTACATGCCAAAATTGCAAATGGTTTCGGTTTCGATCTCGGACTCGAGACCAATCTCGAGACCATTTTTCTGGTCTCGGTCTCGGGCTCGGCCATGGTGGTCTCGTCTACATCGCTGGTCCCGATGTTTAAGTCCGTTCAGTAGCTGGATAGGTGATTGTTCTCCGCGTTCAGATGATGTAGCGACCCGTAGATGGTTCACATCCCACGTATGAGTAAAGCTGTAGGTTCCTTCCGTCGTGTGACCTTTGCGTTGCGAAGGAGGATAAACAATTATGAACATTACTATGATTTTATAGGCAACTCATTTTTATGAACAAGAGTCAAAATAAGCAGTCCGCTTTCAAAAAGTTAAACTAAAATTAATTAATTAGGACACATTTTCTTTTACAGACAAATGAAGTTAAAATGTTTAAAAGTGTCTATTGAAATACTTACACCCATCAAAGTAAGTCGCTTCGGAAGTAACACTTCTGTGCACTATGCGCATTAACATTAAACGTCACCTTCTCTTCCTCACTGAAACTCAGAAGCCTTGGACGAGTGACAGAAACCCCTTTTCTGTACTCTCCTACTTTCTCTATACTCAATTTTATTCCAAAGGTGGATGTTGCGTATATGTACGCAACGACCTAACTTGCTCTCGTATTCTCGAACTTGAATCCTTCGAATTCTACACCCTCTGGCTACGGCTTACATGCCAATCTCAAACTAAATACATCTGCGCTATCTACCTTTCTTCTAGTTCTACTAACGATCCAAAACTCTTTCACTACCTCACTTCCAAAGTGGAATACATTCTATATCACTCTCCTTTCGTTGAAATTTCCACTTTAAGGAGATTTTAAAGTACACCACCACCTTTGGCTTTCCTCTCATTTCATTGACATTCCTGGTGAACTAACTTACAATTTCTATCCTGAATGACCTAGAACAGATTGTACAGCACTGGGACTCGTATCCCCAATCGCCTTGGAGATGGGCTCAACATTCTGGATTTATTTCTCATCTCTCATCCTTCTTACTCTGTCAAAATTTTATCTCCGTTGGGTTCCTCCGACCACAATCTTATATCTGATTCTTGTCTTATCGCTCCAGTTTGGACTTTGAATCCTCCTACGAAGAGGCGCCCTTGGCACTTTGGCGCTGCTGGTTGGGAAGCCCTTAGGCAGTACTGTTCTGATTTCCCATGGAATGATTATTGTTTCCGTGGCCGGGGCCGCTCCGAGTGCTCTGAGCGCATCACGGAGGTGATTCTCTCGGACTTGGAAACGTACATTCCATATCCATATTCTATTCACACTACTAATGCAAAGAAACCTTGGTTTAACTTTGCTTGTTCTAGTGTTATCCGCAACAGAGAGGAGGCTTTCAGAAGGTACCGTTGCTATCCAACTCCTGACTCAGCTTATTGTCAATCCATTTTTATTATTGAGTTCGAAATTCCAGCTGAGCCTTGAACAGCCAAACTCTGAAGGGCTACTTTAACATATAGCCTAAGTTCAGCTAGACTAAAACAGACTTTATGGACTTGGTGGTCCTATTCGGTCCTACTTCAGGGTTGTTAACTCGATGTGGGCCTACTTTAGGCCTCAGTAGCAAAAAAAATTTAAAAAGTGGCACTATTTACGGTCTTCTTTCTAAACCTTGCAACGACAACAACACAACCTGCACCACTGCACGGTGCAACAACCCTATATCTAAACTACCAAACTGAATTGCAAGAGAGCTCTCTATAATACCACGCTCTATCAGTGCCGCATTCAACAAAGGAGTAGAAAGGACGCTACCAATGCCCAAAAATTATGCCACAAGACCCCAGAAATGTTGGCTCTAAAATAAGTGACAATTTTTCACTCACCTTACAATTATGAGATGGATATATACACCTTAACTTAATACATACAAACACGTGCAAAATCTGTTCTTCAATTTGCCAAATTCTTTCATCAGACGAAAAGGTGAAAACCTTTTCAATTCTAATTCTTCTAGCTCTTTCTGGCACTTAGCCAAGAACCTCTCCAACAGCTTTACTTCTTCTTTCCCTCCTCTTTTCCACTCGACGGCTCAGTTGCCGTCTCTTCTCCCGATAAAGCTGAGCTCTTCGCTCAAACTTTCACCTCCAACTCAACCCTGGACGATTCTGTGCTGTTCCTCCATCTACTCATCCCTTTGACTTAATTATGTCTGAAATTAGAATCTCTTCCAAAAATGTTTTTTCTGCCCTATCTGTGCTCAACTCAATTTCCTTTCTGACCGATCTATAGCTGTGGTTCAAAATGGCCACTGTTCTTCTCCTAAAGCTATTAATAGTGATGTTCCTCAGGGCTCTGTCCTGTCACCCACTCTTTTTCTTTTATTTATCAGTGAGCTATTAAGTCGCACTTCTTCTCCTATCCACTCCTATGCCAATGATTCCACTCTTCACTTCTCCCGATTCCCAACGCGTCCCTCTCAACAGTCATTCCATGTTGCGTGTGAGACGGCTGTGATGAACCTGACCTCTGATTTTTCGACTATCTCTGATCGGGGAAGAGTAGACCTTTTGGCTTTTAATGCCTCAAACACTTAGTTCTTTCATCTGTCTTCTCGTCAAATCTTCCACACGACTATCCCCTTACCGACAACAATCCACAACTCAGTTGCTGTCTCTGTACAGGGGTCTTGTCCGCCCCTGTATAGAGTATACTTCTCATGTGTGGGGTGGCTCAACCGACATAGTTCTACTTGACCGAGTGAAATCAAAGGTTTTTCGTCTCATCAATTCCCCGTCTCTTACTGACTGTCTTCAATCCCTCTCTATTCGCCGCAATGTTGCCTCACTCTCTCTTTACTATCACTATTATAACGGACACTGCTCTTCTGAACTCTCTAACTGCGTGCCTTCTACTTTAAGGAGAGCACGCAGTACCAGACTTCCGACACAGTTTCATTCCTTTTTTGTCCAACTCTCCAACGATCGATATTTTCCGTCTTTCATCTACTCAACCGGTCAACTCTGGAACAATCTTCTTCAATCCATCTTTTCTCCTGTTTATGACCTTCAATCTTTCAAACGCAGAGTGCCCAGACATCTTAAAAAACCCTGGACCTTGATTTTAGTTCTTTTCTTCCTCTAGCAGGGGTGGAGCGTTTTTGCGGATATTCACCCTTGGCCCCTCCTTCGTGCATAAAAAAGTAACTAGACATACAAATTTTTGTTCTTTACCAATACTAGAAATAGATTTTACCATTAATTATATTCTATACTTTCTGCCAAGTGTGAATGAACTCTAAATATGTTAATGGTTACAGTGATGCATTCATTGTTTTATTTTCCACGAGAAATAAGAAAATAATTCATAAATATTCATTGATGTATACAGATGTCTTCATGTAAATGAAAACGGTGAAAAGTAATAAAAAATACCCAAATACCCACGCACTTCAACTTCCAACTTTTATTTGCAGATGAAAGAGTAGAACGATTATCTTTTTATGATCTGAGCCGTGTAAATTTAAGTATTTCTTATATAATTTCCACATATATACTGTATATAGGCCTTGTAGTAATGTAACGATTGGCATATGTATCTAGTCAGTGCTGTGCCATGTAACTCCTAAAGTTAGCGCCGCTAACGCTAATGCTGACTACCATAAAATTTAGCGCCGCTAACGCTAACGCTAAGCATTTCTACAGTTAGCGCCGCTACGCTAACGTCAATTTTGTCGCTATTTTTTTCTGAAAACACTCCAATTTATATATGTTCTGCCTTCCGTAATTTACTTACATATATTAGCACACACCTTGATATATATAATTGGTTGCTGAGGCACAAAAATGTGACGTTATAGTCCACGAAAATGAAAACATTTTCATGTAGGAGTCGAGTTTCTTTCGTATATATTAATAGGGAAAACAAATTAACGGAAGAATAAATTCTATTCAATTTATACGTCTATATTTAATTCAAATTTACAAACTGGAACTCAAAGAAATTATAAAATATTGACAAAGAGAGTAAACGATATTTGTTTGTCTGTTTGTCTGAAAACAAATACTATGCTCGTGCAAAGTTTTATACATACATTCATTAACAAAATTTTCTTTCCCAATGGATTGGGGTGAGAAGGCAGAAATGCGTATGCTATATCGAAAAAAAGCCGGTAGGTCAATAAATTTACAAAATGCCGCAGCCATCAAAATTTTGAACTTCAAATTAGTGAAGCTACACTTAAAATCTAAATGACTCGTGAGCTTAAAGTAAATGGTAAGATCTTTAGATTTTATGTTCAAATTATTTAAATGAAATTATTTGCATGTTTAAGCTGTTATACTTCGACGTGGACCGACTAGATATTGGTAACCACTAACCTTTGATCGAACCACTAATTACAACATATTTACAAGTGACTTTTACTCCCGAAAATCATTCTCAAGTCCTACAGTTATTCCTCATGTTAATAAAAAATAAAAATAGCAAATGAACTTAAAAATTTAAAATTTCCTGAATTAGAAAAAACAGCAGTGGTGATGAGCCACGTGCAAAATCCTCGTCAGAATGTTCATCTGATATATATATATATATATAATATATCTATATATATATATATATACAAGGTCTGTTCAGAACGTATCCGGACATGGTGTTTATTTTTAGAACAAGGTCACGCTTGGAGTTGTGACTGTGCTAAACATGTTTCTGATGTCGAGACAAATTGACTGATAGGGTTGAACTTCATTGTGTAGCGTCAGTCCACTGTGGTGAACCGATAAAGTTAAACGTGTTTTGTTTCGCGGCGATTTCTTACGAAGAGGTCATGTTACTCGTTCTTTTTTTACTGTGAAGGTGTTGTACACCATGAATATGGTCCACAGAGACAAACAATCAACAAGGAATTTTACAATGATGTTTTGAGACGTCTACGTGAAGCGGTTCGGAGGACACGGCCGCAGAAGTGAGAGTCCGAAGACTGGATGCTTCATTACGAGAACGCGCCATCTCACTCGTCGCAACTTGTCCAGCAATTTTTGACCAAAAATGCTAACCCCCATGTACAGCAGCAGCCATATTCGCCGGATTTGGCTCCATACGCCTATT
The DNA here is from genome assembly GCA_023014485.1 of Bathynomus jamesi. Lineage (NCBI taxonomy): Eukaryota > Metazoa > Arthropoda > Malacostraca > Isopoda > Cirolanidae > Bathynomus > Bathynomus jamesi. Next base: position 578,412 of record JAJOZX010002257.1, read on the forward strand.
TTTTTGTTTCCGAAGGTCAAACAAACCCTGAAAGAACACCGATTCGATGATGTTGAGACCATTAAAAGAAATTTGACGGAGCAGCTTTTGGCCATTCCAAAAAGTGCTTTCGAAAAATGTTTTTAACAGTGGCAGGATCGTTGGGCAAAGTGTGTGGCTTCAAAAGGAACGTGCTTTGAGGGAGTTTAATCCCCAAATCCTGTAAGTACCATATTCTGTCTATAATCGCATCAAACCGGATACATTTTGAACAAACTTTGTGTATATTATATATATATATATATATATATATATATATGGGATGAATTTCACAATTAAAACACGTGAAATGAATGAATGCTGCAAACCCACAAGGTCACGCTTTTTTTTCCTTGTGGATTTGCAGCATATATACTGTATATACAAAGCTGGGCACAAACCGTTAATCCGTTAATCGTTAATTAACGAAGTTAACTTTTTCGTTAACGATTTAACTTTTAAGTTAACTTTGAAAATCATTATCGGACTAATTAACTTCCGTTACATTTAACTTCCGTTAACTCAAGTCCGTTAACCCAAAAAATTCATAAATAAACGTTTAAAAGTTTCTATTATTTTCAGTGCTGAGCAGGTGCGCAATTAATCCGCCATTGTTAATAGTGATGAACGAATTTCCATTTCAGCAGTGCAAAATCAGGCGATATATTGTTTCCGTCGCCACAATTTGTGTCTTACCAAATATGGTAATTATTTATGGCATGGCATTGGTTTGAGCAAAACATGGTCGACTGTAAAATCAGGCGGAAAGATTTGCCATTTGAATCAACTTCTTCAAGAATATCACGAGCATTTTAAGGCACTTTCAATAATGTATATGTAACAATTACAACAAATAACTACATTCGTTTCATTTGCAGTCTGTCTCTTGCGCAACATGTTTGTGCTAGTGAATATTTAAAAATAATCGTTGTCAAGTAAGTCATGTATATTTATAATATGTCTGAGTACCTTATTAGTAGTCTCCTTGATACATTTCAAGAACCATAAAACTGATCAGGTAAGATTTCAATTCTCATGTCACTTTGATGACATAAATTAAGTCAATTGATGTCTTACAATGGGAGCGTTTTCACCTTAACCCTTTATGTCCTGGCGGTACTTCTAGGTACCACATCTTTAAAATCTCCATAATTATTTTTCTACCCGGTTGATCCTGCCGGTACTTTCAAGTCCCAATGTGAATTAGTTTCTTTATGAGATAATAGATGGCGTTGAGAAGTACATGTGAGCGTGTGGCGCCAGAACTTGGTCAAGACCTGGCTGGAGACCAACTCCAAGGACTTGCTGACAGATGCTGCCTTCTTGGGTGAGCAAGTGTTGGTGGACTTGTTCATCAAGTTCAACACAGCCATCCCCTCCAGTGCTGCAGTGGAGCGTTTGTTCTCTATGGGCAAGGACATCCTGAGGGCCAAGAGATCATCCCTGTCTGATGAAAACTTTGATATGCTAATTTTCATGAAGGGCAATATGCATCTCATGGACAAAATGGAGAACGAGAAGAAGAGGGAAAATTAAATTATATATATATTGTGTTTTTCATTTTTTTTATAATAAAAGTTAACGTTAACGGTTTATCGGTAACTTCCGTTACATGTTTAACGAATTAACGGATTAACGGTTAACGAAGTTAACTTTTTGGTTAACGGATTAGCGGTTAACGAAGTTAACTTTTTGGTTAACGGTGCCCACCACTGTGTATATATATAAATAATGAACGTTCTAACGAGGCTTCCACACTTGGCTCATATATATATCTCAAAGAATTAGGCTTACTAAAGTGTCTTCAAAATTGACTTAATATATATATATGTTACAGAGAATCTGTAATAGGGATTTCATGAAATCCTTAAAATGTTCAGGGATTTCATGTAAGGTTAAGTTGTGATATTTTCGTTATTTTTAACGAAAATATTACGACTTGACCTAACCAAGCGTCAAGGGCGTACAATTGACCTAACCGGGCAGTCAATAATTTTTCCATAGGTTTAACGAAAAATCACGACTTAACCTTGCATGAAATCCCTAGTTACACAGTTTTCCTGTATCACATATATTATATTATAATATATATTATATATATATATATATAATATATATATATATATATACACAGTATATAGTAAGGAATAAGAGGACGAGAAGGTGGTACATGTTTATTAGTCAGACGTTTCGGAAATTCAATTTCCATCATCAGTGCTAAAAAATGAAAAGTAAAAAAGTGAACAAATATAGTGAATAAAAGATTTTATACAATGTATGTATGCAGTCATATGATAATTTAAAGTGAAATGTGAGGGTAAGACGATGGCTAAAATATACAAATATTACAGGGTGACACAAAAATTGAAAACAAATCTTACCGGGTTATTATACGACGGTTGGGGTTTAATCTAACTGTATAAAGGTTAGGAATGGATGACTGTTGTAGTATTCATGTTAGAAGCCGGAGAGTGGTAGCGGATTTCTTTTTCAGTGGTGGTTCAGAGGAAGTTATTTAGCTATGTTTAAGTTGAAGGCAGAAGCCGCAGAACTATAGTCGTTGAGGGTTGGTTTTGTGTTAAGGATGTATAGGGATTCGAGGATGCGAAGGTCGGTTGGTTGGTATGCTGAATTGATAATTTTGAAATTGGTAGGGAGCGGTGGGTGATTGTGGAGGTGGCAATGATCTCTTGTTGCTGATTTTGATGGTTTGTTTAAAGGTTGTAATGTTCTGGTAGAAATGCCGCGATGTTCGTCCACTCTTGTTTGATATTGGCGAATGGTGCTGCCAATATAACTCGCTTTGCAGTGAGTACAGTTGAAACGGTAGATAATGGACGAACCAAGGGGCTGGGTGGGTTTTTTTTCCTTTATGGTTGAAGTACGGTTTGATGCTGTTATTATTGGTGAATACAAATTGAAAGTTAACTTGAAAGTAAAGAGGGGTGAGTCGGTGTCGAAATTCTGATTGTATTTTGTAACTAATATAGTCATAGTAGGGAAAAGAAAAGTATTGTATATATTTTTTAACGGTGGGTACTCTAAGGGGGAGGGGTTGATAAATGTTGCTGAGAAAATTTCTAGTTAGAAATTGTAGTAGATGTTTTGGGAAAGAGTTATTAATGCTGAAATTGTGAATGAACTCTATTTCGTTGTGGAAGGATAAGTAGGAGGAACAAAGTTGATAAGCACGGTCGATTAAGATTTTAATACTGTTAATTTTATATAGTGAAGGGATGTGGCTTAAGTAGTTAACTACGAAAACCCTTTGATTCCACCCGGTCAAGTAGAATTGTGTGGATTGAGCATGGGGTGAAAAAATTGCGGAACCGGTACAGCGCATCTAACCTCTTAGAAGTTCTGTTAGAAATGGAGTATCTGTGATCTTTCCAGGAAAGATCACGACTGAAGGAAACGTCAAGAATGTTAAGCGAAGACGAAGGATTGAGTTGTGGATTGTTGTAGGTAAGGGGATAGTCGTGTGGAAGATTGTGAAGAGTAGACATGAAGGAACTGAGTTTGTGAGGCATTGAAAGCCACAAGGTTTTCTCTTCCCCAATCAGAGATAGTAGAAAGACCAGAGGTCAAGTTCATCATAGCCGTTTCACGCGAAACATGGAGTGACTGTTGAGACTCAGCTTGAGAGGGACGCTTTGTGAATCGGGAGAAGTGAAGAGTGGAATTATCGGCATAGGAGTGGGTAGGAGAGGAAGCGCAACTTAATAGATCATTGATAAATAAAAGGAAAAGAGTGGGTGACAGGCTAGAGCGCTGAGGAACACCACTATCAATAACTTTAGAAGAACAGTGGCCATTTACAAAGGTAATTATAGATCGGCCAGAAAGGAAATTAGAGATGAAGACCAGGATTGGGTTCAAGTACTTTTTTCAAGTACAAGTAAGTACAAGTACTTCAGAAATTTGAGAAAGTAAGTACAAGTACAAGTACTTAATGTAGAAAATTTGGTTAAGTAATTCCAAGTACTTAATTGTCAAGTACACCCTTGTGCAAATTAATTGGATCAGACGTTCATCAGGAGGCGATAAAAGGTAGTTTAAGTGTAAGGCTTTTATTAGCATTCTATTACATATATTGACCGCTCTCATACATTATGTGACCACCACGATTATCGATGAGTAGTTTTACACATTTTGGCATTGAATCTACTAGATTCTGATAAGTTCTTATGATTTCCTCATCATTGTACCAGACTTGAATTATTGCTTGACTTAGCTTAACTCTTGTTGTGTAATCCATTGTCTTTAATCGTGCTTTAACAATTGCCCACAGGTTTTCGATTGGGTTGATATCGGAAGAGTTACCAGGCCAGTCCAATACCTGAACCTTGTTTTCTTTGAAGAAACCGTTGACGGCCTTCGAAGTGTGACAAGGTTCAAGGTCTTGTTGGAAAATGCCATCTCCATTGGGGAGATCTAAGTTCTAAGATCAGTGGTTCTAAGTTCAGGAATCGCCTTTCGTTGCAGTACTGCCACATATTTCGATGAATTCATCATACCTGTAACAGGATGGAGTGGTCCAACGCCATAATAGCTGAAACAACCCCAAAACATCTGCTTATCTGGGTTTTTTACGAACTGGTCCAAGTGACATTCTCGTAAGGGCTCTCCGACTGAACGACGCACATTCATCTGTGAATAGAACCTTTCGCAATCTTCTGTTGTCATATTTCTATGTTTCTTTGCCCATTTGTATCGTTTTGTCTTCATTTTCACGGTAATAAGCTGCTTCTTCAATGGTCGCCTAGCAAATCTTCCGGCTTCAATGAGTTGCCTTCGCAAGGTACTGGAGCTTACCGATGTTCCAGATGCTTTTTCAGATCCTTTTGTAAAACGTCACTTGTCTTTCTGGGATCTTTCCTGCTCTGGCGAAGCAGAAACGCATCAGCTATAGAAGTTTTCTTTTTGCGACCACAGTTTCCTTTCCGATTAAGTGATAACGATCCAGTGGTAGCCTTTTGCTTTAGAATCCTTGAAACTGTACTCTGACTGACGTCACATAATTTAGCAATCTCTCTTTGGCTTTTTGAGGTGTGCTGGTGCAAAGTTAAAATCTTGGAGCGTTTTTTTTGGTGTAAGATCCATTATTATTAGGGAAGACTAGGGCGTATGAAGGCACAAGTTCAACCACCAACTGCTACACAATCCCCAGTTTCGGCAGAAATTGAAGCTGCGCATGCGCATTGTTGCTAAATGACACGTAACTAAGCAGTGCTGCCATCTCGCATCACAAAACTTTCAATACAGAATGATTTCGCAATATCTAGAAGGATAAAATGTGATTTTACATAAAAAAGCATACTAGTACAAATACAAATACAAGTACAAATACAAATACTTTCGTGGAAGAAAATGAAATTTATCCTTATTTATTTACAATTTTATTGTTATTCACAAAAAATGAACGCAAACCCATCACAAAGCCCCTGTAAACATCACAAGGCCTATAGTTACACCAATAATACAAATAAGTAATGTTTCCTATAAGCATGACCTCACTGACACTCTAAATGCCTAGCCTGAAAGTAAGTTGGTTCGGAATATGAAAGTAAATATGTAAAACGCAGTTTAAATGTAAATTTGTCCCTTATCCTGAGGCAATGATGCTTGTTATCACGAGTACAGTATTTCTAAATTAAATGAAATAAAAACACAATGATGAAACTGAATCAATCAACTGCAGTAGCGGATCTAGGATTTTCGAAAGGGGGGGAGGCGGACCTTTACATATGTAAAAATTGCGCCAAAATAATGTTTAATTATATATAAATATAATTACATACACTGGAATTAAAAATACAATGTTAACCCTTTCAGCAGCAGCAGGCAAATTTTTAGCGTTTATTAAAATGTAGTTAAAGACCAGGTTTATGGTAGTAAATATTGGAACTAATTTGATTGACGTTATCTAAGCCATCCGTTCAAAGTATTACCTGAATCAGTCATTTAGAGAGAGGAAGATCGTGAATGTGAATACTACGCAAAGGGTTTACGAGCACATTAACCTCGTGTCTACAAATGCTTACAACCATTAATAAATGAATGCTGGAAAGCATAATTTAATTGAGTATACGAAGGGAAATATTATTTTTATACACAGTTTCTAAAAATAAAATTGAAAGGTAAGTTGACAGATATTTACAAGGGTGGTGTTGATATTTTTATAATTTAAAAAGTATGTACTTTTTTGCTTTTAGATTTAAAAAAATGTATTAAAAAAAATAAAGCATTTGGAATGGGCGCCAAGATTGACCGGAAGGGGCGCCAAATTGACAAAAAAGGGCACCAAATTGACCAAAGGGGGCCCCCTCCCCGTAAATCCGCTAGTGATCAACTGGTTGCAAAAAGTAAACTCAAGCACTTCACAAGGCCCATATATACATCACATGGACCATAGTTAAAAAAATAATACTAATGTATTTATAACCAAGAAGTCAGTGACACTCAATGCCTAGCCTCCCCTTTAACTCTGCACAGGATGTCTTACTCTTGATCTGTTTTCATTTCATAACCATATCTACATTATTTGTACGTGTGATCATTATACTTAACAAACACGACTGTTTCAAAGTTATCATCAGTCATACGGCACTCATTACCACTTTCGTCGAGATTCATTACCAAATGTAGCTTTTCATTACCAAATCATCCAAATGCTTGAAGTTCTTCTAAAATACTTGAAAGTACGTACTTCAATATTTTCAAGTACATTTCATTAAGTACAAGTACAAGTACAGACTATTGTAAAATTTCAAGTACAAATACAAGTACCTAAAAACTGGTACTTGAGTACCAAGTACAAGTAAGCACTTGAACCAGGCCTGATGAAGACACAGATAGAGAAAGGTAGAAACCGAAGGAGGACAGTTTGGAAATTAAAGATTTGTGCCACACTCCATCAAAAGCTTTTGATATGTGTAATACAATAGTAAAAGTTTCACCGAAATCCCGAAAGGAGGCTGATCAAAAGTCAGAGGTGTATACAAGAAGATCGGCAGTCAAGGTCCTTTGAGGAACCCATACTGACGCTCTGAAAGAAGATTGTGGGAAGAGAGGTGTTTAAGAATCTTCCTATTAAAGATACATTCAACATATATATATATAATATATATATATATAATATATGAGGAACCTCCAGCACACACTAGGGCATGGTTCTGATTAATCAGTTAATTATTTTTTCAAATTTAATCATTAATGAAAAAACTATTTTTAGAAAATGATGGGAAATGATTAATTTCCCTCATAATTTCAACATCATTTTACCTTAAATTTTGTAATGTATCATTTGAATTTGGGACCTTTTTGCATGTATAAACTGTCCAATCCGCCTATGCCTGATTTCTTTAACTAAAGCAAACTAAATGTTTGAGCAAAATGTGTTTTTCGGTCTTATCTCACGCGACAGAAACAATAAAGCTCTTTCTTACTCATTTCAGAAGTATTTAATTGTTAATCATTTGTAATCAGTTAATCAGTGATTAATTAGAAAATTTCATCATTCATCACTTTTTCTTAAAAATGATTAATTAACCATGCCCTAACACCAACCTCAATAATTTGAAGAACCAGCTGGACAGATTCCTGTGCAAAGTCCCTGACCAGTCATGTCGATCCTGAACCGTCGTTCAAACCCTCATAAAGTGTGTGTGTATATATATATATATATATATATATGTATATGTATATATATATCGTTAATTAATAATGAATTAATAATGAGCAAAAAGTTTATTTCTCGCGTTTAAATGAATGAATTTAACATTTCTGTATTTAGGCCTTCTTATTCATTTATTTATTTATTTATTGATAAGGTAATTAAGTAATAGATTAATTATATAATAAACAAAATATTTATGCCCACCAGAACCAACCTCTTAGTATTGATGAGATATACAAGTATAAATATCCATCTTAGGATAAGCTAATCCTTTAAATTCAGTTTAATCAGTTGTTAATGTTAATAATTAGATATTAGGCTAAGGAATATAGAGTGTAAATTGCTAAAACTTTTCTGAGCTAAATGTTACTTGTAAATATACATGAATTAATTGCTCGACAGGTTAGAGTGGCTTCATGTTTTCCAAATGAAATGAGATGATATTTGATTTAATAGTTAGTGCTAAACCATAAAAATTGTTCATTAAAGAAAACGTAAATTGTTATGGTGAACTCTTGAAATTTATGTCAACAGAAACGCTGTGTAGAAATCGTTATTTATATATATATATATATATATATATATATATATATTTTTTTTTTTTTTGAAAATGAAATGTATTTTAATAAACACTGCCTTTATAATTATTTAAAGTATATATATATATATATATATTATATATATATACTTTAAATAATTATAAAGGCAGTGTTTATTAAAATACATTTCATTTTCAAAATGTAATAGAATCTACAGACATTATTTAATTGTTTTGTCAACACCTGTTTTCAAACTGACGTCCGTTCTGGTCCAGGCACTGCTGATAACGCGAAGCAATGGAATCGCAAACATCACGAAACATTTCGTTTGGTATTTGTGTGCATTCTCGTTCAATGGCTGCTCTCAATTCACCGACTGTTGCAGGTTTTATAGCGTAGACTTTGTCTTTTAAGTATCCCAAAAAAAAGTCTAGTGGTGTGAGGTCTGGTGAACCCGGAGGGTATTCTACGAAACCCTTCGTCCAATCCACATCCACATCGTGACAAGTACCACTCGCAATACTCCACTCTTCGGTCCGGATCATCTTCATTAATAGCATGGACTAATCTTGGAATGTAACTTTTCCATTGACAGCGCTTCAAAATGCGTTGGACAGACGATTCTGAAATTCCTACCTCACGACTCGCTTGCCGCACAGATTTTCTTGGACTTTGGTGATACGTTTCCAGTACTCTTTCTTGCTTTGTGGGGCTTGTCGATGTCCGTGGTCTTCCGGAACGCTTCTTGTGGACATTCTGAACAGTTCCATCGGCTTCAAACTTATCTCTAATTCGAGTGATGGTAAGTCGCGTTTGGTGGATCTGTTTGAAACTCCCTCCTAAACTGTCTTTGCACTTCAACTGCGTTTTCACACTTCCAGTAGCATTTTAGAATGAATTTCCTTTGTTCAAAGCTTAGTCTGACTGCCATTATTAATTCTAATGGGTTTAACTTGGAAAGAAAGAAACATCAAATGAGCTATCAGCTGTTAAAGTGTGTATACATATTTTGGGACGCCCTATATATATATATATATATATATATATATATATATATATATATATATATATATATATATATATATATGAAAATGAAAAGGTTTATTGGCAGACTATAGTTCATATGACAAATATTATTATACAATGACAGTTCATATACTAAGGATAGAAATATATACAATTGATTAGAAAAATACTGTAATGTCGAAGTTAAGTGGAGCTACAGACAGACGTTTTCGTACCAAGAAGTCCATAGCTTAGAGGATAAATGGTAGGACTCATGGATAGCTTGGATGATCGGTTGGTTGATTTTTTTTTTAATTCTTTGCATTAGACTGTGTTTGAGCACGTCTTGTTACCTCCGGGAAGCTCGGGACATTGCGGGTAGCAAACATTTGCGAAGCTGAGCATCCGGGGGTAATTTATGTAAGAGTCTAAAAGACCTGTTGTACAGCAAATTTAGGGTTCTGCCAGAACCTTTTTATAATTCACCCAGAGTTGCTGACCGTATATATTACTGCAGAAAGTACGAAAGAGTGTGTCTTTAGCTTCACTTGTACAGAAACGAAAGTTCCTTATGGTCATATTCACTTTAGCACACAGGCTTCGAGATTGTTTTCTTATATCCGAGTCATCACTCAAGGAGCTGGTAATAGTTTGACCCAAATACTTAAACTCTTGTACTTCCTCAATTACTTCACCATTCATTTTAAACCTTATATCAGCTGGCTGATTACAGCTTTTAGGATGAAATTGCATAACCTTAGTTTTTGTAACATTAAAAAGAATATGTTTCTGCGAATACACTTCGCAGACGTTTAGTAGCCGATCCAGACCTTTAACAGAGGGACTTATTAACACCATATCATCGGCATAAACTAAGTTATTTATCTTTGTGTTATCTATACAACAACCCACTGTTGCCTCATTAAGTGAAGCAATTAGTCCGTCAATATACACATTAAACAGCATAGGGGAGAGCAAGGAGCCTTGTCTCACCCCGCAAGAGGAGCCAAAACACTCGGATAGTACATTGCCCCACCTAACAGTGAAAGATTGGTGGGAATACCAAAATTTCAATAAATTTAATATGTACATGGAAACCTTCCTGTCTTCTAGTTTTGCAAATGAAATATTGTGGTTCACCCTATCATATGCCTTACTTATATCAAGGAAACAGCTATAAATGGTTGAATTACTGTCAATGTATTTAGATATTGTTTCTTTAAGTACATAGATACACCGGTCAGTTGAGTGGGACCTTTTAAAGCCAAACTGATTAGATGTCCATAGGAAATCATTTAATCGGAGTAACAAGAGTTTTTCTAGTAGTCTCGAGAAGCAGGAAGCGACAGCAATAGGCCTGTAATTATTGCTGGACAGAATGTCTCCGTACTTATTTTTGACCAGGGGCAAGATATATACCCTCATGAACTCTGCAGGGATATAGCTATGAGCCAGCATGGCTGATAGGAGCAATGATATATGCAGACATACTACCCCTGACGCAGAACCAGTCTTTAACTCTTTAACTAACCTCTTTACTTCAGAAAATGATATCAAAGTATTTTTCCTTGTCCCTCCCACAATCGTTTCGCTGCAATCTATCTTAAGATTATCTCTACTCACACTGTTAAGAATGTTAGAATAGTGGTTTTTCCACAGCTTTGCAATTTCATCCTCCCCTGACACCCCATCGATTGTCGGAGGGAGGACATTTTTGACACCCGTTTGATTCTTAACAAATTTCCAAAATTTGTTATTATCGTTATTTATGCGAGCTTCACAGGCATTTGATGCTCGAATAGACCCTTCTTCCTGTTTACATCGCCTTATGGCCGCCTTATACAGTCATGGCCGTAACTACCTATGAGGTCACCGAGGTCCGGACCTCGGTAATTATTTCCTAAAAAAAAAAAAAGAGACTGAACCGTTCTCCGTGTATGAAACGCATATTACCGCTTTTCTTTTGAAAAGAGGGAGCGTCGAGCGCTTTGTGTTTTGTGTTTAGTGTATAGCTTGGGTTGTGTTTGTAGATGTCATTTTGGTCTGAATTTTGCTCGTCCCGCCGCGCTCGAAAAAAATCTGGACCTCACTAATTTCTAAACCCTAGTTACGGCCCTGCTTATAATGACCCCGACTTCTACACATATTCATGTATACTGGTCCTAATCTGGGTCTACCATGAAAGCACCACAAATCATAGGCGTCTTTCGATTCCCTCTTCAGGGGGGCAATAAAATAATTCCATCCGGGAATAACCTTAGTATGATAGTTGTAAGATTTAATCAGGGGGCTTCCTGCTTCTCTTAACAGGGATATTATCTTACTATAATACCTATCTATGAGTTTACAGTGAGAATCATTTGAGCAAGGATTATTACAGGCAAGGGTGCAAAATTTCTAAATTATTAAAGAGGTGACATGGTCTGTCTTTGTATTCTATTCTCTGCTGCATATTAACATTGGACCAATCGACGCGATTATTCTTACCTATTGAGTTCTTGTTAAGTCGTGTTGCGCATAAATTGGTAACGTTAATTAATATTTCTAATGGTCTATGATCAGAAAGAAGGAAATCATGCAGAATATGAACTCTAACAATTCGATCCTTTAGATTATTACTAGTGAGACAATGATCAATCCACCTGGTGGTACCACTCATATCACTAACGTATGTAAAATTACCACTGGCTACCCCTAATACATCTACATCACTTATACTTAAATTGGCCGACTCGCACATGTTACCCAATTTTACAAAGAATTCCGAGTTCACATGTGCGTTAAAGTCCCCCATTATTATACAGTGAGAATATTTGGGGTTATCTGATAATGACTTAATTTTGTATAGCAAATCAATGTATTCATCTAGATTATTGCCGTTGTTGTATGGTAAATAGCAGTTTACAATTAATATGCAATCATTGTTCACTTGTAATTCAATGCCTAACAACCTTACATTATCGCTTGTTAAAAATTTTATATGTTTTGGCAAATTTTTCCTTAATAAGAAAGCAACACCATATATATATATATATATATATATATATATATATATATATATATATATATATATATATGGTGTTTATAAAGTCCCTATCTATTTCAGTGAAAACGTAGCAAAAAGGGTAAAATTCAATAACAATATAATAGAAGGCATACATTTAATGAATACTTAAGCATATGATTCTACATGAGCACCATCAGTATCTTTACAGAGTTCGAATCTGTCAGCAGCATTGCGGAACACATTTTGGAGCATGACAGGGGTTATTTCTGTAACTGTGTTACGATATGAGCACGTGAATCTTGCAGATCTGTAACCCTCGTTTGATAGACGTTTGATTTGATAAAGCCCCATGCAAAGAAATCCAAGGGCGTTAGGTCAGGAGATCCAGCCGCCCAAAGCCTGTTGCCCCACGTCCGATTCACCGATTTGGAAATCGTTCATTTAGGTACTCCTGAACAATGTTTGCGTAATGACAAGGTGCCCCATCTTGTTGAAAGACGACGGTGTTTAAAATGCCATCTGAATGAAGCTGGGACATTTACGTGCTCGTATCATAACAGCAATTACAAAAATAACCCCTGTCATGCTCCAAAATGTGTTCCGCAATGCTGCTAACAGATTCGAACTCTGTACAGATACTGATAGTGCTCCTATAGAATCATATGCTTAAGTATTCATTAAATATATGCCTTCTATTGTATTGTTATTGAATTTTACCCTTTTTGCTACGTTTTCACTGAAATAGATAGGGACTTTATAAACACCCTGTGTAATATATATATATATATATATATATATATATATATATATATATATATATATATATATATATATGTTTTAAAGCATATATTAATAAATTAAGTCATGGGTAGAAGAAAGGCTTTTACAAGCACCACTCCGCCCATTCAACGCATTCAGGGTAGGAGCAATTTACAGAGAGGGTCAACGTATCGATGAGACTTCCATACATGGTTCATCGGGTTGGGTACGATTCGATGTGGCCGACTCGATGCGACCCCACTCGATGTGGCCGACTCGATGCGACCCCACTCGATGTGGCCGACTCGATGCGACCCCACTCGATGTGGCCGACTCGATGTCAGGACAACTCGATGTGATATCCCTAAGGGATATTTTCGTTAGTTTTAACGAAAATATCACAACTTAACCTAACCAATCGTCAAGGGCGTACAGTTGACCTAACCGGGCATTCAGTTAACCTACATTAAATATATAAAGAAAATGAAATCGACTTGGCCTGGCATCGACTTGGCTTGACATCGAGTTGTCCTGACATCGAGTCGGCCACATCGAATTGGGTCGCATCGAGTCGGCCACGTCGAATTGTCCCTGCCCCGGGTTCATCACCCGTAGAAGTAACTATTCTTTGTCATATTATAATTTAATAAGCAGTATGTATATATATATATATATATATATATATATATATATATATATATATATATATATATATATATATATATATATATATATATATAATATATCAGCGGCGTGCGGTGGGTACGTCTACAGGGTAAGAGGTATTGCGTGTGAGCACACGTACTATATGTACAAATTGTACATATTACATAACTATAGTAGCTAATGATAAACTTCATAACTGTCTAGTGGGTATGTACTGTATGTAGACTATTCTGAAAAATACGGTACTGTCTTTAATATCTTTAATAAGATTTTTATTAGGGTAGGCGGCGCTTACCTAGCTTACCCTGAATGCAAGCCAGTGAATTATATATATATAATATATTATATATAATATTTATTATATATATATATATATATATATCCTTCATGGTATGATGGTTCGTATTTCTTTAAACCCCAAAATATATGAGTATATTCACAACTAAATATTTTATTAACTCGTCACTCAAATTTATATTATTATCTTTGGTGTATCTGTCTGACTGAAAGTGAAAGAAAGGGTTAAATACAGCGCGAGACCTTTTTTTGTTATTTCAAATCTAAACTTAAAAGCGATCAAACAATGCCTAAACCTTTTTTGCCGTATCTTGGTATCATAAAGTTACCGTTTTCACAAACCGGCGAATATGCAATTTTGGCCAAATTGAGATAATGCCACTTGGCTCGTAACCAGATTTGGATCTTTAACTTGTCAAATTTTGAGAATTATACTCCAAGTACTTTTCAAGATACAGACATTTAAGGTATTGGCAGTGTAAATGCAACTGAATGTAAGGGGAATCTTTACAAATGATTTTCTCAAAAATAAAAATTGTATATTCGCCGGTTTGTGAAAACAGCGACGATAATTATTAACCGTTAGTGTTGAATTTTACGATAATTTATGATCATTAGTTTTTAATAAACATTATCAAGATCACTAAAATTACGTATATTTAAATGCGATTTAGTTAAATACCTAATAAAATACCAATTACCAAGGATCAAGTGATGAAGAAAATTTTCTTTGGCCATATCCGAGGATCATAATATAGCTCGAGCTGATGATCATTGAGAGTAATTTAATATTTTGATTTGCAACATCGTTTACAAATCATTGAATATTTTAATTAATATAGTTTTACCATCGTATAGTTGGGATTTTGAATATGGGATACTTCCACGTCGCTGATCACTCCTTAATGTTAAAAATGTAGAGGAGTTGAAAATATTAGATATTCTCTTGGACTAGGTTCATCAATAGGCGGACTGCGGTCCAGATCCGGACCGCTGGAAATACTTCCACGTCGCTGATCATTCCTTAATTTAAAAATGTAGAGGAGTTGAAAATATTAGATATTCTCTTGGACTAGGTTCATCAATAGGCGGACTGCGGTCCAGATCCGGACAACTGACGGATTTGATGCGGACCGCTGGAAATAAACCCATATTGTGATTATAGAATTTACTCTAAAATGTAGGCAAACTTTGACATTTCAAAAGAATCAAAATTATTTATTTTTTTTATAAGTAGCTATATAAAATTTAAATTTAATTTTCCTTCGGGAGATTAAAGATGGCGATTTTAAATAGATTTCTCTGAAATAATTCGGCCACATTCCGAAAACACTCGGGGGGGAAAAATGAAATATATGAGGAGGAGACATTCCTTGGTGGGCGTCGAAACTGTCGTGGAAATAAACTCTGTCTATTAGAGTGGGTTTTTATTCTCATATTTTGACCTTCACGTAAAAAAGTGAAGTTTTTTGCATTCCTTGGTAAAGTTACAGAAATGATTCTATAGCGTTTGCGCCAAAAAGTGTCCGTTTTATATCGTTTTGTTTCCACCCGTTTAGAGGACAAGACCATAACATCGACACTCTAAAAAAAACTAACTTAATCTAGGGTAATTTAACCTACTTAATGTAGCCCACAAAAACTTGTCGAATTTATGTCAAGTTGATCAGATGTCATTTGTTCGGTTTCGTTGGGGTCAAACCGTACCTTTCAATATCATTAAGTTTTTGAGGCTCTCTAAATCTACTTTAGAATTCACCTAACTTAACCTAACCTAACGAAATGTCTCCTTCATTTCGTACAAACGAAACGATATATATTATATTATAATATTATATATATATATATATATATATAGTGTAGTGGTTAGCAACCTCACCTTCTAATCAAGAGGTGTTAGGTTCGAATTAGGGTTTCTCGTTTTCAGGGGTTTTCACTATAAATTTAATGTATGGAATACCAGGTACAACAAATCGATGAATCGGTACAGAATTTAAATTCTGTACCGATTCATCGATTTGTTGTACCTGGTATCCCATACATTAAAACCAAGCTCACCCTCTCGTCTATCGTTAATGTCGCAGTCATCCTCTACCTAAAAGAAAAAAATATATTATAGTCAACACTGAAAATTCCTATGATGCGAGACTTTTGCGCCACCCTATATATATATATAATATATATATATATATACGGTATACACCTAAACATCTCTTCAATCAGTAAAACTTAATATGTGGATTTTTTCTCATTCCTCACATCACTTTCTCTGTACCACGTGTGTATATGGCTGTCCTTGGGCTGCAAATATGCAGCCTTCAACGCGCATTTTCTTTATGTTATCTCCATATTCTCATTCATTTCTTGGCACGCTTTTCTCTCCAGTCACGCCAAGCTCAGGATCCGTTCTTACATACTTTTCTTTCCACAACTCGATACCGCTACATGGTCTGTTAACATTATACACGTTTCCAAACATACGTTTCTCTCGCCTCATTCCACATCGCTCCACATCTTCTGCCCATCTACTATCGTATATACGATACAAACATCGGTTGTTGGAATGTATTAATTTGTAAAGATAACGCTTATAAATTTAATTTAATGCTAAATCACTGCAATTATTATTATTATTAGGCATAATTTATTATTTTATTCTTCTCAGGATTTTTTTATTTAATTAATAATTATTTTCTTCATATATATATATATGTGTGTGTGTGTGTGTGTGTCGGAAGATGTGACGGAAAGACGGAGCTGGTATTCCTCGAGGAAGGTTTGAATTCCAGGAAATACGAAATACGTACCCATCCTTGAAAACCATCTTCTATTGTTCCATCAAGAAAACGCCAGTTTAACACGTAAGTGTTGCGAGAAGACCGTGCATCCTGTCACAATACGCTATTCGGTGGAGGTGACAAAAAGAGTTTAAGAGTTAAATGAGTTATAATGAAATGAATGAATAGTTCTTTATTTATAAAATAATTATTACGATTTTACAGTTTCTATCGTTACGATAATTTTAATATAAAATAAGTAATTGTCAATTAGACAATTTATTTAATTTAATTTGACCCTTAATCTTTAGGCTTTACTGGGCTCTCAGAATAATTAGAGATGAACTACGTGATACATAAGTCACGTTTAAATTATGGTTAATACACAAACGAACTAATAGTGGAAATACAGTATACTGTATATTATTATAGATATGAAATAAATACAGACAAAGTCATCATTGTAAATATGATGCCAAAACATTACAAAGAATTGATAGACACAAGAAAAGAACAAGTAATAGAGTAATGTACATTTGATCCTAGATTTTTATTAGTATGCCATTATTAATCGATATTTCGATTTGTTTCTAAGCGAATTTAGGTTTCAAATATTTTTTAATATCAGCATTTAAATTATTCCATAGTTTCACTCCAATGAAATAGGTAATTCCCGAGATGAAGCCAATCTAAATTGAGAAATAACGCGCTTTGATCTATTTCTAGTGGATTTCTTGATGAGTTACAAAATATTTATTTATACACTGTAAGTTAATGATTTTGTTCTTACATTTTTAAATTAAAATAAAATATACCACTTTGAGTATAGCTTTGATGTTTAACAATTTTAGGTATTTAAAGAATACACTTGAGGGATCATGGAAATCAGCATCAGATAATAAACCTCATTGGTGGTTTTTGGTGACAAATATAGTTTAAAGCGTTGTTAGCAGAAGGGTGTAGTACGTTATAAAAGAAGAAGAACGGAGTTAATAAAACCTGTTTAGGGATTACATGTCTAAGTTTAAACCTTTATAGCAAAGCTCCTTGAAATCTTTTTTGAAATATAATTTATATGGCCATCCTACTGCAAATTCTTGTCTAGCATTACACCAAGAAACTTTGTTACGGTATATTCCTTTACAAACATTTAATTAACATTTAGTTAATTTCGTTTATTAGTAAAGCTTTTCCTTGGGCTCCGAAAAACCTAAATATGAATCTTGTTGACCATGGATGGGAGCATCTTCATCTCCATCTACAGAAAACAAGGCCTCCTCCCACATCTCTATCAAATCTAAAGGAGATATTAAGTGGATTTTGACAAAATTTGGACCATAACAGGGGCGGATCCAGACATTTCAGTGAGGGGGGTCCAGAGAAAAAAAAGGGCATTCCCTATATAACAAAAGGGCACAACATATATATTTTCTTGAATAAAATCACTTGGTTCATGAGCGAGTGCAGTACCAATTTTATTGTTTTATTAGATATCAGTTTTATTCAAATAGACATACTAGCAAAAGGTCGGCGCTACGCGCCGATTTCCTAGATCTCGGTGGCTTCGGCTGAATTGTGGGCCTACGGCGTATTTTATTTTGAACTCAGTAGCCCTTTATTGGATATCATTCCTATTTCCTCTCACCTTGGGCCTCAGTAATTGGGGTGCCTGCGGCCTTCCAGTTACTGGCAAACCAATTATTCATTCAATAAAACTACAGAAAAGAACGCAGCCATGAAAATCTAAAGCTTCACAAATTTTAATACAATGAGCTCGGATTTAAAGCCTAAAATTTTCATGACTGCGTTCATTTCTATAGTTTTATTGACCAAATAACTGAACCAACAGTAATTGGGGGGCCTGCGGCCCGCCAAATCATAGTTTTCATTGTTTCGAGTGCATCAATAATATTGTTATAGTGTTCCATTAGTTGTGATAAGCATGATCTTCCTGACCGGAATCGATGTTGGTTATCATTTTTTTTCTGAGTTTCCCCATTAACCCCACCCCCTCCCCCATTAACCCCACCCCCTCCCCCATTACCCCACCCCTCTCCCCCACCCATCTCCCCCATTTACCCCCACCCTTCCCCCATTATCCCCAAGGGGGGAAGGGGGCTGGCACCTTGCAAAGGATTTACTTAAATTTTTTTTGGATAAAACTACAGAAAAGAACGCAGCCATGAAAATCTAAAGCTTCACAAATCTTAATACAATGAGCTCGGATTTGAAGCCTAAGATTTTCATGACTGCGTTCATTTCTATAGTTTTATTGACCAAATAACTGAACCAACACTAATTGGGGGCTCTGCGGCCCGCCAAATCATAGTTTTCATTGTTTCGAGTGCATCAATAATATTGTTATAGTGTTCCATTAGTTGTGATAAGCATGATCTTCCTGACCGGAATCGATGTTGGTTATAATTTTTTTTTCTGAGTTTCCCCATTAACCCCACCCCTCCCCCATTACCCCATCTCTCTCCCCCAATACCCCCTCCCCCATTTACCCCACCAATTTTTTTTCTGAGTTTCCCCATTAACCCCACCCCCTCCCCCATTACCCCACCCTCTCCCCAATACCCCATCCCCCACCCCTCTCCCCCATTTACCCCCACCCTTCCCCCATTACCCCCACCCTTCCCCCATTACCCCCAAGGGGGAAGGGGGCTGGCACCTTGCAAAGGATTTACTTTAATTTTTTTTGGTTACATATATATATATATATCGCATCTATTTTCTGAGTTTCCCCATTAACCCACCCACCCCCATTACCCCACCCACCCCCATTACCCCACCCCTCCCCCATTTTGTGCCAAAATTATGATTAAAAATGAAGAAATGAGAAGAACTGTACCCCTAAAAGGGGGGGCAGGATTTATGTTCGGGAATTTTTTTTTTAGCATGGGCACTGCACAATAAAAAGACGCATCGAATGGTGAAAACCGCATTGTTCTACACCAATTGTAGCGACCTGTAGGTGTGCGCAAAAAAACTGTTACATATATAGGCCTATATATAAGGCTTCATTTCTGAAATAGTATATTAGATGAAAATCACAATTTCAAATGTCTTGCAAGTTAAATTAATAACTAACAGTATTAGATGAAGATTCTACCGTAAGTGATATGACTGCACCCTCCACAGAGCACGTCTGACCAAACGGACCAGAATATTAATGGCTTATCAGTAAACATACCTACCTCAGGCGCGGATCCAGGGGGGGGGTCGAGGGGGTCCGGACCCCCCCCCCCCTGCTCACGGTGACCAACGATTTTTCGATTGCGTTTGTTTGCTCCTATATATGAAAAATAAGACCTGAAGACTTAAAATGGCTTAAGGTACATGTATCCCGGTTGCCACAAAATTAATTTCCTTAAAAAGAATAAAGAAAAAAAGTTTATGTCCGATCCTGAGACATTTCAGACCTGGCCTGGGTGTGTGAACAAGCAGGATTTTGATAACGGGAATATACTTACTTCAAATCCATCTAAAGCTATCTTCAAATATGAAAATTTCCTACCGAGGGGGGATACCCCCCCTCGGGCCCCCCCCCTGGCGCTCGCTTCGCTCGCGCGTCCTCGGCCCAAGGCCGAGGACATATCAGTAACGAGCCTCACCAAGACTGGACCCCCCTCTGCTTAAATTCCTGGATCCGCCCCTGTAGGTAGTCTTTTATTTGTAACGGCTGAAAAAAGGGCACCTTAAGATATTGAGGCGGGGTCCGGACCCCGCCGACCCTCCCCACCCCCGTAGATCCGCCCATGCATAACGTCATCCCAGATCTCATTGTATCGACGACACAATGTGTTCAAGCCTTTCATGAAGCACGTTGAAAGGCTACAAGGCACTGATTGCGTGTCTTTACTTATCATGTGTGTTAATTTTATTCCTGCGAGTCTCTCTCTCTCTCTCTCTCTCTCTCTTCTCTCTCTCTCTCTCTCTCTCTCTTTTAACGAGAATTCGGTGGTAACAATGTAATTTGGCCAGAGCTGCATGGAAGTACCGTTAAATTATGAAATAACAACAAAACTATTATTTTTAAGAATTCATTTTTCATTTCTTCATATTTCGTCTTTCGGGATTCCTTCCCTTCCTAATTTAGTTTTTGGAGAGATGAAATTATAGTATGTACTTCCATTCAATTTGAAATTTTCCAGATATTCGCTCGGGGCATTTTGAGAACTTCGACCTTTTTGAAAGATGATGGACAAGTGAACATAATTGGTTGGTTCGTTGTCCGAATGACTGATCTGTCTTCCGCCCCATGACCCCATTTTAGGCCCTTACAATCATTGAGTCGCCATCAAACGAGAGATGAAGAAGAATGAAATTACATCTGGCGGATCTTCTCTTATAATCTTCTAGCTTCTGGCAATCATCTCTCTTGTTAATCTTCTGTTAGTTATCTCTTAGTTATCTCTTTCGTTGGCCTCCCATTAACTTTTTTTTTTCAGAATTGCAACACTGAATCACCTCTTCCATACACTTTATAGTAATTTTAGATTTGGCCAGATTAGTAAACACTCTCTGGAGAAAACACTGAAGGTCGAGTAGTTGTGCGCCAAGTGTAAAGAAAAGTGGACAATAATTGATAGGTATATTTCATTTATTTTCTTTCGCGGTTGAGTTCAAAAGCAGAATTGGAGTTCATATCGTGTATGCGTTCTTCTTAAATAGATGAACCAACCAACCAACCAAAGTTCAAATTTTGAGAAATTTATAGGAAATTAATTAGAAAGTTTCTACTTAATATAATTAAAATTAACGTCAAATGAATATTGTGAATTACGAGAAGTTGAATTAAGGAAATAAAATCACACGTTAAGAAATTAATTTATTGGAAGCACAAGCCTTAGGCCTATTCTAAGGTCATCATCACTCGCACCTCATGATGACCTTAGACGAGGCTGAAAGCTTGTGCTTCTAATAAGTCAATTTTTTATCCCTTAATTAAATTTTTGTTGAAGCTTCAGTATGCATATATACCACCTGTTCTAAAACAGAGTAAAAACCTGTATGTAGACTGTGTGTGTGTGTGTGTGCGCGCGCGCGCGGGAGAGAGAGAGGGAGAGAGAGAGAGTGTGTGTTTATACAGTCCTTTAAAATAAGTTTATGAAGGCCTGAACATGTCTTTAAGATACCTATGACTGAGTATTAGGTTTTCCATTGATGAAATTTCGTTGGTTGTAAGGTTTTAGGTGAAAAACGAAAGTTGTGTGTGTATATATATATATAAGGTTACGAGGTCCAGATGTTGAAAATTGTCTTAGGGTAGCTAAGATTTAATTTAGGTTTAGTGAAGGAGGAGGAATATGACCATATCCAGGGAGGGATAATTTGGGATAATTTACGTACGTCGGGAATATATCATATGGAATACCATGCATGATCACTAACGATTTACATAATGCAACATTATTAACCTCACCAGGATTCGAATGCAAGAACACTTGACAAGAAGTCGCAGGCGCTAACCACTAAAAGCTAATACAACCCGGCACATATTTCAACACCCATTGGAACACAATGCTTTTGCTACCAACACCTCTGGTCGCTAAAACGTCATGCGTTCCCTCAGGTGTTGAAATATGCTTTAAGTTCTGCTAACTTTAATTTTGTCGTACCATGTATCATAGTTGTTAGCGATCGCGACTTCTACTCAAAAAGTCATGGGTTCGAGTTAATTTTGCATATATATATATATATATATATATATATATATATGCAAAATTATCAGTTCAATTTATATATATATATATATATATATATATATATATATATATACACACACAGGGTGAGTCAAAAGTCTCCATACAGAGGCGAAATGGTCATGATAAATAAATTATTATTTATTTTTTATTTTTTTGCAGGTGATGTGCTGAGATGACTGGGAGGAACGCATCCATATGTGCATTCAGTGTAATGGTGCCCACATAGAGCATATTTTGTGACTTACAAGTGATTGCATAATAAAGTGACCAGTTTGCCTATGTATGGAGACTTTTGACTCACCCTGTGTATATATATATATATATATATATATATATATATATATAATCAATAGGAATATGAAAACAAGAGATACGACTCTCAACATTTATTGGCCAAACGTTCCGGTCCACTCAGGGGCCATCTTCAGTGACTAAATAGAAGCATCTAAAAAATAATCATAAAACTAAAGTAAATACAAAAGTCAAACTGTACAATAATAAAATCTAATACCAAAAAAAAAGTTATAAAGTTGTTAAAAAAAAAACTATCTGGATTATAAAACAAAAAAGTAAAAATAAAACAAACTAAAATTTCAAAAATTAAAAGTTTAAAAATGTTAAATTTAAAATTTAAAAAAATTTCTAAAAAGGACTAACCTGGATGGTAAAAGTTACAAATGACAAGTGGAGAGAAATGAAAAAACAACTTAAGTTAGTGCGTTAGTTGCGTAAAAAAGGTGTTGGTTGGTTAGGAAGTATGTAATTTTATCGAGGAAAGGCTATCGTTTAGTTCTGGATTTAATTTTTTGATAAAAAGGGATTCTAAAATTTTAAGATCAAGTGAATTAGAAGCAGACGACAAAATCGCAAAGGAGTCCTGGGGGCACGGGTGGTCATGGGTCTCTGAATTATGATTATTTTTTAGATGCTTCTATTTAGTCACTGAAGATGGCCCCTGAGTGGACCGAAACGTTTGGCCAATAAATGTTGAGAGTCGTATCTCTTGTTTTCATATTCCTAATGAGGATAAGGTTCCCGAAGAACACTTCTATCGTAACTATATATATATATATATATATATATATATATATATATATATACACACAGTGCGAGAGTTAATGCATTTGTAAACATATATATAACATAGTATGATAATGGGTGACTTCGGACAAAATTTGAGTAAAAAGTTTTGCTATTAAATATCTCTTAAATGAAATAAGTAAACAAAACTCTATTTGCATCAAAACATTTCCCTCCTATTTCTTATTCTTATTATTTCATTTAGGAGCTATTTAATAGTAAAACTTTTTACTCGGATTTTGTCTGAAGTCACCCCGTGTCCGAAGTCACCCCGTTTTACAGGTAATATAGTAATGTACAGGTTGTCCCAGAAGTTGGGTGTAATTCGAAAAATAACCTATTTTAATCAAGAAATTATAATTATGTATTTGTTTTGCTTCGCCCGAATTATTTATTCTGACGAAGGTCAAGCTTCTTGCCCAACATTAGACCTACCACTTCCGTGAAACCCGAACCATAACCCACCACGAGTAGTCAGAAATTAGAAAGTCCTCGCACGGACTCGATCTCCCGATCTCCCGATCAGCAACCCACCGTTCTAACCACTAGGCTGTCCAGGGTACCCATTTATCTACCAATCATTTTTCTTTTTGTATGGAAGGTTGAGCTGAGCGCTGCCTGCCATCGCCAGGAATTGGACCCGGGACTGGTAGATTCGTAGTCAGCGATACTAACCACTAAAATAGGTTATTTTTTGAATTACACCCCACTTCTCCGACAACCTATTTGTACATGTTGGGGACACACATCAGGTGCAACAAGAAATATATATACATAGTACATACACATCCCTAACACGCACGCACACACACACACACACCACTATCATGGTGTAGTGGTTAGCTTCGCTGACTACGAATCTATGGTCCCGGGATCGATTCCTGGTGATGGCAGCCGGCGCGCAGCAAAACCCAGCTGTTCATCCTTCCACACAATAAAAAAAAAGTGGTTGGTAGATAAATGGGTACCCTGGGTGGCCTAGACGCTGGGCTGCTGGTGGGGCGTGGTTCGGATTCCACGTTAAACTGTAGGTCTAAGATGGAGTGAAAAGCTTGACCTTCGTCAGAATGAACAATTCGGGTGGAAGTAAACCAAAGGTAACCGAAGGTTTTATATATATATATATATATATATATATATATATATATATATATATATATATATATGCGCCTCGGTGGTGTAGTGGTTAGCGTCGCTGACTACAAATCCATCGGCCCCGGGTTCGAGATCCGACGGCAGCCGGCGCGCAGCAAAACCCAGCTGTTCATCCTTCCACAAAATAAAGAAAGTGGTTGGTAGATAAATGGGTACCCTAGGTGGCCTAGTGGTTAAGACGCTAGGCTGCTGATGGGGCGGGTTCGGATTCTACGTTAAACTGTAGGTCTAAGGTGGAGTGAAAAGCTTGACCTTCGTCAGAATGAACAATTCGGGCGGAAGCTAACCAAAAGGTGTATATATATATATATATATATATATATATATATATATATATATATATCATAGCATGATGAACCATCGAGCAACTCAGTTTTCATTAAGTGCGTCAAAACACCTCTAAGTGGGAGATTCTTGAATTCGCTGTAGTAACAACAGGTGATCACCCACAAAACACTTTCATACTTCATAAGGGACAAGTACACGGGGATAGATAAAGGGACCCTCCACTGATATTCCTCGAAGAAAGAGATTTTCTCTGATCTTGCGGTGGCACAACACCGCGAAGTATGAGTAACTCAATATATCACTTACCGCATAAACACTTTTCACGGCGGGAGACCCAAGTTGAATACTCGCGACATTTAAAATTAGCAGACACATACGCATGACAGACATCTAATTACGGAAAACACGCTCACATACTCACCTACCTCGTTAATAGACTAGATAAGTGTTTTATAGAAATGCGTAGTATTATCTGGGTAATCGGACGTAATATATAGTAAATCTTCGCTACGATGGTTCTGGCAGGCTACGGATAAATGATGCAACGACGAAATGATGACTTCTTGTACAAAAAGTACATTAGTAGTTTAGTATTCATTCTATCCCGTAATTTCCAGTCTTCTAATGCGTAACTGAGTACACGAGATAAGTGTACGCGTGGTGCGAATGAACTCTGAAGCTATTCTTTTCATTATACTTTTTCCTACTTTTCTATATATATTCTTTCACCACTATTTTCTCTCAACAGCGGCTGGAGGAGGAGCGGAGAGCCTCGTCCGTTTTATACTTTACTATTACTATATACTATTCCCGCGTGACGGTTTTACGCGTCCATAATATTGTTTGTGACGTAAGGAGGTCCCGCGCTATAAACTGTGTCCCGTTATCAATTATGCGCGGAACCTTCTTGAGGGAAGTCCCCCCGAAGCCGTGATGTTCGAGTTTTTTAAGCGTGTCATAAGGTGAGGTGTCAAAAACTTCAGCTACGTAAAGTAGGATGATTAATTACACTGGGCAACACGTATTTTATTGAATGATATCTGACACTTGATTCTAGGTAATTTGGGTGCGCTGAATACGAATTTCAACTCGGTTTGGCTCTATCAGGTCCTGATTCTTGTCGACAGCCTATGTGCCATTTTCCAGATTTTTCAAATTAGGACTAAAAAATTAAGTCATGTGTTAAATTTTTTTTTCAAGTTTCATGAATACAAGCAGTTCAAACTACAGTAAAATTACATTATAACGATAGAAATGACTTAAAATAAAAAAACAAACAGATATGAAGCTTTCACTGTGGCAAAAATTTTCTTTTGTAAGACTTTCTAGCGTATTTGCTTGTTGATGGCAGGTCTCTTTTCAAGCACCAGCAGTAATCAGCCATCATGTGGGAATCCCAGCGGCCTTGGTACCGTTCCTCCATAATTTTGATATCTTGGTGGAATCTCTCCCCTTGTTCGTCACTTACATCACCTAAATTACTTGGAAATTGGTCAAGATGGCTATTCAAAAAATGCATTTTTATGCTCATATTGCAACCTAACTCTTTGTAGTCCCTTAAAAGTTTTTTTACGATTTCTTCGTAGTTATCTGCCCTATAATTGCCTAAAAAGTTTTCTATCAAGTCCACGAATGAGAACCAGCCATTTTTTTCGCGTTCATTCATGACATTAGGAAAATTGCTGTCTTTAATCATTGTTCTTATTTGTGGACCGTCGAAAATTCCCGCCTTGATTTTTTCATAACTTAAACTTGGAAATTTTGAAGTTATGTATTTGAAACACTCGCCGTTCGTATCTAAAGCTTTTACATATTGTTTAATGAGGCCTAGTTTTATATGCAGAGGAGGAAATATGATTTTATCTCTGCTCACTAAGGGTGGATTAATTACGTTTTTTTCTCCGACAGTAAGTGATGTTCGTGCTGGCCAGATTTGTTTGAAATAATGTTCTTCCTTGGCTCTGCTGTCCCATAAGCAAAGGAAGCAGGGATATTTAGTATACCCTCCTTGTTGTCCTAGCAGAAAATTAACCATTTTTAGAACACATATGATCCACTCGTGCTCCCTATATTTGATAAGATTTAAAACCTTTTCTATATGTTCATACTTTTCTTTTAATTTTGTTGAGTGCCCAATCGGTATCGAGCCGTATAGATTGCCATTATGCAAACAACACACGCTTAAGACTTCTTTTCGAACTGTCTAAAAACAAGCGCCAATCATTTGCATCGTAAGACTCAACCCCCATCTTCTTTAACAAACCAACTATGTCGCAGCAATATACTAAACTATCCTCTGTTCTAAATATTTAACAAGTTCTTCTTCTCTTTTTCTGTAAAATGAAATGTATGTGTTTGAAGTAAGCAAGTTTTTCTCTTTAAGTCTTGAAGCTAAAATTTCCGCAGCCTTTTTTGGCAAATTTAGATCCCTTACAAGATCATTCAACTCGGCCTGGTTAAACTTTTGCGGATCGTTTTGACTTTCAAATACGCTGGGGTCAAAATTGGTGTCTGACTCCTCAAAGTGCATAACAATATTTTCAGGAACATCTTCAACTAATTCTTGAGTTGGTAGACCCTTAAATTTTGGAATGGGGATCTCATTTGAATGTAGCATAGGTCGTATCGCGGTGTCGAAATTTGGGTACTCGATACAATGTTTATTTTTCTTAGTGAAGCCCGAAGTCTTGACAAAGCAAAGGTAGCAATCAGTCTCGTGGTTAGTAGGCTCTCGCCACACCTGATATGGAAAAAAAATTGTAAAGCGTTAACAAAAGCGACGAGAGACTTGTTTTTATGAATTTTATCAAAAGTTATCACCCAAACATTTAACATTTCTATGTGTTTCAACCTTATGCAATATTTGAGATTCTTATAAACATTTTCTGTAAATTTTGTTTATGTACCTAAGTTACAATTACATTTAGGCAAGTTACAGTATACTAGTGATTAAATTACGCAGTTTTATGAAATCATAAACTTACCATCGGAACTCCAAAATGTATTTTTGAATCCGAACCCTTCGTCCAATGTCGCAGTCTTTCAATGCATATAGTGCAGGCTTTATGTGGAGCCCACGATTTATCTTGGTCCCCCAGTTTTATGCCAAAATAAGCTAAGTAAGCTCTTTTTACGAAGTCAGTTATATTTGCTCGTTGATGTGGAAGTGTAAAATTTCCACATATATAACAGAAGGAATCAGGGTTGTTTTTGTATTTGAACTTTCTAGTGCTTGATGACATATTGCTTGATTGTTCTGCCAATTTGTAAAGGTATTTAAAGCCCTTAATTCATATAAATTTAAGAAAATCTGAAATATAAACACAAAAATAGTTTAAATAGGTACTTATTATGAAATAGGTACTTACAATCTATGAAATTAAACTAGAAACACGGATGAGTAGGTACAATATAAATTACGTCTAATTAAATCAACTATATTAAATCACGATGAAAAATTACTCACTAAATCATATGCCAATTCAAAATTATGCTAAGCCCAAACTTAATTAACTAACTCAACTGACTGACTGACTGACTGATTGAATTGACTGATTAACTCTGGAAATGAGTCGCTTTTATATATTTTAGTTGTCCCCTCTAGAATACTCTACAGAGAACAGGAACGCTCGAGAAAATTTTAGAATTCTATGATATTTTTAGCTTAATTTACTAATATTAAAATGGGTTAAAAATGACAAAATTAAAAATATTTTTAGGGTGTTACATATAAAAATATACATAATACAACAATACCATAACAATAGGTACAAATACCTAGATAAAAACCTAGTTGCATAATGTGTAACTGCAAAAAGACTTAGCGAGTATTGAGAAAAAACCTTTTTATGAATACGACGAAAGAGGAGGGGTGTTGAGCAAAATCAGGACCTGATAGAGCAAAACCGAGTAAAAATTCGTGCTCAGCGCACCCAAATTACCTAGAACTAACTGTCAAATCTAATTCAATAGAAAAAAGTTGAAATTTGTTCCCCAGTGTTATTATTGATGTTCTTCCGTCGTTCAGATTGCTATAAAGTTCTTCTAATATAGCAGTTGTTGAGTTGTTTGTTGGTCGTGTGATTTCGTAGAAAGCAAACTGTTGTATACATATTATTAATATATATATATATATAAAAGAGAGCGCGCGAGAGAGAGAGGGAGGGGGAGGGTTGACAAAATAAATAGACACCTTTGTTTTTTTAAAAACAATTCTATTTGATTATAAAAGTCAATAAATAATGACCAGTTAATTTAATTAATATATTTAAAATCTTGTTCCTTTCTCTGTTTCGCATTTATTTATTCAATAGACCTCTTACTATTTACTGACTCTTATATATATATATATATATATATATATATATATATATATATATATATATATATATATATATATATTGGTAACTGAATCGTTCCTGGGGAATCTGGTCCTCATGAGGAAGATAAAGGCGGAAGGTCCCGAACACGGACGTTTCAACCCACTGCAGGGGTCATCATCAGCAAAACTAACAATGAATTTAAAACAAAAATAAGAATGAAAAACAAAAAGATTAGAATTAAAATTAACAGATTTGTAGATAATAAATTATTACAACGGTTAAAAAATACTATTTCAGGATAAAACATTAAGAACGTTAAAATATTTTGAGGGCTTGGAATTACCAAAGAGTCACATCCTCATCGTGAATATATATATATATATATATATATATATATTAGTGATGGATCGAATAACCGCAACCGCAACCGCACTACAACCTCACAAAAATTCACAACCGCAACCGTAACCGCAACCGCCGTTCCATAAGTGCGGTTGCGGTTGTAAGGTGAAAATGCAGCAAAAATATTATTCTTGAAATTCCACTGCCTGTCATTAAGTTTGACATCAGTTTTTCAAATGAATAATAATCCATAACTTTCCAATGGGTGGAGGCTGGGGAAAGTGGTAGGTGGGATGAACAGTGCGATGGGTCCTCGTCCCTCATCCTGGTAACACACTTAGTGCAAAATATGGTTTTAATTAATTTGACCTATTCTTTCATAATAGCTATATAAGTTTAGAATATACTTCATTTAAATAGTATTTATTTAGTAAATACCTTATGTTGAACACAAGTTTTGCAACACACAAATAGCGGTAGCGGTGTATTGCAAAACTTGTGTTCAACATAAGGTATTTACTAAATAAATACTATTTAGTATATATTATGTACCAAGTGTGGCTAAATCGCACTATAGTGGCTAAATCCAGTTAATAATTACGCATTTTTCCTAGTATATGATAACCGCAACCGCAACCGCGGTTGGAAAAAATTCGACAACCGCAAACACAACCGCAACCGCGGTTGTGAAAAACCGACCACTCGATCCATCACTAATATAATATATATAATATATATATATATTATATATAAAACAAAAGAAATATCTGAAACATTGAGATCCCAATATGAATCAGTTTTCAGTACCCCAAAGAGTGACAAAGCGATACCTGACATAGTTGCATTCTTTGAAGAGAATTTGCAAGGAGAATATATAACAGACTTTGATTTTACCCGAGAAGATGTAACGAGAGCTATAGGACAAATGAAACCACATTCAGCTGCAGGCCGGACAATTGGAACGCATTATTGATTAAAAACTGTAAAAATTAAATAGCTACAACTTTATACTGGATATGGAGAAGATCCCTTGACACTGGGGAAATGCCGAGCAGCTTGAAAAAAGCAAACATTGTCCCTATATATAAAGGAGGGGATAGATCTCAAGCAAAGAACTATAGACTAGTGCCATTGACGTCCCACCTCACCAAAGTATTTGAGAGAATAGTTAGAGAGAAAATGTATGATTTCCTGGAGACACGGGAAAGATTCAACAAAAATCAGCATGGATTCCGATCAGGTAGATCATGCCTATCACAACTAATAGAACACTACAACAATATCCTAGATGCACTGGAAGGCAATGACAACTGCGATGTCATATACACTGATTTTGTTAAAGTTTCAGACGAATGTGATCATGGTATAATAGCACATAAAATTAAATATATGGGAATAACAGGCAAAGTGGGAAAATGGATCTATAACTTCCTTAGAGAACGTCTGCAGGTCGTCAAAATCCAAGGTATATCATCATCAGAATCGGAAGTATGCAGCTCAGTACTACAAGGGACAGTACTGGCCCCACTCCTGTTGATTATCATGCTATCAGACATAGATAGCGGAGTAAACAGCAACAGCATAGTAACATCCTTTGCAGACGATACAAAGATCAGCAGAAAAATCAGCGATGTAAATGAAGTGGAGCCCTTGGAGAGGGACACAACAAAATATACAAATGTTCAGAAAACAACATGTTATTTAACACCGAGAAATTTCAGCTCTTAGGATATGGTAGAAAAGAGGAACTTAGACTGCATATTATGCTCCAGATAGACAGGAAATTCAGAAAAGCACGAAAGCGATCGATCTGGGAGTAATAATGACAGATGATACGAAATTCGAAACACAAAATCAGATAGCTATAAATAAAGCAAAAAGAGTCGCGGGACAGGTACTAAGAACGTTCAAGAGAAGGGACAGGACAGTAATGATTTCACTGTTGAAAACACTGATTATACAAAAACTTGAATACTGCTCACTTTTGACGTCCCCATATAAAAAGGAAGAAACTAATAAACTAGAAGAAACGCAAAGATATTTCACAGCCAAAATTGATGGCTGCAAAGAACTCAACTATTGGGAAAGACTACGTAAACTAAATCTGTACTCCCTGGAAAGAAGAAGAGAGAGGTACAACATAATCTACATATGGAAAATGATCGAAAAACTGGTACCAAACCTAAAACTAAACCTAATTACCATTCAAACAACACTGGAAAATAGGAGAGGCAGAATGTGTAGTGTTCCCAAATTAAAGGCCCGACAAGGGACCTCCTCAACACTGAAGGAAAATAGCTTGGTTGTCAGAGGGCCAAGACATTTTAACCAGCTTCCAAAGAACCTCAGAAACGTTACAGGGATCAAAGTTGAAGTCTTCAAGAGAAGACTAGATACATGACTCAGGACGATACCAGATGAGCCGGGTGTACTTGGCTATGTACGGTGGAGAGCGCAAGAAAGCAACTCGCTCCTCCACCAAGCCCAGACCTAGAGGCAGGGCCACCAGCTTGACCTCCGTGTGAAGAGAGACCAACGCACGAAATAACATAAGGTGTATATATATATATATATATATATATATATATAATATATATTTATATATATTATACAGTATTTGTGTGTGTGTGTGTGTGTGTGTGTGTGTGTGTCCTATGTAGCTGCCACAAGAATGACAGAAGAGCAAGCGCGAAAGGGGAAGCAATGGGAAAAAAAGATATACCCGGGCTTAACCAGGCGTGCTCTTCTTCAGAGTAAATTTCTTTTTAATAATAATAATAATAATAATTAATAAATTCAAGGAAATCTTACATTCAGAAAGAATTTTTATCTTACTTTTCCAAAAAAATGTTCCCTTTTTTCAATTCTTTGAAATAAGAGACAGACGAGTCTTTTAAGAATTTTTTTTCGTTTCAAAAATTTATCACAAATTTATGTTAAATATATTTAATATTTAATAATTCAAAGTCAGATTTTTAACTATTCAAAGGATAAGTACGGAGAATATACAGGGTGTTCTTAAAATTATCTTTATAAATTCAATTTAAATTTAATTTGTAAAGGTAATTTATGGACAGTGGACACCCTGTATGATAAGTACAATTACGGCAATACAAACGTACATTTTCGGAGAGAAGGTCGCCTAAAAACATAACATTTCTAAAAAAACGCCCAAAAGAAATTACTAATTGGTATAATAGTTTGATTATTTTATTCTTTTTGGTGATAGTAATAAAATTTTAAGAGCAAAACCCTATCATTATTCATTCGTAATTTTTTACGCTTTTTGGAGATTTTGGATTTCTAGGCGAACTTTTTTCTGAACTGTACCATTTCAAGTACTGTATCTGAAAAACTACAAATGTGAGGCAGTAATTACTTACATATACATAGATACATACATACTGTACATACATACAATTACTTACGTACATACAAACCTACATTACAGTAACTGGGATTCATTTTTCAACAAATAATTTGATATTCTAAA
Organism: Bathynomus jamesi; assembly: GCA_023014485.1. Taxonomy (NCBI): domain Eukaryota; kingdom Metazoa; phylum Arthropoda; class Malacostraca; order Isopoda; family Cirolanidae; genus Bathynomus; species Bathynomus jamesi. The sequence goes on from JAJOZX010002257.1 coordinate 611,549, forward strand.
TACATTTTTTTTATATATTGATTCGAACTTAAAGTAAATAAATAATTGTTTTATTTTCTAAATTTCATTTTCGAGGTATTTTTTAAGTTAAAGGAAGCAGTAATTTACAATTAAAATTATGTTTTATTAAATATTTTAAGAGAAATTAATGGAATAAATAGAATAGCGTCCAGAATAGGGAAAGATATAGGAAAAGAGGAAGTAGATAGATAGATAGATAGATAGATAGAATAATCTTTATTAATAATAATAAAATAAATATTTTTTTTTCAATTTACATTGACATGAATAATTGTGAAGCTCGACTATTTATTTTATTTAATTTGGCCCTTAAAGCTTTAGGCTTTACTGGTAAATACGAGTATAAAAAAATTGGGCAAAATTTTTATTTTTTGATTGAAAAAGAATTTTTTTTTGAGAATTCGTTTTTAAATTTAGGTCTATCGATCGATTATTCCAAATATGAATTCCTTCGTATCAGACGAATCTTCTTGAGGCTTCAAATGTGAAAGTCAATTTCGAAGTAATAGTTATCATTGCCTTAGATTCAATGAATGGTTTACTTGGTTCTCTAATATATTTACCGAAGGACACCAAACAGCAACGGATGGGCTGGTCCCTACGAGGCTGTCTGTTTAAGAAGGAAGGATAAAAAGAAGTAAGAAAATTGAAAGAAAAGTGAAAGTTTCAAAGCAAAGCGGAGAAAAGAGATTGAGAGTTAGGAAAGAAATTTAAAGAAAAAGGGAAAATTTTAAAATACAGAGGAAGGAATCCGAGTTAAAATTCTACATTATTTCTACGCGCTAACAAATACTTCCAACTGGCGATTTAAAGCGAGATAAGTATCTAGTTTCCTTTTAAAGAATTAGATCGAATTACCGCGAGTTCTGTCTGCATTCCGGAAGGTGAAATATTTTTGGCGTCGATTTTATCATCAAAACCTTTAAGCATTTTCAACACCACCTGGATTAACTCTCCTCGAATTCGCCTTTTTACGAGTGAGAATAAATTTAGCTTTTCTAAACGTCAGTGTATTTGTTTCTTAGTCTAGGGATCATCTTAGTAGCTCGTCGCTGCACTCTCTCCATTCTGTCTATGTCCTGTCGTAAATACGAGGACCAGAATTGGACGCGGTATTTCAGGTGGGGGCGTACTAAGGAATTATATAATGTTAGCATTGTTTCCTCCGACTTAAACTCGAACGATGTACCAATAAATCCGAAGATTCTATTTGCTTCTGACCACCTCGATGCAGCGCTTACTCGGTTTAAGTGTGTCGGCAACCTAAATCTTTCTCTTCCGTAATATTTGTTAGTGTCTTGTCGCGCATAAAATACTTTTCTTTAACGTTGTTTCTACCGATATGCAACGTTTTACGCTTATCTATATTAAAGTTCATTTGTCAAATTTCCACCCAATCGAGTAATTTATTATCTTCTTGAATCTGCAAACGTTCTGCTGGTGATTTTGTTCGTCCCCCTAGTTTGGTATCATCCGCAGATTTTAAAATTATACTCTTAATTCCAAAGTCGATGTCATTGATATAAATAATAAAAGGAACTGGCCCCAGAACTGATCTTTGAGGCACGCCGCTAGTTACACTTTTCCAGTTAGACGCTTTGCCATTAATGACCACTCTTTGTTTACATCCACTAAGCCAATTTTCGATCCATTTGAGAACATTACCATCAATTCCGTGAGAATGAAGTTTAGCTAATAATCTTCTATGTGGCATTTTATGGAACGCTTTTTGAAAATCGAACTATATAATATCTACTGTTTTACTCCCGTCATATGTGTGTTTACAATATCATTAAAGAAATCGAGCAAATTCGTAAAACAAGAACGATTACGTCGAAAGCCGTGTTGAGAATCTTTGATTAATTTATTAATTTCCAAGTGATTAACTATTTTGTCCCGAACGATCGTCTCCATAAGCTCACCAACTACTGAAGTCAGGCTGATGGAACGATAATTTCCCGGGAGTGATTTGTCCCCTTTTTTTAAATATTGGCGTAATGTTTGCGAGTTTCCAATTGAACGGAACTTCTCCAAATTAACGATTTATTAAATATATATGTAAGAGGAGAGACTATTGCGCAGTTCACTCCTTTAAGTACCCTCGGGTACAGCTTATCTGGACCGAGAGTTTTAAATTAATTTTACCTATGGATGAAAGGCTGAAAGCGCTTCGCATTCACTAATGGTAAAATCGTGAAGCTTTAACTGAGCATGATTAGGGAACGGGAATGTTGTTCATATTTTGGTTAGTGAAGAGAGAAGAGAAGAATTTATTTAAACCTTCCTTCATTCGTAAGTCATCGTAAATTGGTTCGTTGTTTTCGCCTATGAGTGGACCAATAATAGTCCGCGAAGCTACTTTTTTATTCCTAACATAATTATAGAATTCCTTCCAATTCGATTTAATTTGGTTCACTATACCTATAAAGATCATAGTTGCGCTTACTTTTTCTAATAAGTTTTTGCTTCACCTTCTCAATAGCTTGTAAGCATTTTCATCGGACAAATTATTTGTTTCTTTACATTTAAAATACGTGTTCCTTTTTAACGCTAAGCTACTTTTAATTTTAGCATTCTACCATTTATGTTTAACAGATATGTATATAATGATAATTGCAATCATAATCATAATCATAATGTTGATGATAATGTAATAGTAAATTTTATTATCATTATCATTATAATAACTATTATGCAAAACATATATCAACACAGGAGGTCCTTCATAATAATAATAAAAATAATGATGGGGATAGGCGTAACAGGAACACACACACACACACACACATATATATATATATATATATATATATATATATATATATACAAGAAGATGAAGACGAAGATGATTGTATAAAACATTTACTCCAATAGGACGTTTCGAGTCTGGCTAAATTCATCATCAGCAAATGTAAAACAAATATAAACAAATGCATAAAAACAATAAAAAATAAATTTAAACGTATAGCTGACAATTTTGGATTAGACACGGGTCGACCAGTCCTATGAGATACACCCCCTATGCTTATCAACCGTCCGCTTCAATTGTAGGCATGTTTAACCTACGTGGCGAGCATCGCAACTCGCACGCGAAAACGAGTGAATAACGGAGGATCTCAAAGAAATGGGGAGTCTCTCTTTATGGTTAAAAAATGTGAAAAGGTTGACATTATTCAAACTGAGAGATGCAAATTTACGATGAGGAAAAGATCTATTCAGTAAATTGTTCAACATACTAATTAATTTAGAAGATCCCAAAAATGGCACTTACATAAACCCTAAGCTTTGGGACGGCGGATAACAATTGCATTGGTTGATAAATATCACTCAAAAAATGTTAAAAAATTATGTTCTTCTGGTACTGCTCCTGGCATTTTATATGGTCCCCCAAAAACACGCGAAGTGGGGGCTTCCTCTCCGATCCATATTGTCTGCCGTTGGTGCTCCTAGTTTTAATTTGGCTAAATTTCTAGTTCCTATTAATTATTTGATCCCATAACCCCATTATGTTTGTCGATTTTATCAAATCTATTAATAATACTGTTTATTACATTACTAATTTTGATGTAGAATATCTTTTCATTAATATGCCAGTTAATGAGACTCGTAATATTATATCTGGTAATTTGTTTCGAGATAATATTGATACCAGTGATGTAGTCGAGACCACCAAGTCCGAGACCGAGACCGAGACCTGATCCTGTGAGACCAAGATCGAGACCGAGATCGAGATCTACCTTCCGAGATCGAGACCCTTAAAATTCGAGACCGAGATCGAGACCAAGCTCATGCCCTTTCAATTTGTTTTACACTACTATGGAAATTAGACTATGTTAAGTATATTAATAAACTAATAACTACTTTCTCAGATGTAGTGTGTTGAATGCAAAAAGTGTAGCCTATAAATTAACAAATGAATATATATATACATACTTTTTATTTATTTACTTCTTTTATATCTGTTACAGAAGGTTTAATGAACGTACCCACTACTTGTGCATTTATTTAAAGCATGATAGGATGATAGGTGCTCATTACACTTAAGGAATATCAGCATGCTCAGAAGATCTGCTGAAATTCGACTTCTGTGGGGCCTCATTATTATCCCTCCATGGCTAAATACACGCTCAATTGGAGCACTAGAGGCAGGCACTGTTAAAACAGTCATGGCAATATCTGCCAGTGATAAGAATTTATCCCTTTTCTGGTGCCAAAACTTTATTGGAGAGCACTTGTCTAAAAAATGAGATTCATCGATCTCTAAGAGGTACCGCCGCAACTGTTCCCTGCGGTTCAAAATTTTCCCAGTTTCAACGTTCTTCTGCTTGGACCGAAAGCTTTGATATTTTGTCATTAGTCTCGGAACTTTGGTTTGACTCTGTTTTATTTCGTCATCGCTGCTGTGAGAATGAGCGCTCTCTCTCTGTATCTGCTCATTCTCCGTGCTTGAGTTTCCTGTATAGCATTTTTCCACCATTTCTATGAAAAATAAATTGACATATCGGTACTATAAACAGAGGCATGGCAATTAGCATAAGGTCTAAATAAAATATATATATATATATATATATATATATATATATATATATATAATATATATATATATATATATATATATACAGGGTGGGCCAAAAGTCTGGATCCATAGGAAAATATTTATTTTAATACATAAATTACAACAAATGGTAAATACTTAAAATGAATATCAACTTTAACTCGTAAATGCGTATCCGTGATACTGTACAGTAGTTCGTACTCCAGTATAAATACTCAAATACTTTTTTATTTCAGCCCAGAAATGGCTTCGAATCTAACAACAGAAGACCGGGTAGAACTTGTGCTCATGTACGCAAGACAGGGCGCTACACACAGAGAAGTTGCTACCGAATTCAATAGAAATCATCCTGATAAGTATCCAGTAACACATGCGACTGTTGGCAAGTTGTTTAAACGTTTCAAAGAAACCGGAAGTGTACATGATCGACGGCGTTCTGGTCGTCCAAAAACTGCAACTGATGAAAATACCTCTGCAATGGTATGTGAAACTTTAACGAATAGTCCACTAAAGTCAACAAGAAGATTATCAAATGAAACACGCATCTCGAGAACTTCAATTCGAAGAATTATTAAAAATCATAAATTCCATCCCTAAGTGTCTCGATGTCAGAGGCCGCCAATTTGAGCATTTGTTATAATTTGTTGTTTATACTGGAGTACGAACCACTGTACAGTATCACGGATACGCATTTACGAGTTAAAGTTGATATTCATTTTAAGTATTTACCATTTGTTGTAATTTATGTATTAAAATAAATATTTTCCTATGGATCCAGACTTTTGGCCCACCCTGTGTATATATATATATATATATATATGACATTAATTCAACATCCACTCAGCCCAAAGAGATCTATAATGAATTTTAATGATAAAAAATATACCGGTATAATGAATTCTGTGATAATTTTTTTGTAGCGCTAACCTAAAAAAATCCAGACCCCACACCCCCGCAAGACAAACGTGGCAACTCAAAACGGGGTGGCTGATTAGTGAATACCTAGAGTCCCTTACTTTTACAAACTTTCATAAACATTCTGAATTGTGTCTGTTCAACCAAGCCACCATCATGAGTATGCCACTAACATGTATTTTTCATTACGGTCTTGAGAGGTCTCGAAAGGTCTCTGGGAGAAAACCGAGACCGCGTCTGTCGAGACCGAGATCGAGACCGAGATCTAAATAGCGGAGACCGAGATCGAGATCGAGATCTGCAAATTGGGTCTCGAGACCGAGACCGATCTCGAGACCTACATCACTGGTTGATACCTTTAGTCGAGTTGCCATTTTTGGATCTTCTAAATTAATTAGTATCTTGAACAACTTACTGAACAGATATTTTCCTCATCGTAAATTTGCATCTTTCAGTTTGAATAAATGTCAACCTTTCCATATTTTTTAACCATAAGAGAGACTCCCCATTTCGTTGAGATCCTCCGTTATTCACTCGTTTTCGCGTGCGACTCGCGATGCTCGCCAAGTAGGTTAAACATGCCTACAATTGAAGCGGACGGTTGATAAGCATAGGGATGTCTCTCATAGGACTGGTCGACCCGTGTCTATTCCAGAATTGTCAGCTATACGCAGAGGGTACCGAAGGGGAGGGCGACAGGGGCGATCGCCCCCCTTTGAGCTAATAAATTATTATTTTGATTATTTTTACGTATTTAATTTACATATTCAATTAAATATTTTACATATTTAATTTAATGCGCCAATCGAAAAATGTTAGCTAGCTTCTAGCGATTTTGTGTTTCATGAGTATTGCGTCATTTTTCATGGCACCTGGCAACCGCAGTTTACCGATTTTTGTTTACATTCATTTAAATATTTAATTTGTGAACTTTCTAAATTTTGGTAATTTTAAGTATTGATTAAAACTTTGTGTGTATGAATGTGTGTGTGTGTGTGTGTGTGATCATGTGTAAAGGCCGCTTGGTCTCAAACATGTAACTAATAAATGAAATGAAACATTATTTTTAAAATTTGGTATTCAGTTTTTTACACATTTCAAAATTTAGTTTCAAAGTTTTCGTTTAATTTACAATTTTTCATATTGTATTTTGCACACACAAAATTTTGTATGGATTTTGTTTGGATTTTTTATTTTATTATAATGGACTTTAATGTTATGGTTAGCAATAATTCCTATTTCTATTTGTAACTTTGTAGAGTACTATTTGCGGGTGTCACAGGACTAAAGATATGGATTAGTATAAATTTTTCAAAAAAAAAATGTCTAAACTGACAGTGGTTCTACAGAGCATGATGATGGTCAAAGTACTGTTAATCCCAGTAAAATTGCTAGGTTACAACAGGATGAGAATGAAAGTGAACAAATTTCGGCGCCTTCGGCGCTAGCTCTTGCCTCCCCTACTACTAAAAATCTAAAATGGCTTACGATCCCGAAAACTCTAAATCCGGCCCTGAGAATAATTTTCTTTAACAGTCCGAGGAAATGCTTAATCTCGAAAGTAGCACTTTTTTATTCTTATGTTAATACAAATCTGAGCATCCTAATTGCGGTTTGCATTGAATATTATGTTACTAATCAGATTTTTATCATAATTTTTATATTTTTTATAATATAATTTTTATATTTTTATTCCTAATGTGTCTTAGCAGTAGCTAGTTAATTATCTCTAACTGAACGATAAGCTCATTATGAACGTACATAAAAATTATTTATCGCTATTTCAATTATACTTTTACGATTAGTTCCAAGTTCGACCCCCCCTTGGCAAATTTCTGGGTACGCCCCTGACTATACGTAATCATTCTGCTAATTGTAATCCTCTATTTAATATTAATATTTTTTCTGTTTTGTCATCCTCCGCTAACGTTATTGATTTAAGAGTATTGGAATCTACGTACGTTAAACAATTCCTTCCGGCTCTTAATAATTTGGCCGTTTCCACAAAATTAAATATTGTCTAAACCAACCAAGTTTTACTCGTCTGTAGTGAAATATTTGTTTCTCATTCTTCCACTTTGTGTCCCTTGACACGCGATGAGTTTGGCTCCGTTTGTCACATTTATCTTAAATTTATCTTAAATTTATTTTTTATTGCTTTTATGCATTTGTTTACAATACTCGTTTTACATTTGCTGATGAGGAATTTAGCCAGACTCGAAACGTCCTATTGGAATAAATGTTTTATACAATCGCCTCTTCGTCTTCATTTTCCCGTGTAAACTCAGGGTTCCCAGAAACCTATGCATAGCTGATATATATATATATATATATATATATATATATAACCGTAGGACACACACGCGAGAGTTTTGTATCAAGGGTTGTGATGTAATACTTTGGACCAGAGACGTACTATATGCCATTCGTACCCTCGTCCGTACCATTGGAAAAAACTTCTCAAGTAAATTAAAATACTGGAGAAAAATTAACTCGTAACCTATAATCTTGGAATGACCATCGTTTGTGTACACCAAATTACTTCATTATATATCCGTCATGGAGAAAACTTACACAGAACATGTATACTTGTCTTTGTATACACAAAAATCTAATGTCGAACATGCAGATCTAAAATATTGTGTGTGTATATATATATATATGTAAAAGATAAATTCCTATTTTAGGCCTCCGCCTATATAATTTAGTCAACAAGGGGCAGTTATAGGCCTAAACCTTCTGGTGACCCCTTTTTCATGTTGTGGATTTTTCGTTTTCCAAATTTGGAGTCCCTTTTTTTCTTTTTTTTTCTTTTTTTCTTTTTTCTTTAAACAATTTTTAATTCGAAGGAAAAAGTTTAAAATTGTTTTATTTTAAGGCTTAAAAATAATTATCTTTAATGAATTTTATTCGGAATAAAGTAATATTTCAAAGTATTTTAAAATTTATAAAAAAACTTATTGATGAATCGTATCCTTTAAGATAACAGATAAGATTAAATTTTGTTTACGCTAACAGCCTAAAAGTGAGCATCATGAAAGTATATATATATATATATATATAGAGAGAGAGAGAGAGAGAGAGAGAGAGATTGTATAAACACAATCCTTGCAAAGAAAGATAACATTTCTCACTAGTTAAAAATTTCCAACCAATAATAATATTAATGAAGAAGAAGGAAAACTATTGATATTAGTATTAGTATTTGTATTATTAATAGGTTCAATTTGTACAGCGTCCCCTTCTGCCAAAAAGAAAAATGATTCTGTACTTTATTGATCCACGCTGTGATGCTCCCCATCTACTACCCACCCCACCTCGGTGTTTCCTCTCTCTCTCTCTCTCTCTCTCTCTCTCTCTCTCTACGAGTTCCTGAAGAACAACTTTGTGGGATATTTTGGGATATGATTCGATACGGCATCTGGAATCTTATTTTGGAATATCCCGCGTGCTATAATTTAGGGTGTTTTGAATTTTATTTTGAGTCTCTCTCTCTCTCTCTCTCTCTCTCTCTCTCTCTCTCTCTCTCTCTCTCTCTCTCTCTCGTCTTTATATATGCAAGGATTTCGGTTATCCTCAAAGATCCCTTCATGAAATACCTTCAACGTCCCCTCCCCCTCCCAAAAAAAGACCCCCACTGGCCTCATTTCGAAATTCCTCTCGAATTTTCTAAAATGAAACGTTTCGAAACTTCGTGCTTAGAACTCTTCTTGGAAAAGTACAAAACTGGAAACCGTTTTAAGGTTTCCAGGGACATCGTGACCCAAAACCGGATATTCACTCATCCATTATGGATCCATTGGATGGCTGGCTGGATGGATGGACGGATGGATGGACGGATGGATGGATGGACGGATGGATGGATACGTACGGGGATACGGGAAGGGAGAAGGAACAGGAGAAGCGAAGGGTGAGGCGGGGGAAGTAGGAAACATAAGATGAGTCATCACTTTTTCCGGTTTCTCAAATTTAGGTACTTTTCAATTTTTTTTTTCTGAATCAAATGTAATTTTTTTTGTATTATTTATTTATTTATTATTTATTTTATTGATTTAAGTTCTAATGTATTATTATTATTATTATTATTATTATTATTATTATTATTTTGGTTATTGGTGGTGGTGGTGATGTTCAAAGCCACAGAATAGTAGTTCTGAATAGTTTTTTTATGAAGGACATATCAATATAATAAGAAATGCGTCCAAAAGTAAATGATTGAAGTGGAGCAACAAGCTTGACCTTCGTCAGAATGAACAATTCGGGCGGAGGCAAAATCAAGGTAACCAAGTAATAGTTAAGCAATTCTGAACAATTTTGAACACATTCCGCCAAACTCGAGCGAAAATAGAATATGTGCGTCTAGAATGTTATTTTCTCACCAAATTGTCTTCGTATTTCAAGTATTTAAGTTTTATAACTTATTCGTGTATTTTGTACAGTTTTCGGAAAAAATTTCGTCTAGAAACATAAAATATAAAAAACATATAAAATTACTAATTAGTAATGATACTTGGTTTTGTTTTTTTAAGTGTTATTACTGTCGCCATAAAGGAATAGTGTCCGAAGAAAAATAGAATTTTACCAATTCCTAACTTTTATGATTTTGTAAATTTTTGTTTTTATGCAAACTTTTTTCTGTAACTGTGTATAAAAATATATATGATGGCTTATATATATATATATATGTATATAGTTTTAGCTTAGAACTTAGAAGATGAGTAGTTGTGTACTTGTGAGTACTATTCGTTCAATAGTTCGATAGCAAATCTTTTTTACTTCTACCCAAGCACCGGTACAGTAGCGGCCCATGGCGTGGCCATCGTAAATATTAAGAAACCTTTAGAGTAAAATACTCATCTACGCTGCCCCTCAGGGTCAAAAGGGCGAAAGTACAGGAATAAAAGAAATGCGAAATATAAAATGAAATAGTAAAAATTTGCTTGACCCAATTTTCCATATGCAAATCGGATCGTAAATGGAAATGATTTGCTGTGACGTCATCAATTATTGGCCCGCCCACTGGAAAATGATCTGCTATGACGTCATCAATTCTTGCCCCGCCCACTGGAAAATTGAAATCTTAGTTGTCTCTTCTATGTACTGTATATTATCAACATCGGTGTTGATGAATTAATTATTCGAGGAGCATGTGAAATCTGTATTATTATTATTATAATATATATATTATATATATATATATATATGTGTGTGTGTGTGTGTGTGCGTGTGTATATATATATATATATATATATATATAACGAGTAGAGTGCTAATAATTTAATGTATTTCAGTATATGTATCTGATGTGACTTCGTCATGGCCACGCCCTTAACAAAGAATTTTCCTCCGTCATGAGTGGTGACTGCACGAGGGAGGGGAAGGAGATTTATGCAGGAAACAGGATAGGAACTGTACGCCTCAGTGGTAGTGCGGCAAACAGCTTATACAGAGAGAGAGAGGAGAGAGAGAGAGAGAGAGAGAGAGAACCTATCTTATTGCAAATGAAGAAAAAATTGTGAATGAATAAATGCATTTGTGGTGCGGCCAAAAATTTGAGCACCACAGCATCACACATCATGACAGAGTTAAACGTTAGCCCTTTCGTAGAGTGGGAATGTTTTAATAATGGAATAGAAGTCAATTTCCAATCCCAAACTCATGACAATAATATATAATATATAATAATAATAATAATAATAATAATAATAATAATAATTCCTAATTACTTCGGTGGATGTTCGACACATTTGAACGAAATGTTAGCAAAAGGAATTGAGCAAAAAAGGGCTGGAGAAAGAAGCGACCAACATATATATATATATATATTATATATATATATATATATATATATATATATACACGTCTTGCTTGAAATTGGGCGAGTGATGCGAGACTTGTGTTGTTCCAGAATCGCCAATTTATTTCAGAGGTCATCTTGAAATCACATTTTCACGCTTCTAGGCCAAGAAAAATGAGAGAGAGAGAGAGAGAGAGAGAGAGAGAGAGAGAGAATACATACACAATATATATATATATATATAATATATATATATATCTGAGTGTGGGGGTGAGGGATGTAAGCAACTGGACATAAGTGTGGTCGAATGTGATATAATTTACTGATGTAGTGGGGTAATTTTTTTTTTGTGAGGTAACACTTTTGTTACCTGGGAATATTAAAACATTTTTATAAAAATTCCAAAAACATTTTGACTGTCGAAAACAAAATATGTTGGTCTTCATTAGGTTAGGTTACACAAGGTTAGGTTTAATGACTTAGCAAAAAACACCTTTCGAGCCCTCAACTGTGTCCGAAATACGCCCTTCTCTATTCGATGGCACTTAGATTAGGTTAGGTTAAATATTAGGGTTGGCTAATTAGTTTTCCAGACTATATATATGGATTTTAAAAAAGTATGTACCTCACGGAGATACAAAAATGCGTGTGTGTGTGAGTGTTTGCAGTCTAGGCTAGGAGAGAGAAAGAGGGAGAGAGAAAGAGAGATAGAGAAAAGAGAGAGGAGAGAAAGTACAATTCGAAAAGAAAAGTTTAAAAGAAAATCTGATCCAAAGAATTCCTTTTCTCTTTCTTCCATTTTCACATTTTCTCTTTTTGCTCTCTCCTCTCTCTCTCTTCTCTCTCTCTCTCTCTCTCTCTCTCTTCTCTCTCTCTCTCTCTCTCTCTCTCTCTCTCTCATCTCATCTCTCTCTCTCTCTCTCTCTCTCTCTCTCGTCAATAAGCTACAAATATTTTATTTTTAGCTAAAGTCACTGAATATCATATATATATATATATATATATACTTTAGGACTTTAGGTTACTTTAGGTGAGTTTGAACGACGGTTCAGGCTCGACCTGCGGTCGACCCCTCTGCAGCATCCCGCCTCATTTGCTGGATATATAGTATTTTATTATTATTATTATTATTAATGATGGAAATAGATACATGCATTAGTATTAGTTAGTAGATAAACTGAAAGTTTTACATTTGTAAATAACATTCTTTATCAAGTGCTAAATTTATTTCTCAGAAGAATTCAGAAAAATTTTGATTTGTTCAAATTATTTTTTTTTTTTCAATTTTTGGAACCGAAATATTTCGGTTCCAAACTCAAACATAAATTCTTTGCCAGAGTTCAACATTCTTTTTTTTTTTTTTTTTATCATCACACGTTTTGTATGTGTAGCAAACCTTTCTATGACCCCGTTAAGGTCGGTCAGGATATAGACCTGTTCCTATATAATGTGCATGGCCTAAGACAGGTCTATATAATAAGGGCATGTACGTATTCGAGCACCCTTAATATAAGAATGCCTCACGGAAAGCTCTTTAAAACCCTCGCGGAATATCTTCGTATAGAAATGCCCCCGATCGAAGCGTAAAAGCCTTTGATAAAGGCGACTGGCTGCGTGGGTATGGGTATACGATTCATATGCAAATGCTTATATAGGGTAAGGAAAAAAGCATCCCGTATTGATTGTACTCGCAGCTTTAGTTCAAATAGTTTGAAATGTGCATTTGAGCATTAATGAAAGGTTAGATGGGTGAAAAAAGACGTTGGATTAAAAATTTGGAAACGGTTCAGGAAGATCAAACACTCGGAGGGAGGTGAAAAAGGAAGAAGAGAGACCTGTTAATGCACTTCATACGATCTGCACCCATTTTAAATCGACCCGCGGGAGCCACTGCACGCAGGTGCTTCGGCCATTAATAGTCTAAAGTAGTCTAAGGTTAGAGTCTTTGCAGTAGTCTAGGCCATCGACCCGTAACAGATGATGAAGAAAAAGAGGAAGATTCGTACCATGAGATTACATCTAAGCGAGTCTCAGTAATATGTAAATTTCTATATAAGGTCATGAAAGGAAAAGTATATAGTTTCAAAGTTATTTAAGTATTAACAAACCTTCCTTTTCTATCTACAGTTTTTGGAGGAGATACTCAGTTTTTGGCGATTTAGAAAAAAATATATGAATTCATAACAGTAACTATAAAAGCAGATTACAAAACAGGTTGAAACAATTAAGTTAAGCCCAGTCATATATATATATATATATATGTTAAAAAAATATGTGAAGTTGAACAACACTAAAATTTCATCATTTGACATCATCATTTTTCATCTTTCAAAAGTTTGTCTGATTGTGTTCGTACGACGAACATTTTAATTCAAAGTTTCGTTCAAACACACCAGTTACACACTGTTTTTCAATCAATAAAAACAGAGGTGATACGAAAGCTATTAAAGGTCATAAATAAATAAATGTTTATGAACTCGAAACATCACAGATGCGTCAGTCATGCGCTTAAGAAATACAGGGTAATCCAAAAAGGTGTCCCCCGTCTCTCTCTCTCTCTCTCTCTATATATATATATATATATACAGGGCGTCCCATAAGTCCGGCATCATAGGAGAAATTCATATTTTTCTATTTCTACAAACCATAATTCATATTTTTCTCTTTCTACAGGCAAGGAAGCAAGGAAGAACGAATCCAAATAATTCTACTCATAGGAAATGGGAGTCAAAGAGAGGCCACTGCTGAATTTAACAGATTGCAACAAGACCGCGAGCCAATAACACAGAGTTGTAGCAGACTTGTTGCAAAGTTTAAGGAAACAGGATCCATAGGAGATAAACCACGCAGTGGACCTTCAAGGAGGTGCACTGACGATGATACAGCGACTGCTATCCTGGCTCATTTTAACAGAAGTCCCAATAAGTCTCTTCGGCCTTTTTTTATTATTTTTCCTATGATGCTGAACTTATGGGACACCAGGTATATGGAACAAGTTATTTCTGAGAACGCCTTTTTGGGCTACCCTGTATAACATTCAGTTTATTTCTTATAAATCTTTTCTATTAGAATATATTTTATAACTAAGAAGACGACCCATTGAAATTTCATACTCTTAAACTCAACCGGAATAATTCTAGTAACCTAACCTGCCTTTGATAAGAGAGAGAGAGAGAGAGAGAGAGAGAGAGAGAGAGATGTTATAACCTTCATCACATCCCCTATAAATTTAAACTTTTCACAGACTACCTTTTCTGAAATACAAAAACGAGAATAAAAATACACAAAAAATGTTTACGTAACAATTCTCAGTTTTCTTCCACACAAAAGATCCCTCAAAGAAGGTCACATAAGGGAGGTTTTCTACGGATTAAAAAAAAGGGACTTTCACCCCTATAAAAACCACCCTTGTAGGCTAAGACATATAATACATTTGATTTGTGTCTTATGTATGACCCGTAATTACGGTTAGAATTTCCTATTATTATTATTATATGTTATTAATATTAATATGTAGAGTCATTGTTTCCCATTATAATGTATATGTATATAATTTTACATGTTACTCAGTTACCACGTTCTATTTAGCCACATAAGTGTCCGCGATATTGCTCTTCTTTAAACACTGTGTGTATCTTATTTAACAAAACCAGGCAAAAAATATAAACATTTGGAACAGTCCCCTATCATATATTTTATCCATGATTTTGTGTTTTTACTCTTTCGTTAAAACTTTATTAATGTATATACACATATAAATATTTGCATTTGCAAATGCTTTCATAACTCATAGAAACTGCTTTAAAAGTAAGCACTTTTACCTACTTTGTAGACGTTTTCTAAATATTAAAAACATAATTTTGTAAAAAAAAATTTAATTTCTTTATTACGGCTTTTTTTTCTGTTTTCTCCTTTATAAAGTTGAAAATTTTCTCTTTTATCCTGATTGCAAACGAGAGAGAAGAAATGATGATAAGAATACGTCCAAATATGGACTAGAAAAAGAAAAATGAAGCGCTTTTACAACTTTTCTACGATCCATTCTTCTCTCTTTGTTGTCTGTTTTCCCCCCCCTTCTCCTATTTACCCTTTCCCCGTGCCTCATCTTCTCCAAGAAGCAACACCTCCGTAGGGATGTTTTAAGAAAAAGGAAGAGCGCATCCAGAATCGTATAATTGAAATCCAGACCGCAAATACTCTCATTTTAATCCACTCCGTTTTTTTTCCTCGCCGTACGTCGAGCATAGACAGACCGCCGAGCCGCTTCGCCAGAAAGGCAAGCGCCCAAACTGAACGAAGAGTTAGGCTATGAACTCCCCGTTAGGCCTAACGCCCCAGACTATCAAGGCCAACAAACAGTAGACTACGCCGTCTGCTATTTCTTCTTTCTTTAATAAATTTTTGTACTTATTCCCCATATAATCATTGTTATACATCATTTAAAAAAGTATATAAATCTTTCTTTCGCTAGAGGCTAAGCAATTAAAAAGTTCATACTAATGCGTCAAAGTAATGTCTTAAAATTAATTAAAAAAGTATCATATTTTGGCTCTTCCATCATTGGTAACAAGACCACCTCTGAACGTCCTGGTAATAATGGAAGAAGGAAAATTGAAATATGTAACTGCTTATGTAATGACTCACTTTTTTTGATAAGTTGATGG
>JAJOZX010002257.1:630000-642500 GCA_023014485.1 Bathynomus jamesi
ATCAGCCTTAAAAAGACAAGGAACACCGTTAATTAATACTTTTGACTTACAAACGCGAGAAATTCGAATTTATTTATTTATTTATTTATTAAATTCCATTATTCATTGTATCTGCAAAGCCTGTTTTGTCGAGTGCAAAATTTGTCCTAAAATTTGAAGTTAGGAAATGCACGCGTACAACAGGATATCCCTCTATGAAGACTGTTCACTCAAAGTCCGGTTCATCCGTGTACAAGGTATAATTAATTTAGATTTTTTAATCGGGACAACGTCAGGTTTGTATATAAAAATGCGTATGAACGTTCACGAGTTAGAAATGAAAAGACGCTACAATTTGAACGGAACAGGCACACCAGGGATTCATCCGTCTCTTCATAACAGACTAAATTATGCTTCCTCAAGAACAAACCCAACAAAATTATACATAGGCGGATCCAGAGGCGGGCAGGGGGCCATTGGCCTCCACGTTAGACAGATTTGGAGACCCCATACATCCTGGTTAAACGGGATTCATATTACAGTGCATACATTCATGATATATTTTACTATATAAAATCAAAATTAGTATACTGTATATGTTTTATCAGCTAGATAGCCAAGTTTAACTTCGACAATAAACTAAAAAGGCATTGATTTGAACTTCACTAGAATTGAGAGCTTCTCATATCCATATTCATGGGCCTCCAGAAACGTTGGCCCTCCCTTACAAACAATGCTGGATCCGCCTATGAAAGTATATATATAGTTCATTAATGCTATTGCACTTTTATCAAATAGAAAATATTAAAGTGTGATATGTAGCCTACTATGACGACATGATATCGAATACTGAGGTAACAGTTTCCGCATAGGCTTAGGCTAGTAAGGTCTAAAGTTTATTGCAAAATTGATCTTTCATTGTGATGATGCCAGAGGCCAGAGCACCTTGATCCTATTACTGTATTTTATTTTTTATTGCATTTCCAAGGCGAGCTGCTATAATTTTTTAGAACTGTAAGTTAGGCCTATAATTATCTTGTGTGACTAACTTAGATTAACCTAGACCTAATTAAAACAACAAGGCCATAGGCTAGCCGAAGCCTAGAGTTTAGTGTGTGCGTGTGTGTGTGTGTGTTTGGGGTTGTTTAACCTTCCTCGTAATAGCAACGTCGTGTGACTCAAGTGATGGAGAGAACCTACAGCTTCACGTGAGATCCGAAACACGGGTCGCTACATTATTTGGACGCAGAGGATGGTCCCGCATCCAACCACCAAACGGACCAAATGTCGCTTAACTTCAGTAATAATCGATGGGAAACGGTATTGCGACATAGCCACAATGTTGACCTTGGAGCTCAGTAGTTTAACTAACGATTATATATATATATATATATATATATGATGCAAACCCACGAGGAAAAGAAAAATATTCCAAGTTCTTTCATGTATTCAGTAGTACACCTCGTCAGGGAATTCTCTGACGAGGTGTACTGCTGAATACACGAAAGACCTTGGAGTAATTTTTTTATTTATCCTTGCTTGTGGGTTTGCATCATTCACTCATTCATTTCACGTATTTAAGTGTGAAATTCATTCCATATATATATATATATATATATATATATATATATATATAAACCTTGGTTAACCTTGGTTTTGCTTCCGCCCGAATTGTTCATTCTGGCGAAGGTCAAGCTTGTCACTCTACCTTAGACCTACAGTTTAATGTGGAATCCGAACATGCCCCACCAGCAGCCCAGCGACTTAACCACTAGGCTGCCCAAGGTACCCATTTATCTACCAATTTCTTTATTGTGTGCAAGGATGAACAGTTGGGTTTTGGTGCGCGCCGCCTGCCATCACCGGGTCTCGATCCCGGGGCTGATGGATTCGTATTCAGCGACGCTAACCACTACACCACACACACACATATATACCATATGTATATATATATATATATATATATATACACACACATACACACACACACACACATATATACGAGGTGTGATAAAAAAAAGTTTGGTAAATAGTTCCGCAACTAATGAACGCGTGCCACTAGGTGATGTCAGTGTGTATGGCTGATGACGTCACCTTGGCCACTTGCCAGATGCCAACAAACATCATTCAACTACGCACCAGTGCGCCGTGTCATTGCTTTGTGTGAGGGCATTTTTGTGGCGTCTGGCGATTTTGCAGAAAATGTTGAAATTTGAGCAACGTGCAAACATCAAATTTTGTTTTAAACTTGGTAAGACGACTACAGAAACGCACGGAATGTTTGCAGCTGTCTACGGAGATGAAGTTGTTATAAACAAGACTGTTTGCAAGTGGTTTGGAAGGTTTCGAGAAGGAAATGAGTCTTTGGAAGATGAAAGAAGTGGTCGTCCGTCCGTCTTGTTTGTAACAATTTCATCTCCATAGACAGCTGCAAGCATTCCGTGCGTTTCTGCAGCCGTCTTACCAAGTTTAAAACAAAATTTGATGTTTGCACGTTGCTCAAATTTCGACATTTTCTGCAAAATCGCCAGACGCCACAAAAACGCCCTCACACAAAGCAATGACACGGCGCACTGGTGCGTAGTTGAATGGTGTTTGTTGTCATGTGGCAAGTGGCCAAGGTGACGTCATCAGCCATACACACTGACATCACCTAATGACACGCGTTCATTAGTTGCGGGACTATTTACCGAACTTTTTGATCACACCTCGTGTATATATAATATATATATATATATATACACTAGCACGCCCGCTGCGCATTGCGAAGCAAAATCCATCAGGAACACAACCTAGGATGGGGGAGGGATTAAATCAGAGGTTCGTGTGTGTTACTGAAACCTTTCCTGGTTCTCCCTTAATGTGTATACTAAATTTGGGGCAGATTATCCTAGCCATTCAGAGGACCCCTTCACAGTTCCCACCCTAGGGGGTTGAACTGGGAGGGTGGGTGTGTTACTAAAACCTTCCCCGATTTTCCGTTAATGTGTATACTAAATTTGATGCAGATTACCCTAGCCTTTATAGACCAAAGTCGTGTAGAATCTTCTCTGTTTCATTCACTGCTGATATTTAATAAAAAGGTATATTTTTTTCGATAATTTTATGCGCAGAATTCAATATTGGCCTTTCTTAAATGCAGAAATTAACCATAACTGAGATATATAAGTCCTGCCTAACCGAACAAAAATAGAAAGTAAATTATACTCACTTATTAGCCTAAATAAACGCAATATTTTCCAAAAAAATCATACGATATTTCGTTTCGAAAGTATACAATACCCCTTTCTGAATTAAAATTGACGCAGTAATACTAACAGACTATAACGACTATTTAAGAGAGGTGAGTTCCATTAGCCTAACCTAACGTAGCCTAAATTAACCTAACCCAACCCAACCCAACTTCTAATATCCAACCCAACTTCTAATACCCAACCCAACTTCTAATATGCATTCTTTCAGGGAATTGTTTACTTTCGAAACAAGATATCGTATGATCTTTGTGGAAGATATTGCGTTCATTTAGGCTATAGGTGGGTATAATTTACTTTCTATTTTAGTTAGGTTACGGTTTATATATATCAGTTTTGGTTAATTTTCGCATTTAAGAAAGGCCAAAATTGAATTATGTACATAAAATTACCTAAAAAATATATCTTTTTATTAAAAATTAACAGTGAATGAAACGGAGAAGACCTTTTGTGTATAAACGAACGTAAAACAGCCAGCCAGACATCATCATCATCCCATATATACACACTGGAATTAAAAATACATATGTTAACCCTTTAAAGCACCAACAGGCAAATTTGGGCCTTTTCCGAAATTTGGAATGTTTCCTATTTTTTTGAAAATAAGATATTTAATGTAGATTTTTACGCTGATTTCAAGAATGTAAGTCTTTCTTTGGAGAAATTATTATTTTAAAAGTTACACGGTGTTCTAGTTTACGTATATATATATATATATATATATATATATATATATATATATATATATATATATATATATTTGCTACCTGCACGAAGGGTAGAAAAAAGTAACTGAATGCCCGGTTAGGTTAACTGAATGCCCGGTTAGGTCAACTGAATACCCGGTTAGGTTCATTGAATGCCCGGTTAGGCGTACAGTTGACCTAATTGGGCAGTCAGTTATTTTTTCTACCCTTCATGCGGGTAGCAAAAAAAAAATATATATATATATGATGAATAAAACCACGAAGGGAAAAGAAACACAAAGTGGTGCTCAAGCGCTTTCGTCTAATGACATCATTAGACGAAAGCGCTTGAGCACCACTTTGTGTTTCTTTTCCCTTCGTGGTTTTATTCATCATAAATACTTTTCACGTGTCACTTTCGTGAAGTAATTTTCACATATATATATATACTGTATATACAGGGTGGGCCGTAAGTTTCCATACATAGGAAAAATAAACATTTTTTTTATGGACAACCATTTTTATTTATATAATATGCTCTACATGGTTGCCATTGTTTTGAAAACACATTTCAATACGTGTTCCTCACTGTTGATGAACACGCATTAGCACAGTTGACGTTATGCTTGTAATGGCGTTGGTGATACGTTCCTTTAGATGATTTATGTCTCGTATCTTTTCCTGATACACCATGGCCTTCAAGTGCCCCCAAAGATAGAAATCAAGGGGGGTGAGATCTGGGGATCTGGGAGGCCACTCCACAGGACCACGCCGACCAATCCAAGCATCCGGAAACTGCTGCTGATCCAAATACCGACGCACGTGAAGACCATAATGAGGTGGAGCTCCATCTTGCTGGAAGTAAACTGGGAAGTTACCTTCCTCGTTTAGCAGGGATGGGAAAATCTCTTCTTGCAACATGTTAAGATACCTTTCGGCATTAAGATTTCCACTGACAAAAATTGGTCCAATAATTCTGTCACCCCATATCCCGGCCCACACCATCACTTTACCGGCACCTTGCATCTTCGTCGGACTCAGCCAGTTAGGGTTAGCATTACTCCAATAACGTATGTTTTGCCGATTAACCTCTCCATTGACGTAAAAATTTGCTTCATCAGTAAACAAGATCTTACGTCAAACGCATATTCTTAGGGTATCTGAAACATAAAAACAAACGTTTAATTTTTCCTATGTATGGAAACTTACGGCCCACCCTGTATATATACGTAAACTAGAACACCGTGTAACTTTTAAAATAATAATTTCTCCAAAGAAAGACTTACTTTCTTGAAATCAGCGTAAAAATCTACATTAAATATCTTATTTTCAAAAAAATAGGAAACAGTCCACATTTCAGAAAAGGCCCGCAAATTTTTAGCGTTTACTAAAAATGTAGTTAAAGACCAGGTTTATGGCAGTAAAAACTGGAACTAATTTGATTGACGTTATCTAAGCCATCCGTTCAAAGTATTATCTGAATCAGTCATTTAGAGAGAGGAAGATCGTGAATGTGAATACTACGTAAAGGGTTTACGAGCACATTAACCTCGTGTCTTGTCTACAAATGCTTACAACCATTAATAATTAATTGAATGCTGGAAAGCATAATTTAATTGAGTATACAAAGGGAAATATTATTTTTATACAGTTTCTAAAAATAAAATTGAAAGGTAAGTTGGCAGGCATTTACAAGGGTGGTGTTGATATTTTTATAATTTAAAAAAGTATGTACTTTTTTGCTTTTAGAAATTAAAAAAATTATTATAAAAAATAAAGCATTTGGAAGGGGCGCCAAGATTGACCAAAAGGGGCGCCAAATTGGCTAAAGGGGGGAGGCCGCCCTAACCGTTCTCCCGTAAATCCGCTAGTGCATATATATATATATATACATTCAACTGCAAAGAACACGCAGTATAAATAACGTAAAGAACGACGCTTGTATAGGAGATATTCCGCGCAAGACGAGAGAGAGAAAACGGAACAAATGAAAAAATGAAGTACCACCTGGGAATCGAACCCGGGATCTTCCGATTGCCGGTCAGACGCGATACCATTACACCATGGACTTCACTCTTCCAAATGCCGTAATTCTTCTACATACTCGCAGAAACCAATGCCCCAAGGGGGCACCTCCCGCATGCCGTAACATTATATACATTCAACTGCAAAGAACACGCAGTATAAATAACGTAAAGAACGACGCTTGTATAGGAGATATTCCGCGCAAGACGAGAGAGAGAAAACGGAACAAATGAAAAAATGAAGTACCACCTGGGAATCGAACCCGGGATCTTCCGATTGCCGGTCAGACGCGATACCATTACACCATGGACTTCACTCTTCCAAATGCCGTAATTCTTCTACATACTCGCAGAAACCAATGCCCCAAGGGGCACCTCCCGCATGCCGTAACATTATATACATTCAACTGCAAAGAACACGCAGTATAAATAACGTAAAGAACGACGCTTGTATAGGAGATATTCCGCGCAAGACGAGAGAGAGAATATCTCCTATACAAGCGTCGTTCTTTACGTTATTTATACTGCGTGTTCTTTGCAGTTGAATGTATATAATGTTACGGCATGCGGGAGGTGCCCCCTTGGGGCATTGGTTTCTGCGAGTATGTAGAAGAATTACGGCATTTGGAAGAGTGAAGTCCATGGTGTAATGGTATCGCGTCTGACCGGCAATCGGAAGATCCCGGTTCGATTCCCAGGTGGTACTTCATTTTTTCATTTGTTCCGTTTTCTCTCTCTCGTCTTGCGCGGAATATCTCCTATACAAGCGTCGTTCTTTACGTTATTTATACTGCGTGTTCTTTGCAGTTGAATGTATATAATGTTACGGCATGCGGGAGGTGCCCCCTTGGGGCATTGGTTTCTGCGAGTATGTAGAAGAATTACGGCATTTGGAAGAGTGAAGTCCATGGTGTAATGGTATCGCGTCTGACCGGCAATCGGAAGATCCCGGGTTCGATTCCCAGGTGGTACTTCATTTTTTCATTTGTTCCGTTTTCTCTCTCTCGTCTTGCGCGGAATATCTCCTATACAAGCGTCGTTCTTTACGTTATATATATATATATATATATATATATGATGAATAAAACCACGAAGGAAAGGAAACACAAAATGGTGCTCAAGCGCTTTCGTCTAATGACATCCTGAGGATGTCATTAGACGAAAGCGCTTGAGCACCATTTTGTGTTTCCTTTCCTTCGTGGTTTTATTCATCATAAATATTTTTCACGTGTTACTTTCGTGAAATAATTTTCATATATATATATATATATTAGATACTCGCCACCTAGCGTACGAAGTGAGCATTAAACTTTCAGAAGGCATACTCGTTTAATTTAGAAGGAAGTATAGTATTACCTACACAGGGGTTCTCAACCGGTGTGTAATTACCCCCAAAGGGGTAATTTTGGATATCCATCAGGGTAATGGAAGCCATACATATTTTGGTACTTACGTATTATCGGGACTACTAAAGCTGTTTATTATGTATTTTTGCTCTCGTTATTTTCGTTTAAACTAACGAAAATATCACAACTTAACCTAACCAATCATCAAGGGCGTACATTCGACCTAACCGGGCATTCAATTAACCTAACCAGGCATTCAGTTGACCTAACCGGGCATTCAGTTGACCTAACCGGGCATTTTCCGTTTTATTTTTTTTCGTAGCTAACCTAACCTAACCTAAAATCTTCTTTTTTCAGATCATTAGAAATTTTGGAGCTATTGAAGAATAAGGACCCCAGCCTTCTTTAGTTAGCTTTATAAGGCTAACTAACGAAAATATCATGACCTAACCTAACCAATCGTCAAGGGCGTACAATTAACCTAACGATTGGTTAGGTTAGGTCGTGATATTTTTGTTAGTTAGGCTTATAAGGCTAACTAAAGAAGGCTGGGGTCCCTATTCTTCAATAGCTCCGAAATTTTCAACCAAGAAATCCCGGTTAAGTCAACTGAATGCCCAGTTAAGTCAACTGAATGCCCGGTTAGGTCAACTGTACGCCCTTGATGATTGGTTAGGTTAAGTTGTGATATTTTCGTTAGTTTAAACGAAAATGACGAGAGCAAAAATACATAATAAACAGTTCGGTAGTCCCGATAATACGTAAATACCCATATTTTATTCAAGAGTGGTGTTTAAAGACAATTTTAGGATTCTAAACAACTTCTTTAACTTTTGGTTAATTTACCGTATTTACGCGTCATTAGTGGTAATGGTGTGAGCACCAATGCTTCAGGAGGGTAATAGAAGTAAGTGGGTTGAGAACCCCTGACCTACAATTTAATATTATCAGTTTATCACATTAATCTAAAAAAAATAGGATCACCTGAAGATCATGGCCCCCAGCCTTCTTTAGTTAGCTTTATAAGGCTAACTAATGAAAATATCACGACCTAACCTAACCAATCGTTAGGTCAACTGTACGCCCTTGACGATTGGTTAGGTTAGGTCGTGATATTTTCGTTAGTTAGCCTTATAAGGCTAACTAGAGAAGCCTGGGAGCCCTGATCTTCAGGTGATCCAAAAAATAACCCTATATACTTAATTTATTAAGTGATCCTATATTTATTTCATAGTAAGCTACGGTATATAATAATAAATATTAAAATATAATTTAAACTAAGGACTTTTTTGGGGTTAACTTATCTGAGTTGTTGAAATTTTTAGAAAATCTAAATGCATATACTTACCTCTCGGAAGCAGCCTAGTTAGCCTATTCCTTTTAAACATGGAAATTATGGATGTAGACCTGAAGTAGCTCATTTCATTGATTGACTGACTGGATGTTTAACTGCCGTTGCAACAGATAGTAAGTATTATAAGTGGAGTATCTAGTCAGTCCACATTCACATTATATAACATGTAAATAATTTCGTACAAAACAATTTTAACAGAATTTTTTAAAACATTGAGAGCATAACATTTAATTTAAGCTTACATGTCACTTTGATTTTAAATGTAGCTTTACAAACTTTGACACACTGGCTTCGGGTAAGAAGCTCAAAATTCTGATGGCTTTAGTATTTTATAAAGTTACTGACCGAATGGTTTTTCTGGATTTCACGAAAGTGTAGGAAATTTTGTGTAAGCGTAGAGGGAGTAGGTTGATAGGTAGACTTTGGTATCATATCGCAACGATGTCAACGATACCTCATCCCCCATCCAACTGTCCTTGCGCAGCTCAAATCAGGGAAAGAACGTTCAATGAAACAGTTAATTAACTCTCTAAGATAGAAGGATGGCAGTCAAAGAGGATAGCTAGTAAACCAGCTTTATCTAAAGAATTAACTTCGTAATAATGGGTTCTATGTTCAGAGTATTTAAAGCATTCACATAAAACGTGTACACCTTTAAAGGACCAAAGTACGTGTCACTGCTTTAGAGAAGTCAAAAGCGAGAAACGAGAAAGTCATCAGGGTTTCACCTCCCGCAGCCTCTTCCTTAGTTGCAGTGTCAGAGCGTTGATTGCCTTTAATTTCCATATGCGTAGGGCACCAGCAAAAAGTGACATCTTTATTTTTTGAGTAAATCAAAACCAGCCATCGGTGCATTTAAACGTCGCTAAAGACTTACGTAAACACTTTGGAGAGCTCTCAAGACTTCTGTAGGCTCAACAATGTAAACTGAAGCCGCAGAAGACACCGAAATAGTTCCCGAAGGGACACCACACAAAAACTAGCATCGCCAGAAGATCTTAAAACATCTGAAAAAATTGGGATTTTGCCTGAGTGGAAGCGGAACTGATGTTCCAAGGAGGACTGGAGGAGTTCAGAAAAGATGTGGGAGTAGTAGGTGATTTGGATGAATAGAGCCCAGCAGCACAACACTTTTCTGATGGCAAACGCCAGAGAGGCCGACCTGAATATCTCTAGAGTGCAACCCCCAAGAGAAAGTTGAAACTATCCGAGAAGATTCCGACATCGAAAGTCATTAAGTGGTTTTCCATGAGTGCTTCTGCGAGTGGTAGGAGAAATTCAGGGATGATTTCATTCAGGATTTCACTAAAGATTGCGAAGTTCTAAGCGATCGATACCAAGCTGAAAGTTTTACTGACTGCCACTTTGAAGGTAGGGAGAGAACACCAGTGTCAGGCTGTCAGTATAAAGACTTTCCACCACAGATATACGGAAAGATCCAGTGCAAAGTCTAAGGGCAGTGTGGTGATGCGTATGGAGCATCAGTACTGTGAAACTAATTGCAGCGATGCCCTTGAAATTGTAAATCTAATGAATTTTATAGCCATCGTCTTTTTTGGAAGAACTTAATTCCATGTCCCTCCGCCCACTCATCTACCGGTGCGAAGCTCTTTTGTAGTTGTTTCTTTATAAGAGCAGTCCGTGGAGATGTATAGTAAATGAAGAAGTTATCAACGTACAAAGAAGAGTACATTCTTTCCGAGGAATAGCATAGGAGTGAGTTGATTGCCTGGAAGAGGAGGTGCATGAGGTGTCAAAATACCAGAGCCCGTGCCTCAGGGAGTCCGGGCTGAAAGATAGAGAAAGAGGTGATCGGGGTTAAAGGGGTTTGGAGTCAAAAGTACACCAGGGCCCATGATTTCTCTCCTGGACCTTAATTGCAATGGTAAGTGAAGAGCAACTCAAAATGCTACCTTATAGAACACCTTCATGTTGGGTCCTTGAAGGTGAGAGAATTTCCTATACACAATTCCTGACGACACAATTAGCAAGAAAGCGAAAGAGACAGTTACGCAGTCTAGCCTGATGTAATTCACGCAGAACGGCAAATCGTGTTATACACCTATTCCAAATCGAAGAATATTGCAACTAATGATGCTTTCGTAAGAAGACGTCCGAATAACAGTTTGCTGCTGCATTAAATTGTCAGTGGTGCTTCGACATCTTGGAAAGTCAGATTGTGCAGGAAAAAAAATCGAATTCTCTCTAAAAGCCAAGTCAGCCTGGCATGCATCACCCTCTCCATCAATTTTTACACGCAACGCATGTGAGAGAAGTAGTACAGTCTGAAAGTAAAAAAAAGGAGGGAGAGTCTTTACTGGTCTCTCCAGAGTTTTCCCTCGAGAAAAGGAGACTATCGTGAGACCTCACTCGCAAAGGCCTCCGCAATCTCGCCCGAATTAATCAGTAGTTTTCTCACACTGTGGTAAAGACCATTGCGCTCTTTTATGGTCAAGCTTCAAAACTTGGTTCACGGAAGTTCTGGAGTTCAGATTGGAAACAAACAACGACTGTCTGGAGGCCTTGAGAATGCAACGAACATTCGCCCTGGCCCTCTGGAATTCAATTCTGTCCATCGAGTAACGAGTATTATACTGTAATATTTCCAGGATGCACGTTCTTTCTTTGCAACTGCGTGTTGGCATGTCCTCATTTCATCATGACATCCTATTTGGGGAAAAACAAGTAGCTAATTGTTCGAGGAATCAACCGTGTTGTAGGAGGGGATACAGACATGCTTAGAGGACACGGAAACTATTGAAACATCTCAGCAGTAACAGATAGTGGGAGGAGTAAAGGTAAAAGTTGGTGGGTACTAGCACCATCTTTGGTAAGTACGACTCCACCAAGCGTCAACATATGTCGCGGCAAAGCTCAAGGAATAGGAGTAGCTACATGATAATTAAAAATGAGTAACTAACTAAACGGCCCGCATTTAAATCTTTCGTAATTTGCTAATTAAATCTTACGAATTGTTGGCTTTTAACCCTTTCACTCACTGGGTAGACGATTGTATAGCTGAAAAATAATTCGTGAGCGAAAGGGATAAGATATAGGACCTACCTATACACAACTTAAGAGGATGTTAAAATGTATTAGCGTATTAAGATTAGGCTAATATTCTAACTTTACATCGCTTCACGAAATACTATTTTCTAAAGAGTTTATTCATATTTTAAATCGTATTTACCTTCCACATATAAATTAAAATAATTTTTTATTTATTTATTTTTAGTCGCACCTGACATTATATGACTGCGCCTGACAAACATAAACAGAGAGACATCACCAGATATTCTAGGAGGTATCTCTGCTCAAAATTCTAAAAAATAGAATAAAAAGTGATTCTGTGTCTCGTGGTATATATTTTTTTGTTATATATTGGACTTCTTCCTGTTGAGTATATGTCATAAGGAGAAACAACGTCATATAAATATCTAAAACGTGGAATCTTGCTCAGTCATAGTATTAAAAGTAGCAAATGTAGCGCTGTAATCTAATCTTGATGTTTGGAGGTGGCAATATAATACGATGAAAAGTGGTTGAATAAGTGTGTGCGTGTGTGTGTGTGTGCGTGTATGTGTGTGTATGTGTGTGTGACAGAGAGAGAGAGAGATATGAAAAGCTTTTAAGAGATAAAAACATGATTTTCTGTTCATATTTCAAATGAAGTTTGGAACAAGTTTTAAGAACGTGTCTGTCTGATTGCAAGGTGAAAAAATCATATGTAAACAAGATTTTTAATAAAAAGCCTCAGAATATTTGAACACAACACATTTTTTCCGATAATCAAAAGATATCTCTTACAGGAAAGTACGTGAATTCCTCATTTCTGAGGAATTGTTAAAATCTAACATTTT